>JARQOC010000007.1:153778008-154351364 GCA_033576535.1 Allobates femoralis
ATCACTCCCGATGTGGTGTGTTCTGCAGCATGCTCGATGTAATGTGTTTTGCAGCACGCTCGATGTTGTGTGTTGTGCAGCACGCCCATTGTGTTTTCTGCAGCATGCTCGAAGTTGTGTGTTCTGCGGCACGCTCGATGTCATGTTTTCTGCAGCACACTCTGTCATGTGTTATGCAGCATTCCCGATGTCATGTTTTCTGCAGCACGCTCGATGTCGTGTTTTCTGCAGCACGCCAATGTCATGTTTTCTGCAGCATGCCTGATGTTGTTTGTTCTGTAGCACACTCAATATCATATGTTCCGCATCACACTGTGCGTTGTGTGTTCAGCAGTACACTTGGCGTTGTGCCACCCACAACTACTTTAATACAGTGTGTACTGCAGGAGATACAATGTTGTGGAGCAGGATTGAGCGTTGTGCTCAGGGCCAGCTCCAGGTTTTTGTGGGCCCAGGGCGAAATAGTCTTAGTGGGCCCCTTTGACACAGATCATGATTTATGAATATAATATAGAAGCTGTGGGCTGTGTATAATATAGAGGCTACTGGCTGGGCTGTATATATAATACAGAGGCTGTTTAGGACTGTATATATAATATCTAGACTACTGGACTGTAGATATAATATAGAGGCTGCAGGCTGTATAGATTATTTGAAGGTTGTGTTAGGCTATATATATATATAATATATATATATTATTTGGAGGCTGTGCTGGGCTCTGTATATTATTTGGAGGCTGTGCTGGGCTCTGTATATTATTGGAGGCTGTGCTGGGCTCTTTTATATTATTGGAGGCTGTGCGAGATTGTAATATATTATTGGAAGCTGTGGCAGCCCAGCAGCAGCCCCCAATATAATATATACAGCCAGCACAGTCTCGTATTATATATACAGCACAGCCTCTATATACCCCAGCACAGCCTCCATATACAGCCAGCACAGCCTCCATATACAGCCAGCACAGCCTCCATATACAGCCAGTACGGCCTCCATATACAGCCAGTACAGCCTCCAGATAATATATAATATGGTGGTACTTCTGCTGGTATATATGTCCCCATCCTGGCCTCACAGTAAAAAGAAAATAAATAAAAACGATTATGCTCACCTTCCCTCCATTTTCCTGGGGCTATGTCCTCCTCTGCAGGTGCTGTTCCCATCGCATCCTTGCAGCAGGCTTTGGTCTGTGCTTCCTACTCATTACCTGCAGCATGGTGATGACTCCTCACTGCTGCAGTGGGCAGAGGAGGAAGCTCACAGCCCTGGGAGCCCGCACGCACATGGCTAATCTGCATCGCATTTAAATTAGCCATGTGCACTGACAGCGCTGTGGCAGCACTCAGCTACTTGCTGAGTGTCCAGAATGGGCCCCTCATTGACAGGGCTGTCTGTCCCTAATGGGCCACTGGCTGTCAGGGCTCCCTGTCCTTGATGGCCAGTGGGCCCCCCCAGCCGTTCAGGGCCCCAGCACTTGCCCGGGTATGCCGGGTGCTGACGCCGGGCCTGGTTGTGCTTGCACATGTTGTAACCAGTAAAGTGAAGGAGGAATACATCAGACTTTATGACCTCTGCTCCAGAATGGTTGTTGCTTCCAGTAAACACATTATAACCTGAAACCTTCAGGGACAGGAGGAGCCGACCACAGCGCATCATGTCCTGCCCCGGTCACAGCATCTGTTACTTGTCAGCATATTTAACGTTCCCCGATGAAAATGATTTCTTTGCAAGAAGAAAATTAAATGAATGATGTCTGTGTCTGCATGATTGGAAGCAGCTCCTCAATTCTAGCAGTCCTAACATAGGTAGTGTATCACTAATGTCGCATTGTAGGACATTTTTCTCTTACCGGGCAGCTGAAAGTGGTGAAAGGATGGCACCAGTAGGAAAATTTGCATTCTTTAAAGGGAATCTGCTACAATGTTTTTTCCGCCTAATCTGAGAGCACCATGTTGTAGAGACAAAGACCCTGATTCCAGCGATGTGTCAGTTACTGAGCTTCTTGCTGCGTTTTCTAAAATATTACTATTTTATTTGCAGTAAATTATAACTAGTAAACCTGCTGCCATGTAGTCCTGAATATATATTCATGTGCTCTGTATAGCCCCACCACTGATTACCAGCTTTTTGCCTATGCACAGAGAATTAGTAGATCTGCAGAATGTAAAACAGTGATTTTATCAAAATGACAACAAACAGCCTAGTGAGTGACACATTGCTGGGATCAGGGTTTCTTGACCCGTACGTAACAGCTTATTATACGCGGAAGACCTGCAGTCGGTCCATACATTGGGCCGATTTCCATGAACGTCTGAATCAGTCTTTGCAAATATATGCCATGATCGATGCAGGGCTCATCTTCTGGAGCTACATTTGTCTTAAAGAGGACCTGTTATGTCGTTTTGGGATATTAAACCGCCCACAATGTGTTGTAAATGATGCCCTGTGCATCACTAACGGTGAGTGCACATATACAATACGTGGCTTCAGTCATAGGGGAGGAGCTTCTGATTACTGTCCCTCAAATTCATTCATGAAATATTCATGATATTATTTGAATTACATGACGTCTCCTGCATTGTAATATCATGTTTTCTCTTCAGGTGTTAAGTATAGCAGAATTGGCTTAAGGAACTGTGGTGATGTCACGGCCATGTGACCGCAATGCGCGGAGCTAGGCCTTACATGTCTTTGACCTCACACCTGCTTAGGTCCGCTCATTATGGTCACATGGACGTGACATCACCACAGGTCCTTATGCCAATTCTGCTATCTATACTAAATTCTTCCTGAGAATAGAATGTATTACAACGCAGGGGGCATGGCATAATTCAAATTGTATTTTAACTTAGTGGCAGTAACCAAAAGCTCCTCCCCCACGACTGAAGCCAGGTATGTGTGTGCAGTCACCTCCGGATATAAAATTAGGTCTTTTTTTAGGACAAATACATGGAATTTTGTTTTTATAAAATCAGCTTAATGATTCACATTGCATCATGTAAAATACATTGGGGGTGGCTTAATATCACAAAGTGACATGACCGGTTCCGTTTTAAGAACAAGGGTCCCTTGCCCCCCCCCAGCAGTTATTGGAGTAGTGGCTTTCTTCTTTGATGGCTATAGAAGTTTTGGCAATGGCTTAGCTTCCACTGACCGCTGTTGCAAGATGTATGACCACCATTGTCCAGATCAGTTTCATGTCCTATAGGTGGAAACTTTATCAATCAGACATTCATGGTATACAGTATATAAATGTGCCGTATATGCCTGAGGGATGAATACCCTTTAAGCTCCGGCAGTGCTCCTTTATATTAATGGTTTGGCCTTGCAATGCAGCACAGGACCCCCGAAGAAGAGGTGGTCTTCATTACTGTTCTCCTCTTGGAGTAAGACAATAGGATTGTGAACAGAGAACCTTATCAGAGAATTAAATATATTAAAGTAGTTTTGTAACCTGAGCAGCCCTTTAATAAGTGCGGAGTACATATTGAGCACCATATTGTCCAAATGTACTGTCACGATGTTATGTTGTGATAAAATGGAATCCATTACTGATACAAAGGAGAGATGATGGAATCCTAATTTGACGATTGATACCAAATTGTTACATGTCTCCTGTATATTTGCTGCCCAAAATGAAGATTTAGGAGCTTACAGATATAACGCGGGTATCATGTGCTAAAGTCGATTAGAAATCCCTATAATCTGAAACCATTCCCTACTGCTCGTTATTAGCAGAGTCAGTAACGAGATGATGACAGGATGACTGCAGGTCCCTAAAAGGATTTCAGAGTCTGCCAGTTCAAAGCAAATGGAGTAACTAATACCTACCCCTAATACGAGCAAATCCCCCCGAGAGTGCAGGTGTGACCCGGATCAGATGTCCTGTCCCATTATCACTGATGGCCACGAGCAGAGCAGTTCTTGGACACCTTCCACCACAGATGTCAAAGTATCTCGCCAAAATATCTGTTCATACTCATTTATTTACAGCTTTTTGTTGTTCTAAACCATTTTCTGTAGCTGAATTACTGGCAGTTCTGGATCTTCTCTTCCTCTGGGTCTGGTAATACTACTGAGGATGCACAGATGAACATGACAGACTTGTTTTCATACTACATACCGTAATTACATTTTGTGCCTCCCCTCTTTCCTCATAGATTGTAAGCTCATGAGCAGGGTTCTCATTCCTCCTGTAACTGTAGAACTGTGTGTTGTCTTTGTTATTTGAACATGTCCTCGTTTAAAGGGAATCTGTCAGCAGGTTTTTGTTATCTCATCTGACAGCAATATAATATAGGCAAAGAAACCCTGAATCCACCGATGTATCACTCAGATTACTGACTTCAGCCGTTCTCACACAATCAAAGAATTTATTTTCAGGAATACAACAATGCTGGGAGAGCTGCCCCCACACCAGGTTCTCAATAGAGATTGTACATTGACAGTGAGGCATTAATCACAGCAGGAAGCAAATCGACTGCCGTGCGCCTGACATTGTAGTCCAATAATGGTAATCACCAGGTGTTAAAGCCTTTAGTTTAAAGGGAACCTGTCACCTAGATAAAGCACCCCAGGCTATCGCTACCTGTCCCTGCACCTTCCTATTACTACTCTAACTATCCCTTTCTGTGCCGAATGTGTGTTGTGTGTAATAAAATGTATTTATACCTTAGTGGGGTGTATGTTAATGAACCGGGGGTCTACTGTTGCAAGTGTGGCGCCCCGCCAATGCAGGCGTCACAGAGGGGTACTGCACCCGTAAAAGAGGTGCAGATGCTCCAGCTGCAGGTGGACCCTAGGATGGTGGGTGGGACCCATTTCCAGCACTCCCACATTAGTTTACTGGGTGGGAAGTTACCCGGGAGGGAATAAATTCACCTCTATGGGATACAAGGAGGTCTTTTACCTCTAGGTTGTTTGTCTTGAGGGCTTTGCTGCTAGGTCGCTCAGCTGAGGGACCAGGAGGAGAGATGGAGGAAGAAGAGGGTTTAAGGAGAATGTGAAAGGAGCTTTCCAGGAGAGCAGCCGCTCTGGGAAAGAGGAGCCAGTGAGATAGGTTCTCCCAGATAGCTTACCGGACATCGGAGCCCGCAGACTGCTGGAGCTATACGCACAGCAGAGAATCCGGATTCCCGTGGAGTCTTCAAGTCTCCCGGGCACCAGAGCAGTCTACAAGAAGGGTACCAGGCACCGCCAAGGGAACAAGCGGCCAGCCAGTAGAGGGTTACCTGACGACAGCAAAGGTGAGAGAGGACAGGAGGCCAGGCTGGATTCTAAATCAACCAGGCTTCACACCAAACTGGAAAGTAGGAAAGAACAGACATGGGTTAGTTAATGAAGGCACACCAAGGGTTCCACCATACCATCTGGGATCCACTTGCAGCCACCCATTAGCTACCTGTTCTTGTAACATCTAAAGTGCTGAACTGTGAACTGTAACTGCAACTTCTACAATTAACAGTAAAGTACCCGGAGGAAAAGTGACTTTGCCTCTGCCTGTGTTTCCTTTTCACGAACTTGTTCCCAAATAGGAATGCTGCCCCGGAGGTCCAGCCCTACCTGTAGAGGACTTTGCCAACTAGCCGCGATACCATCTACCTCTGGCGGACTGTAGCGGCGCTGGTGACACCTCACCAGAAACTACAGGTGGCGTCACGACAACTTGTAAATATAATCCCCTGTAAATATACCCTTTTCTAAAGAAGTCCCCCAGGACATGGATCAGGCGCGGCCAACACTCCCTGTGACACAGGAGCATTAACCCCCTTGGAGCCTGATACCCGAGTACCCCAAAGGCTGGGGCTCGACACTAGCCCCCCTGGGCGTCCTCTTTTGTCCTGGTCGCCGACTCCAGGAGTCTTTATCATGCCCCAATGGGCGTGATATTGAAATCAAATTTCACACCCCCAGCCTGGCTCGCTCCACTCTGCTGTGCAGCCTTCCTGTGGTGTGACGCCGAACACGTCATTTCTGGAACTGCAAGCCCTATAGCAACCCGATGTTTACCTTAGCAGCATTGTGCGCTGCTATACGGGGCCCCATCGAAACTCCATATTTACATAGCAGCGCTGCCAAGGTAAGCATCGGGTTTATGTGGGGCCCCGCTTAGCAGTGCAGTGCGCTGCTAAGGTAAACATCGGGTTGCTATGGAGCCTGCAGTTCCGGAAATGACGCGTTTGGCTTCATACACAGGAAGGCTGCATAGCAGAGCGGAGTGAGCCAGGCTGGGGGCGTGAAATTTGATTTAAATATCATGCCCATCGGGGCGTAATAAAGACTCCTGGAGGCGGCGAGAGGGACAAAAGAGGACGCCCAGGGGACTAACAATGGTAGCCCCCCGGTTTCATTAACATACGCCCCACTAAGGTATAAATACATTTTATTACACACTCACAACACACACATTTAGCACAGAAGGTTATAGTTACAGTAGTAATAGGAAGATGCAGGGACAGGTAGTGATAGCCTTGGCGGCTTTAGGTAGGTGACAGGTTCTTTAAGTAAAAATAGCTTTAATCTATTAAGAGGCACAGTTGTTTTTTGTTGTTGCTGTCCTCAGCTTACATTGCAAAAACCTGCTGACCTATTCCCTTTAACTGTAAAGTGCTGTGGAATATGTTAATGCTATACAAATAATGAAATATGTTGTATACGATTATGTGGATCAAGAAAACAGTGCAACACTCTTATATCCGGTCCTGCAAGGGTCAGAATAATTGTGCATGACTTGAGTTGTTTCAATGCGTTTGTGGGCTGTCTTGTATCGGAAGGACCTTGAAGGACCCATTCGATGGTCAGTGGGCCTGTGCAGGCCTTGTAGACTGTATGGCGATGCCCTGCAGGGATCAAGGGACTGTGCACAGATCATGCTGTGTATCTACAGTGCAATGCTCTGCAGGCCATTTATACAGCGCCTCTGTAATGCATTGCTCTGCAGGCGCCAGCAATACAATACACAACTCATTCATTGCCTTGCAATGCTCTGCAGAGCACAGTGGGGCGACACACAGTTCCTTTGCATTTGTGAGAATATCCTTCCTCGACTTGTTGAATATTTCTCTTTGGGGCTTCATCGCTTTTTGATGTGTCTGGAATTTGGTTACTTCACAAAACCCAAAACTACTGACTGATAAGGGGTCGTATAGAATTAGAATCCAGCTCTGTATGTGGAAGCGAGAGCTCCCCCGTATGTGGATGGTTGCAGAATTGTTAGAAGCCCTCGGGGTGCAGAGATTGCTCAGCCTCGGCCACGCAGCCAGCCTCGCCTGGACTGAAATATGTGTTGGGCTGGAGCCGGCTGCCTACGACTGAGAATAAACGCATATCAGAATTTATTAGCGGAGCAAGCCTTAAATAAGTTATTCCTCCCTGAGCTCAGTGGAACGCAGTTCACCTTAAATATTCTTATCCCAAGGTTCCCCTTCGTGGCGGCCATGTCACCCTCCTGTAAAATGGCCATCCTTGTTATTTGACAAGCGCCAAAGTTACGACTGCTGTAAGAGAGAGGTTGAGAGCGGAGGAGCGGAGGGCTCGGTGCTGCCGTCAGCACTTTCTTATTCTCCTCATCGCGCCGTTGTCACTGAACTTTGCAGCACGGTGACATTATTGCATCGTTTGACAGCAGGGATGACGGAGGGATCACTATGATAAGGGCTGGGGAGCGGGGTCAGTGACGAGCCGGCTCATATCACTTCAATCACAGAATTATTGCTTGGTGATGATTCAAGTTTCCTCACCTGCCTGGTCCAAATATCCAGACTATTGATCCGTGCAGGGCGATCATCGCGAGACATATAATGCCTTAGGCTGCACTATACAAATACAAGAGGGGTGGGGGACAAGAGGCGCAATAGTGCCCTATCGCTAGAGACACTTAAAGGTGGTGCTATGGATCCACTCACCTGATCCAGTTGTGGTACCCACAACTGGTTTAAAGGGCATCAGTACTCAAGCTGCTGCAGACCCCCACCGACCACACACACGTGGTGCTGTCCAGAAAATGTTGGGAGAGAAGAGGTGTACCACGGTCCACGCTGCTAAGTCCAAAGAAAACTCACATGTGAGTCAGGGTTTCACAAACAACTCCTTTTTCTTTATTCCTTCACTCCAACGCGTTTCGGTGCTTCACCTGGCACCTTCCTCAGGGATGTTACATGTATCATCACAGTGGGGTT
The DNA here is from genome assembly GCA_033576535.1 of Allobates femoralis. Classification (NCBI taxonomy): domain Eukaryota; kingdom Metazoa; phylum Chordata; class Amphibia; order Anura; family Aromobatidae; genus Allobates; species Allobates femoralis. The sequence continues at coordinate 153,786,183 of JARQOC010000007.1, forward strand.
TTATAGAGGGGCTATAAAAACCCCACTGTGATGATACATGTAACATCCCTGAGGAAGGTTAGGCTGCACTAGACTTACCTTAATCATTCATGTTACTTATGCCTCAGAATGGAGGTCGCCACCATTTGATGTGTATTTTAGCTTACAATTAAATACGTTGTCATGTTTTTTGATGATTAGTATCCCGGTTATATCCTATAGAGGATGACATTTTAGAATATAGGAATATTTCATAAGCAAAAAATGAGACCCTTAGCATTATAAATATGGCCTTATTGATGAACCACCAGTCGCCACTTGAGTCCCTATCCTCACCCATTTTTAGTCTCTATCTGGGTTAAAAAAAACTCCTCTTTTTATGGTCAAATTAGAAAAAAATGGAAAAAAAAAACTGATAACAGAGAACACTAGCTCAAACAGGCCCTGGGCAGGAAAGGTGCACATCAGATAGAGGCTAAAAATGGATGAGGATAGGGACTCAGTCAAGCAGACACGCCTCAACGTGGCGACTGGGTGGTTTATCAATAAGGCCATATTTATAATGCTAAGTGTCTCATTTTTTGATTATGAAATATTCCTATATTCTAAATGTCATAGCAGAGTGCAGCTTTTTTTACTATTGTAAGTATAGGCTAGCACCTGTGCACACTGACAGGACTGAGTGCCACAGTTAGTTTTGTATGTGTAAAACTGATGAACTTGTCATTTTGTAAACTTTCACTAATCATTTTGCTTGCTCCTGGCTTTGTCCAAGGATGTGCCATCATTTTTCTTTGGATTGACTTCCCATAAACCGGCTGATTGTGGACTAGTGTCACACCATTGTGCATGCGGCAGTTGTAGGCAGGGCTGTGGAGTAGGTAAGCCAAACCTCCAACTCTCACTCCCGACTCCTAAATTTCCCTGAATCCAATTCCAAATCCACTAATATGGACACCGACTCTGATTCCACAGCCCTGGTGTGCAGTATGTAAGCCAAACCTCTGACTCCAACTCCTCAATTTCCCTGAATCTGACTCCCATCAAAATGGACCCCATCTTCATAACTGACTCCTCTGCCCTGGTTATAGCACCATCTACTATATAATTGCCCTATCGTGCCTGTCTGTCTGTCTCTCTGTAACCGAAATCCTGCGTCGCTGATTGGTCGCCGAGTGGCCATGACCCCCAGCCATGGCCCCCACCCGATTCTGTCCCCGCTGTCACTCACTACACCCAGCCCTCTATTCTTTTTACTATCCAATGGGAAGACTTGCGTGTTTGGGGAAGGAGATGAGGAGCAGAGCGGAAGACGGGGCACCTGCCTGTTCCACTGCCGGGACCACAGCACTGGGATGGAGAGCACACAAACTCCTGCGGATCTGGGATCTGCTGGAACAAGCTCAAAGTACTGACAGATCCCAGGTTTTTCCCTCCAGGGCAAGAAGTGGGTGTAAAGTGCAGCATCTCCAGAGGAGCATGATCGGGCAGATCGGTCCTAGGACCCGGCACCCCTGCTGTGATCTCTGCTCCAAGGACCCCTGCTGTGATCTGTGTGATCTCTGCTCACCGGATCCCTGTGATCTCTGCCTCTCCAGCACATACCTGTGAACCACACTGACACCGCCGCACACTGACACCGCCGCACACTGACACCGCCGCACACTGACACCGCCGCACACTGACACCGCTGCACACAGACACCGCCGCACCGACACTACTGAACACTGGAACGGCTGTAGGTATCTACTATATAATCGTCTAATTCTGTCTGTTTGTCTGTAATGGAAATCCCGCATTGCTAATTGGTTGCGGGCGGCTGGCATGACAAATCAGCGACAGGCGCAGTTCGGCCGCAAATTGGCACAGGATTTAAACCCAGCTTCGCATTGCATTATTCTTAAATCTTCATAAATAAACTACATACATATTCTAGAATACCCGATGTGTTAGAATCGGGCCACCATCTAGTGTGAAATAAAATGGAGAAACACAAGGCCAGAAGTAAAGCTTCAGTTCACTCATGAGCTGTGCAGTATAAAGTAAAGCCATGCCAAGTTACTGGCCCTTTAATAGAGAAGTGTCTTGCTGCATCAGGGTATGATGGTCTCATTATGTGACTTGAGTCTTGTTTTCCTCTGTTGTAAGGTTTTCGTGGCAGAAATCACCATATACCTGTACAAGCCCCATTAAAAGGATATGTCTGCAGGTTTTTGCTACCTCATCTAAGATCAGCATCAAGTAGGCAAAGAAACCCTGAATGTAACGATGTATCACTTAGATTACTGGGTGCAGCGGTTTTGACACAGAGTTTTTAGATTTAGCAATACTTAAAGGACACTAAATGATCACTGATTGGTAAGCACAAAGCCGATCAGTGGTCGTTAAATGCACTGGTAAACAGCGGTGTAACTTGAAGCTCAAGGGTCCCAATGCAAAAGCTCCAAAGGGTCCCCCAATTATTGCAAATCTTTAAAGGGAGCCAACCACCGAAAAATCCCTATCTAACCTATAAATATCTGTCCCTAGAGCCTAAAATTACTATTCTAACCGTCCCTGACTGACTAAATCTACCTAACTACATGCACAATAAATCACTTTTTATACTTACCAAATCCTTGTCGGATGGCGTTCCTCAGGCTCTTTATCAGCGAGGCGGGTCTCCTCACCGCGCTTGCACCCGCCTCGCTGCTGTTCATCTTCTTCTATGATTCAAATTACCTGCCATCGCGTCCTCGCAATGAGCGGGTCACGTGCTGCAGGCCCCACGTCACTTCCACTTGCCGCGTCGCTGGGTCTATGACGCACCCAGGCCGGCTTCAGCATGCCATCTGCGCATGCTCTGAAGCCAGCCTGGGTGTACCAGTGATGCGGTGGGCAGAAGTGACGCAGGCCTGCAGCACGTGACCCGCTCATTGCGAGGACGCGATGGGGGGTAATTTGAATCTTGGAAGAAGATGGACATCAGCGAGGCGGGTGCGATCGCGGCGAGGAGACCCCCTATTGGTCAAAGACCCTGGAGAAAGCCCATCAGACAAGGATTTGGTAAGTATTAAAAGTGATTTATTGTGCATGTAGTTAGGTAGATTTAGTCGGTCAGGGATGGTTAGAATAGTCATTTTAGGCTCCAGGGACAGATATTTATAGGTTAGATAGGGTTTTTTCGGTGGTTGGTTCCCTTTAAAGAGCTGCTGCCCACACCAATCTCTGTATGCAAAGTCTATACACAATGAGCTGCTAATCATAGCAGGGTGTGTACCGGACTTTGGCTCATGCTCTGCTGTGTCCCAGCAATGATAAGTCTCTGGTGGTAAATCAAACATTGCAGGTAAACAACACACTTTGGGATAAAAGACACATCCCTGAATTCTTTGTGTTAACCCTTTCAGCTTTCTGTCTTCAGATTACAAAGCAAAAACCTTCTGACAGATTCTCTTTACTGGGGGCAGGTTCTTTCTCTATATGACAACGTTAATCCGCTGAAAAGGGAAGAGGCTGCTTCCAAGCGTTTCCCGCAGACGCGTGCCCACAGTGTTTGGCCGGGAGGCTGCTCCTGAGGCGCCTGCAGTTGTTTACTGGGTCATCTCAGGATACTTTGTAGCCACCTTGATTATCTGTGAGCTTTTGCAGGTAAATGATTAATGTGTTCTGTTACCTATCGGTGATCCCTTTATTCAGCCAAGTAGACGGTGCGAGCGACCCTCCAGGCAGCCGCACCCAGACAGCCAATCTGCTGTAAGTCTTCATGATGCTCATTATCTGTGCCATTAACTGCCATTAGGATTTGTGCGTGGCCCTCGTACGAGCCGCTTCGGTAATAGCACTGTTATTTGGAGATCTACAGAATAAAACACTCATTAATGTAAATTGGAACTCGCAGCAGAAAATCTCTCCGTAGGTTAAATGTCGCATCTTCCTTATTAGCTACAATCCTGATAAGGCGCTGCCTGCTGCGGTGAGGCGTCTGAGTGATATTTAATTCTGGGATGATGAGAAATCTACAGACAGAGATTAACATATGGTGCGGGCCTCAACCAGCGTCCCCCGGATAATGCAGAATAGGTGCAGGCGCTTCATCTGTCGTCTTTCTGATGCTTACCTGCATTTCTTCTTTTAGAGATGACGCCATGAGCCATTGGGATCAGAGTTCAATCTGCTGTTATAATAGTCTGTATGGACCTTGTCCTCCTAACAAACTCCCCCAAAAATGATCTGCAGAAACCGAATTTAGGTTCCTCTTTACATCCTTTAAAGTGAATCTATCAGAAGGTTGTTGTAACCTCATCTGAGAACAGCATGATGTAGGCAAAGAGACCCTGAATCCAATGATGTATCACTTAGTCCTGGCTGCAGCAGTGCTGACCAGCGCTGTGGATTCGGTCAGCCAAACCTCCAACTCCTCAGTTTCCATGAATCCAACTCCGACTTCACCAAAATGGACACTGACACCATGACTCTGACTCTGACTCCACAGTCCTTGTTCTGACACAATAAATGTCTTTAGAGTTAGCATGTAGCCCACACCAGGCTCTGTATACAAAGTCTTTAACAGTGAGCTGCTAATGACAACAGAGGGCGTGCCAAACTGGGCCTCAAAGCTGCGGTGTCCGAACAATGATAAGCCACTGCTGCTAAAACAAACATAGCAGGTAAACAACACCACACAGTAGTATAAGGGATGCATTGGTGTAAATTTGTATGTTTAACCCTTACAGCATGCTGTCTTCAGATTACCTGCTGACAGATTCCCTTTAAAAGCTTTGTCTGGTGGATTTCCCTAGATAAACCTCTATAAGTGTATAACAGTGAAACATTGATAGGTTTCAATGTTAAAGAATACTGTCCGCTTGGGTTATGATTTATTCTTATATTTCAGCACATTTGATATTCAGTTCTCTAGTGACATCCTCTGTATTGTCCTTCTAAAAGGGGCTATAAATAAGTAACAAGATGAACAGACGACACTGACAATAGATGACAATTCAGAACATTACTTTTAGGCTTCTCTGTTGTGCAGAAAATCTAATATAAAAATTGTCTAAAGAGCAATCCCTGATACATAATCTTCATGTATATAGCGCCAACACATACCGCAGAGCTTTACAATTCAGAGGTTCATATACAGTCAGAAGTAACCGTTATTAAAATGCAATAATTAAGGGAAAATAATGACCCTTGTCATAAGAGCTTACAATCTACAATGAGTTCTGGGTGACATAAATTGCAGGTGCTTATTTACAATGATGGTTCAGCCATCTGAAGAAATAGGGGATAGATAAAGGCTGCACGAGCTGTCACAAGTCAATCTGTGTAGAGCTTTTGGGTGCAGTGAAGTGTGATGGAGAATTATGTTCAGAGAAATAATGAATGGGCTATATATAAATTGACTTCGATTTGGTAGCATGATAGGCCACCCTAAAGAGATGAGCTTTTAGGGAGCGCTGAAAACTATGCAAATTCGGATAGTCATGATTTCTTGGCGTAGAGCATTCCAGAGAACTGGTGCAGCTCGGGAGAAGTCTTGGAGTCGGGAGTGGGAGGTTTGAATTAGTTTGGATGTTAGTCAAAATTTGCTTATGGAGCATACAGAACAGGTAGGGTGATGGTGGAGATGTAGGGGGGGTGCTGCGCTGTGAAAGCTTTGTGGGTGAAATCTGCTGAATTGCAACTGTAAAGCACCAAGCTTCCATTGGCTTCATTCATTAGACTGGAGGAGCCTGGTTTTTATATAAAATTCCATATAATGCAATGATAGTCTGAGATCTTCCTGTTTTCCTTGGCGTCCTCGGTCCCTGCGCACCTCTGCAGTTTATAACCTATTAACCAAGCAGCATCTCTCTCCTTACCCTAAAGCAGTCAAGCTGGCTACTTTACTTGATATATTATTGATGGGCTCCATTAACACTGATGTGGCTACCTCCAGGCTTCGATCTGCTTGTTTGTTTAGGGCCTTTTACCCCTAGAGACCCCCAATTCTGGAGGGGGAGAGAGGGGGCTTTGGATTTCTGCCCTTGACGTGCGGCACAATCTCTATCCTCCGCCATTCAGGAGCTCCCCACAGGCAGGAGCCTCTTTCCATTATGATCCATCTTGATGTGCTGCCAGTTCATCAGTCTAATGGAATAATGAGGAGCAGAGTGGATGTATCTGATACTTCGGAGCAGGAAATGTACCTGAGGATCCCTGTTCATACAGCAAAAACAATACTAATATTGGCTGTAATGTGCTTTATGGAGCTCCCTTATTCATAGACATCAAATTAACACAGCAAAAGTGACTTGTAATGCAGTTAGCAGTGATCAGAGCCTGAAAGAAAACCAGACCCTGATGTGTAGAGTCATCTCTCCTCATGTCAGCAGTATGGCAGCTTCAACTATGCAGAGCCTGCACTACTTAGGTTATACAACAGGTGCAGGGTTGCAATCGCACCCGGGCCCTGGAGCCTAGGGGGCCCCAAACGTTCCTTTGGCCTATAGAAAAAGAATATTGCTATTAAAGGGAACACCAAACCACTCTGGACTAAAATCTATCACTAATCTAGTAAGATGCACAATAAATCACTTTTTATACTTACCAAATCCTTGGCTGATGGGCGTTCCTCCAGGGTCTTTGACGATAGATCTTTTGACGCGGGGGCGGAAGTGACGTGGGGCCTGCAGCACGTGACCCCTCATTGCGGGGACGCGATGGGCGGGTAATTTGAATCCTGGAAAGAAGATGGACAGCAGCGAGACGGGTACGAGCGCAGCGAGGAGACCCGCCTATCTGCTTAAAGACCCTGGAGGAACGCCCATCAGTCAAGGATTTGGTAAGTATAAAAAGTGATTTATTGTGCATCTAGTTAGGTAGATTTAGTCAGTCAGGGTTGGTTAGAATAGTATTTTAGGCTCCAGGGACAGATATTTATAGGTTAGATAGGGATTTTTAGGTGGTTGGTTCCCTTTAAAGATTTGCAATAATTGGGGGACCCTTTGGAGCTTTTGCATTGGGACCCTTGAGCTTCAAGTTACACCGCTGTTTACCAGTGCCATTTAACGACCACTGATCGGCTTTGTGCTTACCAATCAGTGATCATTTAGTGTCCTGTATACAGGTCAACCTCATCTCTTTACCTCAGAATGATCGATATGGTCATCCTGCGCATGTGAATATAGGACATTATGTTACCGGAAGGACAACATCTGGTTACACTGGATATGTGCTGCCGGGAACGATCATTTTGAAGATTCTTAATCTTGATTCCTACGAAGCGATCGTTCTTCTTGTTCATAGTATTATTGCTGGTCTCATCCACTGATTATCATAGTCAGAAATGTGCTTTATTTTTCTATATGTTGTACTGGGATATTGTGGGGATTGTAAAGGCCCATTTAGACATCTCAAGGAACTGTTGTTCCCTGATATTGACTTCTCTAAACATGCCTTTATATCCTGTTTCCCTGATAATAAGACCTGCCGGAAAAGAAGCCTTGGCATGATTTTACAGAATTTTTGGATTATGCTTCAAATATAACCAACCCCTACTCCAAAAATAAGCCCTACTTATAGCAGGGGCTGGTGTACGTGGAGGAGGGGGCAAACTGGGCAATTGCCCAGGGCCCCACTCACTTTGGGGCCCCAGCATTTCTATTCCGAGGCTGACTGCTTAAAGACCTTTGGTAACATCACGGTCATGTAAAGGTCCCTTAATTGGAATCTAGAGTAATTAAAAAGGAGTCAGGCTGGTATGTGCGGTATGTGAATGTACTTGTTTAGACTGTGAATATAGATGTGTATATTAATAAATATATATGTGTGTGTGTGTGTGTGTGGTGTATGTGATGGACATGAAATGTGGGATATTTTATATAGAGAGTGTTGGGATTAACTCCTTGATTTTTGTTCAAGGTCATGTATTTTATAATATTTTCTTTTGTTCAAAATATGGATTGTTAATGAAAAAAATCATATGTGCCCTGAATTTTAAGCCGTAACCCATCTTTCAGAGCAAAAAATGATATAACACCCCGTCTCATTTTTGGGAAACGTAATAGTCATGTCAGCCACACTGCCTGAGTATATATCTGAGATATAAATAATTCATCATTACCTGTACAATGCTTTCTACCATTGGACTATTGGTGATTGGGTCTTCATCGAATTTGGCACCAATTTTATGAGCATTGAATATCTGCTGTTACCAGTACCAAGGACAAGCATTGACTCCAGCTCAGCTGCATTGTGTATTGGAGTATGCGGTAGTCTGACATTCCCCTAGTGCCTCACCCAAGTTCAGGTTACTGGTTTGGTCTTCTCCATAATTTGTGCTTAATCTCGGCTTGTTCAAATTTATTCTTAGGGCTAATTTTCCTTAAGCGTAAGATCAGCAGGACAGTAGAGATCTTCTACCTTAAGCGTAAAATCAGCAGGACAGTATGTATAGAGATGTGTATCCAGTCTACCAGTGAAATATATGCAGGTGTTTACAATAATCTTCATCAGATTACAGGTTTACTTTGGTATGTTTTCAATGTTTTATAGGCTAAAAATATGTCTGTATATGATAGTGTGTAGTCTGTAGGTCATTGTTGGGGTCCTATATATTCAGAGAGAACTAAGCTGGCTCTCGCCAATAACCCAAATCCAGATAAAACAGGTAATAAGATTATTCATCTATCTCCATCATTCATCACCCCACTGTATATCTGTAAATTTCCAGGTTGTGTCTTCCAGAGCTCAGAGCAGATTAGCACTAAGGGTTCAGCATCCTGTACACTTCAGCCGCCCCGCGAGTCCAGAACGCAGATCGATACTTTTATCACAGCTTGACAGATTTCCATTGATACTTTTCCAGTGATATTGACTGACAGATACCAGCTTCCCTCACCTTGTAAATCCATTAACTGTGCCGCCACCTGGTGCGTGAGCATGACAAGCCAGGACAGCACTCAGGAAACCAGGATTTAATCCCAGCGCAGATAACAAGGAGTCATTCACCTCTGTCTACTCCTGATTCTTTTTCTCAATGTCTGTGCTGTCACCGTATAGCTGGTGACAGATTCCTGCTCTGTTTATAGTCCTGTCATTTCACAGACCCCTGTGTGATCCCTGATAGATTACCGGTGTTGTAGACCGAAAACTAGTGAAATAATTTTACTGTTCTAGTGTATTTGTTACATTGTAGACACCTGTGACTGTTATTTGACACATTTTCCACCAACCAACAGTGAAGAGTTATGATTAAGAGAGTGGACACCCCCGAGACTCATAGACTTTGCTCACGACCGTGGCACATAGCTACATGTGTTTTTAATTATGATTCAATAAAGAAGTGAATTTTATACCCAATACTGGAATTTTATAAACTTTTTGGAACCATACCCTACTCGTCAGCCTCCACTACCACTAAGCGCCATCCATTTAAGAACAGAGAAGATTGAGATAGTGATTATAAAACCAACTTGTGATCCTCAACCACCACTAAGCACCATCCATCTAAAGGCCAGGTTACACGCTGCGATGTCCCAGCGATCCGACCAACTATTGGGATCGCTGGGACATCGCTATATGATCGCTGGTTAGCTGTCACACAGGCAGACTCACCAGCGACCAGTGAGAACGCTGGTAACCAGGGTACACATCGGGTAACTAGGCATAGCACTGCGCTTAGTTACCCGATGTTCACCCTGGTTACCATGTCCCAGCGTGTACTGTGCGGCGCTGGGCATCGGCTGGGAGGTTGTTGATCGTTGGTCTCCCACTTTCACACACGCTGATGCTGGCCGCTCAGCGTTAGTCTAACGATCAAAAAAATGGTCCTGGCCATTTACCAGCGATCAGCGTGCTGATCACTGGTCGTTGGTACTGCACATGTCACATGCAGCAGCATCGCTACGAAGTCGCTGCAACGTCACAAAACTGGTGACGTTTCAACAATATCGTTGCATGTAACGGGCCTTAAGAACAGAGAAGATTGAGATATTGATAATTAAGCCAACTTGTGATCCTCAACCACCACTAACCACCATCCATCTAAGAACAGAGACAATTGAGATAATAATAATAATAATAATAATAATAATAATAAAACCAACAGGTAATCCACCACCACTAAGCACAATCCATTTTAGAAGAGAGAAGATTGAGATATTGAAAATAAAAGAAATTCCGCATAAGGGCCCTTTCACATCAGCGTTTTTTGAAATTTGCGGCCGATGCGGTGAAAAAACCGCATCTGCCGCGATTACCGCATACCGGCTGCACTTGCGGCACGGTTGCGGTAAACGCCATACTATGTATAGGCGGACTTGCGGCAGGTGCGGCAAGTGCGGTTTTGGCACTTGCGGCAGGTGCGGCCGCGAAAAAAACCGCGGCTAACAGTATTTTTTTTCGCGGCCGCAAGTGCCAAAACCGCACTTGCCGCACCTGCCGCAAGTCTGCCTATACATAGTATGGCGTTTACCGCAACCGCGCCGCAAGTGCAGCTGGTATGCGGTATTCACCGCAGATGCGTTTTTTTCACCGCATCTGCCGCGAATTTCAAAAAACGCTGATGTGAAAGGGCCCTTAGAAGTATGACTCCTTATTGGGGGTCATAACTTGAAGTTTCCTTTATGGATATATTCTTGGTGTGGAAGTCAAGAAACACTTTCTTTTCCCCTTTCCAGTACTGGTTTTATTGATATTTCCATAGAGTCTAATTATCACAAAGAAAATACGAAGAAATCAAATCCAAGTATTTGGATCCTTCCGAGACCTAATATACAGGATTAATTAGTGTGATTTTTCCCACCTCAGATAAAAACAAAGACTTAAATAGATGCTTATCATGAAGCATTAAAAAATGTTAAGCGTTTTCAAATAGAAAATGACACCTAGTCGCAGTACCTTTTTGTGTATGCAGCTTCTATACCTAGTTCTTAACCACGGAGACACAAAGGGGCGCACAGGACCTGTTTGTTTTTGCATTAGTGAAGGTGTCCTGGTCTTTCAGTATGTAATATTGGGTAATGCTTTGGTATCACTGACAGGGTAGCAAAGCCTTATTTTTTAAATTGTTCCTTGGGAAATCAACTTGTGGCGGCTGTAGCTCTCCAGTAGAGGACCTGAGGACCTTCACATAACTTGGGGTGCCTGCACACTGTGGCACGATCCGGGCCGGGGCTGTCCGGGAGGACCCTGACAGCCGCGAACCGGATCGGCACACAGGACTGGAGGGCTGATATGCCTTCCGGTCCGGAGTGCAGAGCACGCAGTTCCCTCTGCTGATAAGTCAGGACCGCAGGCGCTGCGGTCCTGACCTGTCAGCGGCTGCAGCTACGTGCACTGCACACCGGACCGGAAAGCACATCCCTCCAGTCCTGTGTGCTGATCCGGTCCACGGCTGTCAGGGTCCTCCCGGACAGCCCCAGACCAGATTGTGCTGCAGTGTGAAGGCACCCTAAGTCAGGGGTTCTTCTGTGCCATACAAATATTGGATTTAAAGGGAATCTGTCAGCAGGTTTTTGCCATGTAATATAAGAACAGTATGATGATGGGGCAGAGGGCCTGATTCCAACAATATGACATTTACTAGACTGCTTGGTGCCATTTTGATAAATCCCAGTGCTCAGAATGAGAAGCTGTGTCTAAATCCGCCCACACCTTCTTTTGTACATTTGCATACTGAGCAGGCTGCCAATCAGTGGTGGGGCGTGGTTAGCCTGTCTGCAAACAACACCTAGTCCTGCAGTGCTAGTCTCCTGCTGATAAAACTCTGATTGTACTGAAAATGCAACATATGGCCTAATAAATGACACATCCCTGCAAGTGGAGTCTCGGCCCCTATATCTAAAACTCTCAGATTAAATTAAAAAAAAAACTGCTGAAAGATCCCCTTAAATGAAAGATACCCACACTGTGAGAGTAAATAATATATATTATTTTTAATCTTGAAAGTCATTTGTGATGATTAATTATTGGCTAATAAAGCTCCAAATGTATGTGAAAGTGGAAGGCGGATGATATGTGTTATCGAGAATGAGAACAAATTGTTCTTAAGGGAAGGTGGGAAAGTGAAGTGCAAAAGAAGTCTGGAGGTGTGAGAGCGAAGAGGTCAGATGAGAGCAGCGGATCATTGCTGGAGTGAGGATCTTCATTGAACCTGTATGCGGCAGAAGGCTTAGGGAGGAGATGCGTTACTCAGGAAGGAAGGTGATTATAGGGATGGTAGAAAGTGGTAACTATGTATTTTTTATTAAAGGTCAGTAAATAATATATACAGATGTCTGTAGACTGTAGATATGATATGGAAACCCTGATATGTGACCTGAAATGACAATTATGGAGGAGATAAGACACAATGGATTCCCAGTGTAACTGGCTGATAACACAGAACAGTTGCAGGAGCTCATCTTGTATAATGTGCTACATAAAGTGGTGTTACAGCTTGGAAAGTTTGACATTTATACCGGTGAATGTCTTTCATATCCTCTCTATAAGACAGCTTGTGCCTCTGCTTTACTGTCTCATTAAGCTCCATTCGCAGTGGGCGACAGTGTGTTGGTTTCTGTGTTTATTGCAGAGCAGACATCCACAACGTCGGCCGCCAGTCCGCTTTGGGTTACAGTGTCCATGTAAATGGGGTAATAAGCATCCTGTGGTGGCGTGCCCAGTGCTGTAATGTCTTTCTCTTTTTTTCCCCGCAGGTGAGCCGGTCTTTATCCGAAAGCCGGATGACCAGATTGGAATATCAGGTGGCGTCGCCTCCTTTGTGTGCCAGGCCACAGGAGAACCAAAGCCAAGAATCACCTGGATGAAGAAGGGGAAAAAAGTGAGCTCACAGCGCTTCGAGGTAAGTGCCAGAGACGCGGTCCAGAGACATCCACCCCCGCCTCTGTCCCAGTCCATCCCCTCTGTCTGTCAGGCTATGAGCCCTGATGCACAGAAGCTAATGAGATCATTTCTGGTGAAACAGAATGCGTTCTCCATCCTCAGCCATGTAACGTTCCGCCATCTCCATCCCTTCTGTACGCCCCTCTGCTGTTATCCCTGGAAAGGAGGACGGGTCACTGATAAGCAGATAGGTTCTCTTCACATAAAATAAGAATTGTTCACTGCACTCCCAGGCGCAAAAATCTAATGGTGAAATTGTAATAATTGTATCAGTCGCTATTATGAAATGAAAGGGAAGATGGAGCCGAAGTGAGAGGAGGAATTAATTTCTTTATATCAGATGTCGTGTGCCTGCCTCCCGGCTTTGTCTGGAAGTGTCTTATTATTTGCAGCCTGTGCCTCAACCCCCCTCAGAATTAAAAAATTGGACATATTTGCTGTGTTCCTAAGACTACGGACAATTCATTAAATAGAATTTAGTGCATGTATTCCAAGAATATGTAAATTGTAGAGGTGTTTGATCTGATTCACACAAGGCTTCTGCTGCGCTCCAATATTTTTTATTATTCCAGAGTTATTATATTTTAATGGTAGATGATCTTAGGCCACAGCCGGTCCACGCTGCATCCTAAGGCCAAATGTAGAATATACGTCATCGGACATGAAAAAGCTTCTATGACTTATACTGTACTGCAGCAGCCATAGATGCAGACATACTACAGACATACTATACTTTTAAAAATAACCCTAAACTAAAAGCTGGTTTTTGAGTACATATAACATATTTTTCAGACATTAAGATGCACCTAGGTTTAGAGGAGTAAAATAAGGAAAAAATTTTAATTAAAAAATGTGGTCATGACAGTGTGTTATAGGGGGGATCTGCTGCTGACACTGTTATGGGTTAACGGCCACCAATTCTGTACTAATGTCCCCCATCCTGTACCCCTTACAGGTATATAAGTCCCCTATCTTAGTGTATATGTCTCCCATCCTGGTGTATATGTCCCTCGTGCTGGTATATATGTCCCCCTGTGCCCCATCCTGGTATATATGTCCCCCATGCTGGTGTATATGTCCCTCATCCTGGTGTATGTGTCTTCCATCCTGGAGTACATTTCCCTGATCCTCCTGGTGTATATGTTCCCCATCCTTGTCCCATTCTGGTGTATATGATCCCCAATCCTGTGTATATGTTGTCCATCCTGGTGTATATGCCCTCAATCCAGGTGTATATGTCCTCCATCCTCGTTTATATATCTTCCAACATGGTATATATGTTCCCCATCCTGCTATATATGGCTTCCATCCTGATACACATGATCCCGGTCATAGACCCATCCTGGTGTGTGTGCGCCTCCCTTCACGTCACACGCCTTCCTTCTGCTCCATCGGTGAACACTAACCTCTTCTGATGACGGCAACTGACTTAAGTGTTAAGCGCATGATGCACTGCCAGGCGTGCCCGGTTACACCAACTTCATCTGCCAGACTATTGACTGCTCCACACATGGACGTGAGGAGCAGTTAATATTCATTTTCTTTAATAGCATACGATTGTCCAGACGCCGCAGTAAACTGGCTGCTGGGTGATCACATATGTCCTTTATAACAAAGAATGAATATTCACTGCTCCCCACGCTTGTAATCCCACCCATCTCTCGGCGCCGGCTTCACTCTTATTGTGCATTGCTTGCATCGGACTATCATATTTTGCAGCGCTTTACATACATTATCATCTCTGTCACCAATGGGGCTTACAATCTCAATCCCCTATAGGTATGTCTTTGGAGACCACACAATTTTAAAGAAAGCATCATAAAAAAAACCTGTTTCTGTATCACCATCGGCCATCTGATGTGGATTTTTCTGTTCTTTAGGTTATAGAGTTTGATGATGGATCAGGGTCTGTTCTTCGAATACAACCCCTCCGGGTTCATAGGGATGAAGCAATATACGAGTGTACTGCAACCAACAGCGTGGGGGAAATCAACAGCAACGCCAAACTCACTGTTCTAGAAGGTAGGACACATCCGCCATCAATCAACGTGCAGGATTATGCCTAAAGCTGGTGTTCAGTGTTGTACCTTTATTGTTCATTCATTGAATTTAATGGGGTCTGTTGAAGATGTCCATAATGTTCATGATGGTGCACTATGTACATGTTCTGGTGCCGTGACTCAACCAGTGCTTGAACCAAACCTATATTAATCTTCAATGATTTTGGTGATGATTTACAAAATACGTCTTTACATGTCTTATGGATGGGTCAGCGGTGTAACTAGGTTTCATGGCGCCCGGGGCAAAGATCTAATTCGGCGGCCCCCCCAGAGTAGATGAGGAGCCGGGATGGGGGGGGTGCTGTCAACTGTTAGCCCCGCTGCCCCTGCACCCTTGATTGAGAAGCCGTGGGGGGGCGGGGAGTGTGCCGGCGCCCCCCTCTGAGTTGCGCCCGGGGCAAAGGATCCGGCTGCACCCCCCTAGATACACCCCTGGGATGGGTAAGCAAGTGATAAACCACACAGAGAAAAGCAACTACATGGTGAAGTGAAGTCTTAACTTTGTCATGAACTTTATACTCAGTGGCCAAGAAATACATGTGTCATTGCTCCACTTTCTGAAGACCAGCAACACAAGGTTATCTGTGTCTTACCTATTTAGCAGAGTCTTTAGTGAAGGTTCGGGGCTTGGTAGGTCTCTACTCTGTAATCACTCTTCACCAGTGCAGAACAGTGTCCTATTGAATCGGCGGTGTCCTTGTGCAGTCAGGCTCTGCCATGTGTGACAAATCGCTGCTTCTTTCCGGGATCACTAGAGGGATTATATCCACGATGCTCACATTGATCCCACAGCTTGCTCCCTGCCCTCTCAAGAAACCGGCTCACATCACAACTTATATTGGAGACCGTATCGTTTTAAATCTGAAGATCTTGCTCCTATAGCGCCATCATATTCCGTAGCGCTCTACCGACATAATCCTCATTCTATATTCCCTGTCATTATGTCTTTGGAGTGTGGGAAGAAACCCACGCAAACACAGGAAGAACATGCAAACTCCTTGCAAATGTCGTCCTTGGTGGGATGTGAAGTCAGGACCCCCACGTGAAAAACAACAGTGGTAATCATCTGTCTGTATCTTTGTCTCTTCATGGTCATTATATTACAATCAGAAATCAAGGCCCCGACTCATTATTCTATATGTACCAGATGTTTTTAGTGTTGTATTTTTTTAGATTGTGGCACATTCATATAATCATCCTTCCACTTGTGCCTTTTTTTTTAACTGCTTCACGTATCAACATATATATATATACCGTATATATATAATGTGTATATGTGTATGTATGTATTATAGAGGTGCATTCAATACATAAAGTGAAAGCATATATTATACAGAGTAATTACTCACAGGATCTATTTTAAGTGTTGATTTCTGTAAATGTTGATGATTATGGTTTACAGCCAATGGAAACCCAAAGGGCATTATCTCAGAAAATTAAAGTAGGGAGGATGAAGGGTTAAAAACCGCGCTGCCATATTCCACGAGACATCAAAGGGTAAATATGATATTTATTTATTAGTCAACACGTTTTAGGGCTCCCTGAAATGTTCTGACACATGGCAATATGATATTGATTTGTCCTGAGGAAGTGGCTAGGGAGCACTGAAACACATTGACTAATAAATCAATATTATATTCACCTTTTGATGTCTCGTGGAATACGGCAGCACGGTGTTTAACCCTTCATCCTCCATCCTCTATATGCACCACGCTGGGGACTGCAGCAGCCGTGATCTGCTTTTAAAGTGGTTGTGACTCTCACAACCACACTAGGTGAAGCCTCTGAGAACTATTTAAGTCATGTTTTATCTCTCAGACCCTTCATCCTCCCTTCTATTCACCAGCCCTCTGCTTTCCTAGAGTACTAGTAATTGTGTTTGTTTGAGATTTTTTCACACAATTATTGCACCGTTTTGTTAAATGTAGGACTTTTTGCCCTTAAAACACCCAAAACACTAAAAAAAGTCAAACACAAAAACGATGAAAATGAAATTAAGACCTTTCTTTTAAAGGGAATCTGTCAACAAGTTTTTGCTACCTCATCCGATAACAACATAATGTGGGCAAAGAAACCCTGAATCCAACAATGTATCACATAGATTACTGGCTGTGGTCATTTTCACATAATCATAGCATTTAGTATTCGAGACCTGCCCCCCTTCCCCACCACCAGACTCTCAATAGAGATTGTGTAGTGACAGTGAGGTGTCAATCACAGCAGGGGGTGTGTCTGACTGCTATGTACATCACAAAGTAGTCCTATTATTTTAATCACCAGATAATAAAGCATTTAGTTTAAGTAGCCAATAGATCACACACTGATAAGAAAAGCACAGTTGCATTTTGTGTTTTAACACTTACAGCATGCTTTGCTTAGTTTACATAGCAAAAACCTGCAGACAGATTCTCTTTAAGGCTGGCTTCAGACTTGCGGACCCTCCGCAGCGTACTGCGGAGGGATCCGCAAGCTGACCGCAGCCCCTATGTTTATAATGAGAACGCACGGTCATGTGCAGGTCTGCTCATGACCGTGCGCTCCCATTCACTGCAATATGTGATTTGTACGCAGGCGGATGCCCGCGCTCAAATCACACCCTCTCGTCCGCACCAGGAATGCGACATGGTCGCGTTCCTGGTGCGGATGAGAGTGTGTGATTGTGTGTGATTTGTGCGCGGGCATCCGCCTGCGTACAAATCACATATTGCAGTGAATGGGAGCGCACGGTCATGCGCAGACCTGCGCAGCACCGTGCGTTCTCATTATAAACATAGGGGCTGCGGTCAGCTTGCGGATCCCCTCCGCAGGACGCTGCAGAGGGTCCGCAAGTCTGAAGCCAGCCTAAGGAAAGATGTTTTGCACAAAAATTGAGTGTCTTCTGTGTAATCTGTCCTTATATTGTGGAGTCATCAGGAGCCCTAACCTTGGCGGAGACCTGCCGTGTTCATGCATGTAGTATAATCCTGCTCTGCAGATTCTAATCTCCCTGGGATTGAGCTTCGGTTTCTCATCCTATGTGATACATTTATCCTCTGTGCATTATGTATACAGCCTGCAATGTCCTACTTACCATATGCACGCGTGGTTGGAAATGTAAACACCAGTGATCATCTGCCGCCAGCAGAGACGGGAGGGTGGAAAGACCACAACTGTACATGGAGGCTCGAGCTGGGATGGATTAGCTGCATTCTGCCGGGATTAACAAGAATGGACAATGTAATTGTGTTCAAATCTTGTGACCTCACTACTATGGTGGTCATCAGTATGCAATATATTTTCAAGAGACACTTGATGACCCTTGTATAAGGTATTATTGTGCAACATCAATCCTCCCTGGAGCTCAGCAATGGCTGGAACAACTACACTGGATATCATGTCGGCGAATGTCCAGGTATTGTACATGTTACATGCTAGAATTGAAAAACAATAGGATTTTTAGATTTTTCATTCCCAGAAGGCCAAGGAGGAAATTGTGGGGGCAGAACAGTGATTCAGTGGTTGGCTCTACAGTCTTTGGTATAACTTGAAGCCCATAGGCCCCAATGCAAAAGCTCCCGAGTATTGCAAGTCTTTAATAGCATTGATCTTTTCATATAGACCAAAAAGACTTTTGGGGCCCCCTACGCACCAGGGCCAGGGTGTGAATGCAACAAGCGTGTCTTTCACATGATATGCTCTTTGCATCCTTTCATAGAAAATCACCAACAGTTAGTTTACACAAAATTGTCCCTAAGGCCCCTTTAACATCTGCGGTAGGGTGTAATTTGCAGCAGATGTCGCCAGATCTGCCGCGTAACACCTGACTTGCAGCACCAATCTGGCAAGCCCCATTCATTCTCTATTGGACTTTCGGTGAATGTGGTATTGCCGAATCCGGCAGATCCGGCACTTGTGGCCACGCAAAAAAAAACCGCTGACAGCAGCGTTGTTTTTGCAGTGCCGCAAGTGCCGGATTTCGCAATACCTCACTCGCCGCACCCGGCTGCAAGCCCCATAGAGAATGAATGGGGCTTGCCAGATCAGTTCCGCAAGTCGGCCGTTACGCTGCAGATGCTGCAACATCTGCCGGATCTGCCGTGAATTACGCCCTACCGCAGATGTGAAAGCACTCTAAGGGCCCTTTCACATCAGCGTTTTTTTTCAAATCGCGGCAGATGCGGTGAAAAAACCGCATCTGCCGCGATTACCGCATACCGGCTGCACTTGCGGCGCGGTTGCGGTTTTTGCCATGCAAAGTATAGGCGTACTTGCGGCAGGTGCGGCAAGTGCGGTTTTGCACTTGCGGCAGGTGCGGCCGCGAAAAAAACCGCGGCTGACCGCGGTTTTTTTCGCGGCCGCACCTGCCGCAAGTGAAAAATCGCACTTGCCGCACCTGCCGCAAGTACGCCTATACTTTGCATGGCAAAAACCGCAACCGCGCCGCAAGTGCAGCCGGTATGCGGTAATCGCGGCAGATGCGGTTTTTTCACCGCATCTGCCGCGATTTGAAAAAAACGCTGATGTGAAAGGGCCCTAAGGCTCCCATACACATTAGAATAATATTGATGGCTACGGTCAGCAGTCTTATGTTCACGGTATTTGTGTCTGCCTCCACTGAGCTGGGGTGTAATGGGGCCAACTGTCACAATGGTCTCTCCAGCTGGCAGGCCGTCCACAACAGAATAAAAAGGGGTTAAAGTTGTGGATGGGGGTGCAGGATCAGGCACTGTCAATAAATAATGTCCAAACATTAGGTGCAACAGAATAAAGCTCACTTTTTACTGGAGCAGTTTGTGATGGTGGTTATATTACAGCTCTCCACAGTTATTAAAGGTACAGGATCATAGCTTCTGATGGTGTGATGAACTCAGCTCTCCATGCAGCAATGTGTGACAGCTCTCCTCACCCCCACTGGTGCACTATATGATGCCCTAAACCTCTCCTCTCAGCCTGGACCTTGGCATCTACAGTACCTCAGGCTTACAGGAAAGTACTTCAGCTTTCTTCCCAGTGCTGACAACTAAGGATCCCATCAAGGAGATGTTACACACACCCTCACTGATCCCTAGCTGTCATCTGGCAGTTGAGCTCTTCTGGTACCACACAGGGCACATTGTCCCATATGGCTGCACAAATTTTGCTGTGTTCGACAGCGACCACAGCAAAGACTCTGGTTGGCCTCCTTTCTCACCAGCACCACTGAATCCAAGGAGAGTACTGTTGCTCCTCCTGGGCTCAGTAGACATTGCACTAATCACATCTGCATGTATAAAAATGGCTGAAGAGCTGATTTCCCATATCACCAGAGTTTACACATATTTGTGCTGCCCTAATTCTGCAGGGCACCACAATGGGGCCTTCCGACTCTCCACCCCCGATATATGATCATCGGTGGAGACAAGGATCCTGCATGTGTGATCTTGGGCCGCCGATCCTTTTGTTACCGGAAGGGTCTCATAGAGAACACAGGAGCGCCAGGCTGTGAATGGGGAGGCAGTAGACGGCTCTAAAGTGTATGGGGGCCTAACTCCTGCCGCTCCCTCCTCTTCTGCTGCTGGGATCTTATGTGCACGTTTTGAGTAATTGAAAATTACTTCTCTCGTTGATAGAAAGAGGGCAAAAAAGGGAGGGGAGGCCACTGAAACACCTCTGTTCCTTTCTTCTTTCCTTTTCTCCTAGGCAGCTGATAAGCTGAATTATGCATGAGTCATATTGAGCATTTTCTGTCTTTTTCAATTATGACCCGAAGCGGTGAAGTAACAGACTCCGTTTGCTTGTCTGGCAGGGGGAGGGCACCATAAATGACCAAAAGAAGGTTTTTGTACTGTGGGCACAGCAAATTAAATGTCTTATTGAGCAGCTATCTTGGAAGAGGGATACGGCGGGCTGAGGCAGGATAAGCTTTGCATGTTGGCGAAGGCCAGAACCTGTAGATGCGGAGTCTCATGAGGGAACATAACCCCTCCGGAGCGCGGAGCTGAAGATCCGCTCGTACCATGACATCTGCCCTCTACATTCAGCATATGCCGGGGTAGCCGATCTGTGCATCATCTGGAGAAGAGCCAGGTAGCCTCATTACTGGACCTGTAAACTACTTATAGAAAAGCCACAAAAGAAACCAATACTGAAGGCTACATAGTATATGTTTTGCAAACATTCTTGCCTTCAGTCTCCATCACACAAAAAGGAGCACAGATTTCCTGAGAAAAGCGAGTTTCTGCCTCACAAACATGGCTTTCTTTTTTTGTTTTTACTATTAGTAATTGTCCTGACAAACTGAGCAGAATCATTTGACAATAGATTCTAAAATACTATCCAATGTAGACAGGAAATTTGTCTACATTCATACAAAGATATAATTACAATAATACTACCCCTTATGTGGCAAAATATACCTAATACTGATCCCTATGTTCTAGAATATGAGTACTATAATACAGTCCCCTATGTACAAGAATATAACTACTATAATACTGCTCCCTATGTACAGGAATATAACTACTATAATACTGCCCCTATGTACAAGAATATAACTACTATAATACTGCTCCTATGTACAAGAATATAACTACTATAATACTGCCCCTATGTACAAGAATATAACTACTATAATACTGCTCCTATATACAAGAATATAACTACTATAATACTGCTCCTATATACAAGAATATAACTACTATAATACTGCTGCTATGTACAAGAATATAACTACTATAATACTGCTCATATATACAAGAATATAACTACTATAATACTGCCCCTATGTACAAGAATATAACTACTATAATACTGCTCATATATACAAGAATATAACTACTATAATACTGCCCCTATGTACAAGAATATAACTACTATAATACTGCTCCTATATACAAGAATATAACTACTATAATACTGCTCCTATGTACAAGAATATAACTACTATAATACTGCCCCTATGTACAAGAATATAACTACTATAATACTGCTCCTATGTACAAGAATATAACTACTATAATACTGCTCCTATGTACAAGAATATATCTACTATAATACTGCTCCTATGTACAAGAATATAACTACTATAATACTGCCCTATGTACCAGAATATAACTACTATAATACTGCTCCTGTGTACAAGAATATAACTACTATAATACTGCTCCTATGTACTAGAATATAACTACTATAATACTGCCCCTATGTACAAGAATATAACTACCATAATACTGCTCCTATATACAAGAATAACTACTATAATACTGCTCCTATCTACAAGAATATAACTAATACTGCCCCTATGTACAAGAATATAACTACTATAATACTGCTCCTATATACAAGAATAACTACTATAATACTGCCCCTATGTACAAGAATATAACTACTATAATACTGCCCTATGTACAAGAATATAACTACTATAATACTGCCCCTATGTACAAGAATATAACTACTATAATACTGCTCCTATGTACAAGAATATAACTACTATAATACTGCCCCTATGTACAAGAATATAACTACTATAATACTGCTCCTATATACAAGAATATAACTACTATAATACTGCTCCTATATACAAGAATATAACTACTATAATACTGCTGCTATGTACAAGAATATAACTACTATAATACTGCTCATATATACAAGAATATAACTACTATAATACTGCCCTATGTACAAGAATATAACTACTATAATATGCTCATATATTACAAGAATATAACTACTATAATACTGCCCCTATGTACAAGAATATAACTACTATAATACTGCTCCTATATACAAGAATATAACTACTATAATACTGCTCCTATGTACAAGAATATAACTACTATAATACTGCTCCTATGTACAAGAATATATCTACTATAATACTGCTCCTATGTACAAGAATATAACTACTATAATACTGCCCTATGTACCAGAATATAACTACTATAATACTGCTCCTGTGTACAAGAATATAACTACTATAATACTGCTCCTATGTACTAGAATATAACTACTATAATACTGCCCCTATGTACAAGAATATAACTACCATAATACTGCCCCTATATACAAGAATAACTACTATAATACTGCTCCTATCTACAAGAATATAACTAATACTGCCCTATGTACAAGAATATAACTACTATAATACTGCTCCTATATACAAGAATAACTACTATAATACTGCCCCTATGTACAAGAATATAACTACTATAATACTGCCCCTATGTACAAGAATATAACTACTATAATACTGCCCCTATGTACAAGAATATAACTACTATAATACTGCTCCTATGTACAAGAATATAACTACTATAATACTGCCCCTATGTACAAGAATATAACTACTATAATACTGCTCCTGTGTACAAGAATATAACTACTATAATACTGCTCCTATGTACAAGAATATAACTACTAAAATACTGCTCCTATGTACAAGAATATAACTACTATAATACTGCTCCTATATACAAGAATAACTACTATAATACTGCTCCTATCTACAAGAATATAACTACTATAATACTGCCCCTATATACAAGAATATAACTACTATAATACTGCTCGTATGTACAAGAATATAACTACTATAATACTGCTCGTATGTACAAGAATATAAACTACTATAATACTGCTCGTATGTACAAGAATATAACTACTATAATACTGCTCCTATGTACAAGAATATAACTACTATAATACTGCTCCTATGTACAAGAATATAACTACTATAATACTGCTCCTATGTACAAGAATATAACTACTATAATACTGCCCCTATGTACAAGAATATAACTACTATAATACTGCTCCTATGTACAAGAATATAACTACTATAATACTGCTCCTATGTACAAGAGTATAACTACTATAATACTGCACCTATGTACAAGAATATAACTACTATAATACTGCTCCTATCTACAAGAATATAACTACTATAATACTGCTCCTATGTACAAGAATATAACTACTATAATACTGCTCCTATGTACAAGAATATAACTACTATAATACTGCTCCTATGTACAAGAATATAACTACTATAATACTGCTCCTATGTACAAGAATATAACTACTATAATTACTGCTCCTATCTACAAGAATATAACTACTATAATACTGCCCCTATGTACAAGAATATAACTACTATAATACTGACCCCTATATACAAGAATATAACTACTATAATACTGCCCCTATGAACAAGAATATAACTACTATAATACTGCTCCTATATACAAGAATATAACTACTATAAATACTATCGTATGTACAAGAATATAACTACTATAATACTGCCCTATGTACAAGAATATAACTACTATAATACTGCCCTATGTACAAGAATATAACTACTATAATACTGCTCCTATGTACAAGAATATAACTACTATAATACTGCTCCTATGTACAAGAGTATAACTACTATAATACTGCACCTATGTACAAGAGTATAACTACTATAATACTGCTCCTATCTACAAGAATATAACTACTATAATACTGCTCCTATGTACAAGAATATAACTACTATAATACTGCTCCTATGTACAAGAATATAACTACTATAATACTGCTCCTATGTACAAGAATATAACTACTATAATACTGCTCCTATGTACAAGAATATAACTACTATAATTACTGCTCCTATTACAAGAATATAACTACTATAATACTGCCCCTATGTACAAGAATATAACTACTATAATACTGACCCCTATATACAAGAATATAACTACTATAATACTGCCCCTATGAACAAGAATATAACTACTATAATACTGCTCCTATATACAAGAATATAACTACTATAATACTGCTCGTATGTACAAGAATATAACTACTATAATACTGCTCGTATGTACAAGAATATAACTACTATAATACTGCCCCTATGTACAAGAATATAACTACTATAATACTGCTCCTATGTACAAGAATATAACTACTATAATACTGCTCCTATGTACAAGAATATAACTACTATAATACTGCCCCTATGTACATGAATATAACTACTATAATACTGCTCCTATATACAAGAATATAACTACTATAATACTGCTCCTATGTACAAGAATATAACTACTATAATACTGCTCCTATGTACAAGAGTATAACTACTATAATACTGCCCCTATGTACAAGAATATAACTACTATAATACTGCCCCTATGTACAAGAATATAAATACTATAATACTGCTCCTATGTACAAGAATATAACTACTATAATACTGCTCCTATGTACAAGACTAGAACTACTATAATACTGCTCCTAATACAAGAATATAACTACTATAATACTGCTCCTATGTATAAGAATATAACTACTATAATACTGCTCCCTGTGTACATGAATGTCATTACTCTAATACTACCTCCTATGCCAATAATAGAACTTCTATAATGCCTCTTTGTATTGGGACACATCTTCAATTATACTTATTGCCCTGAAGATAATGGAGAAAGCCACTAAAAATCAGGGGGTGTTTGTTACAGTGTGTCAGTGGGGTTTTTTGCACATTACCTTACTTTCTCCATTGTGGTGAAAGCTGCAGTTAATTCCCGGTTTTTGTTTATTCTTCTTTTTTTCCGCCATTAGATTCTCTTCCCGTTTTGCGGAGCCCGAGTATGAAGCGTAGCCTGCGCACCACATTGCACATTGTTCTGCCCATTGTTCGAGCCTTATACATTATTAATCATAATAATTGTAAATAAGATAAAGTGGATACACGTTTTCCATTCTGTAGCTACGAGGCATTAGAAATTGTGTTGGTTATAATGCATAGAGCCTATTTTCAAGAAGAACAATGCTTCAAATGTTCCAGCGATTTTTACTTTAGCAAATCCAGTATTTGCCTACAAGGGAGAAAAATAATAATAATAATAATTTTCTCTCTGAAACTTTCCAATTTAATCACAAATTGCCCCCGTGGAATGCGCTCATTACTTCGTCAGAAAACTCATTCCTGGCTCTGATTTACTATGTCAGTAAATAGAAGGAACAGTTACAAATATCATGTAGTCATTAA
The DNA here is from genome assembly GCA_033576535.1 of Allobates femoralis. Taxonomy (NCBI): domain Eukaryota; kingdom Metazoa; phylum Chordata; class Amphibia; order Anura; family Aromobatidae; genus Allobates; species Allobates femoralis. The sequence continues at coordinate 153,812,082 of JARQOC010000007.1, forward strand.
TAAGCCTTGTCTGCATAGCTGTGTCTTCAGCTCATCTGATTAGATCGTGTGGATTATCCTGGCCTCATTTGTAGACCATTGTTTGCGAGGGTAAAGTGGCTTTGCTTTCCGAGACGCCATTAGTCGTGTCACCATCGCTGTATTTTCTGCCCACATTTCTGGCCCCTAGATCTCAGAGCTACCTTTAAATGCTCACCGACTGCAAAACTTTACATAGAGCATTGATTGAGCAGCAGCCTCTTGGATTAGGAGTCCATGTCAATCATACAAAGTCTGCACATCGCCTGTGTGTTGCTTAAATGTCACCTGTCATTTATATTCATAGCCCATGGTTACTGACACTCACCCAACGTCATCCAAAAAGTGGACCCCTGCCCTCTAAGATGTGTGAAGGGACAAGTGTGATCTGACTAGACACCTGTGATGATTATTACAGGGTTTCTTCCATGTGTCATATCAGATGTTTGAATTCTTCATTTGGCCCCCTCCTTACCTGGTTCTGACCCACAATGTTGATTGTTAAAGGGAATCTGTCAGCAGGTTTTGGGTTATGTAATCTGAGAGCAGCTTAATGTAGATGCCGAGACCTTAATTCCAGAAATATACCACTTGCTGGTCCATTTGCTGCCATTTTGATACGATCAGATGCTCAGAATGCTCACCCCTAGGTAACCTGGCCTAGATCACTGATTGGCAGCTTTCTGTTTACAATGTACATATACGACTACTATTTGTACTGGGGGTGGAGACTAGGAGGCAGGAGATGCTTATTCCTGTCATGATATTATCCTGGTGATAAAACACTCATTGAGTTGAAACAGCAACACAGCCCAGTAAGTGACATGTCACTGGAATCCGTGTCTCTGCCCCTACATCATGTTGTTCTCAGATTACATGGCAGAAACCTGTTGACATATTCCCTTTAATGACCTGAAGAGGTGAAGACCTGCACAGTAATAAAGTTCAATCAGTGCACATATTACTCCTGACTTTCTCCAGAATTTTTCGTCTTGTATTTGGGTCTTCTGGATCCTCAGAAATTCAATGTTCTTGATTTCTGTGGCTGTCCTCATCCATTCTGTTACCAGCTGTCCATTTCTGTCCTCAGCCTCAGGTCCCCCAACTTAATGGTCTTTTGTAAAGATCTGGGTCTACTAACAAAACAGGCAGCGCAACGGTGACCATGCATGCCATATAGCTGTCAGCTGAACGCTTCTTCATCCACAACTATTCCTTCTGGCTCTGACTCCCCAGTGCCCACCATACACCACATGTGAATTCTTGTGTTCTCAATGGACAGAGAGAGAGATAAGTAGCTGGAGAAACCTCTGGTGGTAGCCAATCTCTAGAGCAGGGGTCTCAAACTCAGCTGGGTTGGTGGGCCGCACATAGAAAAACATTTATAGCGGGGGGCCACATCCCTTGTAGGACTAAGTGATATTTTTAGTAATACCAGAATTTCTTGCTCAATGTAGTAAAGTACAAGTCCTGATCCCTTTCTTGTAGTAATGTCTCCATCCTGTAGTAATGTCCTTTTCTACTGATGTCCCCATCCTGATCCCATTTTCTAGTGATGTCCCCATCCTGATCCCTTTTTCTAGTGATGATCCCTATCCTGATCCCTTTTTCTAGTGATGTCCCCATCCTGATCCCTTTTTCTAGTGATGATCCCTATCCTGATCCCTTTTTCTAGTGATGTCCCCCATCCTGATCCCTTTTTCTAGTGATGATCCCTATCCTGATCCCTTTTTCTAGTGATGTCCACCATCCTGATCCCTTTTTCTAGTGATGTCCCCCATCGATCATGGTCCCCTTTTGTAGTGATGTCCGCACACTGATCTCCTTTTGTAGTGATGTCCCCCATCCTGATCCCCTTTTCTAGTGATGACCCCCTTCCTGATCTCCTTTTCTAGTGATGTCCCCCTTCCCATTCCCCTTTAGTAGTGATGTCCCCCATCCTGATCCCCTTTTATAGTTATGTCCCCATCCTGATCTACTTTTATAGTGATGTCCCCCATCCCGATCCCCTTTTATAGTTATGTCCCCATTCTGATCTACTTTTATAGTGATGTCCCCCATCCTGATCCCCTTTTGTAGTGATGTCCCCCATCCTGATCCCCTTTTATAGTGGTGTCCCCCATCCTGATCCCCTTTTATAGTGGTGTCCCCCATCCTGATCCCCTTTTATAGTGGTGTCCCCCATCCTGATCCCCTTTTATAGTGGTGTCCCCCATCCTGATCCCCTTTTATAGTGATGCCCCCCCCCCATCCTGATCTACTTTTATAGTGATGCCCCCCCATCCTGTTTTACCTTCTTACACACTCAAATACACACTCTATTACACTCACACACAAACCCACACACAACCCCCCCCCCACACACACACACATACTCTCAAACACACTCTCACACATCCTCATACACACTCTTACACTCACACTCATACACACACTGAAACTCGCACACACTTTCTTATACACACATCCTCACTCACACACTCACCCTCACACACACACCCTCTCTTACACACGCACACTTTTCTCACTTTAATGATGCATCGTTCCAGTGCAGGGAGCTGCCGCGGTCCCCGCTGTACTGACTTCTGGCCTCCACTGTGCTATAACTTCCTCCAGCCGCCGCTCAGACAAGCTCTGTTGCTCATCAAGATCAATGCAATCTACCAGCCAGAGGCCTGCAGGTGACGTCATATTCTGCCGTCAGCTGTGGGCCTCTCATTGGCTGGCAGCTTGCATTGATCTTGCTGAGTGGCAGAGCTTGTTAGTGCTGCGGACAGAAGTCATCACACAGCGGGGACTGCAGCGGCCCCTGCACTGGGGCAATGCATCATTAAATTGTCCAAGGTGCCGCGGGCCGCATAGTGAAGCCCCAGGGGCCGCATGCGGCCCTCGGGCCGCGAGTTTGAGACCCCTGCTCTAGAGGATCAGAAGGATCAAACCTTTTGCAATCCAGCAGCTTGATCTTCCCCTTTACTTCCTCCATCTGAGGATGGTCCAGATACTCCTGTATACACATTTGATGGTCAGTCAGTCTGTAGGTTTGCAAAAAATTCATCTAGTGTGAATGGACATCTTCAGATAAAAGCTCATTCTGGTGCTTCAAGTGGAAAGTGGAAGGTCAGTGGACTTGTTTAGCTGGGAGGCCTCCTGCAGAGTTGTGATCTCCAGGTCCCCAACCCTGAAGCCACCATACACTTAAGAACGTTTGCCTGGCAGCTCTCGGTCCTGACTGTCCCATACACATTAGGATAGCTTCACACCACGGTTTTTGGCTGTCAGTGTGATCCTGAACCTGACAGGGCAGGATGTGTTGAAAGTGTTGCCAAATATCATCCTGGATCCTGTTGTTAGCAGGATTTGTTTGCTGCCTCTGTCCATGGTGCTGAAGTTACTGCCTGTGTCTGAAATACTGCTGTCCATGGTGCTGAAGGAGCACGGCAGGATTTCTGAGCATGTTCTGTGCTAGAAAACTCATCTGGGAAACGATTCAGTTTTTTCCCGGTTCTGGCACCCATACTCTCAATGTTATGTGCGCCGGATTTGTTTCTGTCCGGTTTTCTCCAATTGTTTAAAAAATGCTGCAAACTCTGATTTTGGGGACCGTAAAAAACAGGACAGAATCGAATCATGTGCTGAATACACAACACCAGATGGCCGTATATGACCAATTCGGCACCATAGGGATACATGGGAGGCAAAACCGGATCCTGCTCTGTCCTGTTAAAACCGGACAGAATAGGATCCCAAAAACCGTGGTGTGAAGCCAGCCTTAGTGTTCACTCAGCCGAGCGCTGCTATGTTCTCTAAGGCTGAGTTCACGTGTCCAGTAATCATCCATTAGAACGGATCCTCAGCAATCCTTTGGCTAAAAATTGATTTCACCTGGGTTCATTTTTCTGTCACTGAATTCTATCAAAAACAGATGCATTAATCATCCACTCGTTTTTCTTTCATTTAAAAAGCATCTGTTTTTTTTGCTAACTGGATCCGTTTAAAGTGAAAGATTACGGCTGGCTATTTAACAGGTGCGATTTCCATAGATTTCAATGTTAAAAACAACAAAACCAACTGAAATCAGTTTTTTTTTAACAGACAAAAAAGTTTCTGCTGGATCTAGTATTCATGGATGATTCACTGGACATGTGAACTTAGCCTAAGGCTGGAGTCACACTGGGCGAGAGTCATACGAGATACTCAGGCGAGTCTCGCATGCAGCACCCCGCATAGCCGCCTGCTTTCCAGACATGAGCGTGTCAGCTTCATGTATTTCTCTGATGCTGCACGTCCTATCCAGAGAGTGTGCAACGATGCGGGGTGACACATGTGAGTACCTTGCATGACTCTTGCCCAGTGTGACTCCGACCTAAGAGAGAGACACTGCCAGACATCTCTGGCGTAGATCACCTCTAGCGATCAAAAGTCTGAAATCAAGCATGTTGGATCCTTAACTCTAAGGGTACCTTTACACGCTGTTGCCACCGCGGCGAGAAATATTGATGGCGATATGTCGCCCTGCGACAATCGCCGTCAAAATCTCTCCCAATTGTGGCGTGTAATTAGGGAATTTAATAGGGTATAATGGTGTGCACACCACGTAGGTGACGAGTGGAGGTGCCAACTAACAGGATTTCTTCAATCCCAGTAAATGCAGAAATGGGTACAAAGTTGCACACTCCTTTTGATGTTTTTGATGCAAGGTTTATTATGAACAGTTAATGACCACAGATGTCAACGCGTTTCGGCTTTAACCAAAGCCTTGATCACGACAATTGGCAGGTGTAGGTCATGGAACGTTCTAGGAAAAGATTGGAAAGAGGCGTCTTTCATTGTCTTGATCAAGGCTTTGGTTAAAGCCGAAACGCGTTGACATCTGTGGTCATTAACTGTTCATAATAAACCTTGCATCAAAAACATCAAAAGGAGTGTGCAACTTTGTACCCATTTCTGTAATTAGGGAATTTGGCAGCGATCTGTTGCCTCACCACGGTCCCCTGATCTCTGTGCACTGCTCTGAAATCAGGCGACAGATCGCCGCCAAATTCCCCAATTACACGCTGCAATTGGGAGAGCTTTTGATGGCGATTGTCGCAGGGCGACATATCACCGTCAATATTTCTCGCCGTGATTGCGGCATGTAAAGGTACCCTAATGTGTATGAGGGCCTAGAGTCTCATCTGCGTTGTACCGTATGTATTTGACCATTGCTTGATTTCCCCCAGTTCTGGTCACTTATAGTTTCTAGTTATATGCTCCTTGCTAGACTGGATCTCTGGTCTGCAATTATTTTGCCCTGAATTTGTATTTACAGCTGCTCATCTGACCAAGCAGAGTTCAGTGTAAAGTATGGAGGCAAAAGAGAGCAGCCAACGGCTCTGATCACAGAGTGGATTTTGGAGCGATGCAGACTTCAATAGACGGTGTATCTGAGCCGGAGTCACTGATCGCAGCTGCCATAGTAAAGCTTGTCTTGTGTTAAGGCAAAACAATGTATAAATGGCAAAAAAACAAGTTATGTTAATATAACTGAAGGTTATTCTTTGTCTGCTGCTGCATCGCTTCTGGGATCTGTAACATCTTCCTATCTACAAGAACAACAGCAGCAAATAATTGTTTACCAGGTGTTAGCGCTTTAATAGAAGATGCTTCATTTAATATAGGATACTAGCTGGCACTAATAAAGGAGGCGCTGGCTGCAGGACAGGTCCCTGCGGGATTCTGCTGCTTCACTGTGATAAATGGCTCTCATTACTTATTACTCTTTGCTTTCTTAATCTTAAATAATGCTATATCCGCTCACAACATTTTTGTCCATTGTGGCCTGCCTCTCGCTGTTTTCTCTCCACCTCAGTGGAAGAGGCAATGTCAAAATGCCTTGCCGACTCCATAAATATTGCATCCTCTTACTCCCCTTGATCTACATCCTGAATGTCTTCCTGAAAGAAACAGATTTGTCAATGATAAACGTCTGACAGTTACAAATGATGGTTGCAGGGAGGCTTGCCTGCAATATGTCCTTGCTCGAAGCCCTGTTCCTGCACAGTGTGTGCTACCTGCCTCCCAGCCAGCGATCGGCGAGATGGGGAGGGCCGGGGACATTGAACCAGGACGGGTGACAGCTTCTTACTGCCACCGAGAAAAATAGGGGGACAGAGACTGATTATAGAATCATAAAGAGCAGCAATTAACGGAATAGGAAAAATCTCTGAATAAGAGGAGGCCAATGGGGAGAAGGGACGCGTATGTCCGCTATCAGGCGGCTGCACAAGAACCCAACTCATTATTTCTGCACATTTTAGCCATGGATTGGATTGTGAACTTTCATACATTGAAACAATTTGTGACATCCTGAATTATCAATCCAAAAATGGTCTATCTGAATAGAAAGTAAAGGCGCCAGTTGTTTAAGAAAAAATTATTATTAACTTACTACTTTTATTCTAGGAGTATGGCTGCTTCCAGGTGGCCTTAACCAGATGCACTTTTGCGTCCGCATTACAGATTCAATGCCCGGATCTCCCACAGTTCGCCTTAGTGATCTAAGTTCAATCCTAGTCACATGCATGAGGTCTGGCCATTGCAGCTGTAATACTGATGGAACTCGTGTCGGGTGAAAATGAAGCAATTATTTCTACCAACCTACTGCTTGAAGCCTTTACAACCCTTAAGGCTAAAAAACACCTAACACTATGGGTTCCTTAGTTTGCTGCTACAGGTGATGTTATAGACATGTCACTATTATTCCAGCCTCGGTTGCAGCATTACTTACTGATGATAGTCACACTTCTTTTAAAGTATTCATGGCTTTATTTAAATTCACCATTCATGTATTTTCCATAACTCCTAGGACTGTTGTAGCATATTACCCATGTTCATCCTGAGCCTCCCGAGTTCATGTATATACGCTCAGACTACAGAACTGCTAACAAGCACTTCAGGCTGAGCAGGAAAGGAAGGGAGATTAAATATGGTTGTCATAATGCATATTTTTGTGCCATTTAGAAGCCCAAACTGCAGAACTGCTAACAAGTACTTCAGGCTGAGCAGGAAAGGTAGGAAGACTAACTATTATCATCATAATGCATATTTTGTGCCATTTACAAGCCAGACTACAGAACTTCCAACGAGTACTCAGACTGAGCAGGAGAGGAATGGAAATTAAATATGGTCGTCACAATTAGAGATGGGCAGACACGCAGATGTTTGGGTTTGCCGGAAAAAGACCTTTTCGGGACCAAACTTGAGTCTGGATCCTGAACCCCATGTACTTCTATGGGGACCCGATCATACAATGGTGGTAGTAAGGGCTATATGGGCTGCAAGAGGAAGTAAAATAAGGATTAAAAGCTGTTAAATCATATTTATTGAGTATCCGTGCTGCTCTCACACTTCTTCCGGGTCCGCTAATTAAGCCTTATGCATATTCTCGCTTCCCCACCCACCCTCTGTGACAGCGTCTGTAATTTGAACTCTGTATTAAAATAACTAAATAAATTGGAAAAAGTGCGTGGGGTCCCCCCGTATTTGTGATCCCCAGTGCAGATAAAGGTGCAGTCTGTAGCACCTAGCCATGGCGTTATCTTGGCTAAATATCAATACAGGGACCCACATTTTTTTTTAATTTCTACGTAAATTAAATACATTTAAAACAAATGTGGAGTCCATCCCCATGTTATGCCAAGATAACACACAACTGGGGGCTTGTAATTCCCAGCCTGGTGGGACATAATATGGCACGCCAGCCTACAAATAGCAGCCCCAGCGCCAGACTTTGACTCATCCATTAGATTTGCCAAACCCTGGAGCAATTTGGGTGATAGAAGGGGTTAATAACAACTGTAATTTGTCAAAAATCACAGCTGCTATCAAGCCCTAGGTTAGTAATGGTAATGGGTGGAGGTTTAAAAGAACCCCCCCCATTACTAACCTGCAAGTCAAAAGAAATTAAACACAAACACAGAAAAAAAATCCTAATTTGAAAGAAAAAAACACACACCCTCTTTCACCCCTTTATTAACCCCCAAAACACCCGGGTCCAAAGTGATATAACATACGATGTATCTCATGATCCAGCTCTACTACACCCAGAGACTACAGTGATGGAAAAACAATGACCACGCCGCTGACAGCAACAGGTGGTAAATCTTTTTACCGTTCATTAAGTTCGCAACCATCACATTAGTCATAGTGCATATTTCTGTGCCATTAGATGAGGGCACATCCTGTGGACAATGACTACTGCAGTGGCGTTTTACTAAAAACAAGGGCTGTTTTCTAATGATAGCTAATGATTGTATTTTTTGCAGGTTAACCCACATACCAGCTGCACAGTGAACGCTGCACTTGTCTGTAACCTTTACAATCTCGTACAACAAAGCGGTAAAAGATAAAACCGGTAGAATAAATACAATGCTCGCAATGTAATCAGATGAAGTTCATGGAATTGTTTTATTCGTAAAGAAAAAATTACTGTTCGAGAAAAAAAAAATCTGAAGGTCAGGAATTCACCGAGAAGTGCAAAAATGAAATTGATATTAGGAAGAAACTTTTCTCTTTAATTTTTTTTTTCTTTCAAAACTCGAGCGACTGATATAAAAGGCAAACATTCTGTCAGCGCTAATTACCGGCGGTATTAGAATATAAGCATGTGGAGATGAGAGGTACGCTTTTCATTAGCCACCATGGCTAATTGTCCCCGGCTCCAGCAAGCTGTTGACAGTCGAGAATAATAATTTCTGGGGTGATTTACGTTGCCTCGACTTTATGGCAATTTATAGGTGACCCTGGTCAATCTGAACCTCCGGCGTCCTGTCCGCTGTGAATAGCTGCCTAAATTGGCCGTAGTGCACAAGACCAGGATGGGGACATTAGATTGCTGTGGGTTATACTGTGGGATTGGGCTGCCTAAACCACAAAGAAACACTAAGAGCCAATTATATCCAGATCTTAAATGTTTTATGATACTATTATTGCCTTAGTTACATGACAGTTGTTACGTTATGTGCACACACTGAATATTACAGTAGATTATTCTGCAGCAAAAAGCATTGTTAACAGAAAAACTCATGTTTTTGAGTTTGTTTTTCATGCGTTTTTTAAAGCATTTTGTTTTACTTCCTATTCATTTGCACGGGTGAAAAAATGCTCCAAAAAACTGATTTGATATAACGCTTTGATGGTTCAAATTGGCGTGGAAAAGCAGAGCATCACATGCACGAGATAGCAGAAATCACACACTTTGCTGTACTGTAAACTCCGCGTCCTTTTTCCATAGCGTGTGAACAAGCCCTTATTATTTAAGAAATTATTCCATTCAATGATTTTCTGCCTTGGGCTGCGTGCACACGATCCGGATTAGCAGCGTTTTCAACGCTGTGTGGTGCAATGCAATACCAGCATAGTGGACAGGATTTGTAGAAATCCCATGCTCACTGTGCTTCTCCCCACCGCAGCGTTATTTCACCTGTGGTGTTGGTTGCTGGACTGCCGCATCTCTGCAGCATGTTTATTTATTGCTGCGGAGTCGGAGCGATCTCCAGTGGGTGAATTGACCTGCTACTTTTGTCAAAAACACGGCAGTGTTCCATTCATCAGAAAAAGAGCAATTGAGTGTGTGCGTGAGATTTCTGAAATCTTAGGCGGGTTCAGACCATGGCATGATCAGGTCCGGGCTGTTCAGTCTAAACCGGACAGCCCCGGACCCAACTTTGACATAATGCAGCCCTATGGGGCCAGATGAAACCGGATAGCAGCTATGTGCGATCCGGTTTCCATCTGTATAGGAGGATCCGGGAGAATTCAGATTTTTCTCCCAGACACAAAAACGTTGTGTCTGGGGAAAAATCAAAACAAATTGGATCCTCCCTGCTCCAGGGCGATCCGGCGCCCCCTAACATAGGAGGTCTATGGCGGCGCATCCGACATAAAATCGGATGCGGGACCCGGTTGCCGGGTGCAGGAGTTTAGCAGTGAGCGCAGCTAAACTTCAGCACCACCAGCTGTCCCCTGGTGAGCTTTCAGGACCACGGCTAGCTCCCCACTAGCCGAGATCTTGAAAATTCAGCAGCTGCAGCTGTGATTTTCGGAAGTCGGCTGCAAACTGGACTGGAGGGCATATTTGCCCTCCGGTTCTGTTTGCAAATCTGGTCTGGGACTGTCTGGTGAAGCCAGCCTTAGGTTGGACTTTATAAAGCAGCTTTGAATTTGCATTTAAAAGCTGCAAAAACACAATTTGTGAACATAGCCTAAGGATTCACTCACACTTGTGTATAAATACGACAAGTGCAGTGTGATAAAAAATGACATTGCACTTGCATCAAAGTTGAACAATAAGGCCATGTCCATATAATCCAGAGACACTGTGTTCTAGACGCAGGAGAAGCCAGCGATCTCCACGGGTGAATGCAGCTGCCCTGTGCCCAAGGTCAGCGTTTGGGGCACAGTGGGTTTTCCCTGCATTCACACACTGAGATCTCAAACACATCCGCAGCAATAAATTGACATGCTGAGGCTTGGTAGGTCGGCTTATGTTGCAGAGAAAACACACACAGTGGACACGGGATTTCTATAAATCCATCCACTCTGCTTGTACTGTATAATGCAGCTGTTTGGATGTAGTGATAACACGCTACGTCCAACACACTGATCGTGGGAATGTGCCCTTAATGCTGCAGAGTGTCATCTACTGTGATCCAGTCCTATGCAGAGAAGACGGAGAGATCAATCTGTTCATCTCCTCCGTTGTTGACCTCGGTGTATATCTTGCTGCACTCGGATGTCTGCTGAGTGCAGTCCAATGTTTCACTCGCATCCACTCCGCATAGACTTGTGCAAGTGCTTCCGAAGCTCACTGACAATCACCGCATGCTGAGATCTTTTTCTTATGCTGATTAGGGCTGAGGAAAAACTCGCAGATGAACACTGCCTCAGGGTTTTGAACAATGGTGCAAGTGCAGTTTGATGTGTTATTGGATTGCACTCGTCCTTTGTAAACGCAAGTGGAACCGAGGCCTAATGATTAACATATTTGTACACAATGTGTCTTATTGTTATTGTAAGTCTCAGACAACAGGGAAAATAAGCTGGAAAACTAGCACCTTCTCTTTTGGTATCTCGCTGCCAGAAGACTACAAAAATAATATAAACTTCACAGGACATCTCATTAGATCATCTATACATGTAGATAAAGAATACCATAATCAATTAAATTGGAGCAAACCAAGTGTACCAAACCCTCTCCTCTTATTCCAACCTCCCCACTGCCGGCCTGCCCTGTGTATTAGAAAACCCTTCAAGGGAGACGGCAGAGTTTATTCTAACGCCACCATTCACAATCCGCCGTCAGCTCTCCCTATTACATCAGGTTTATGGTGCTTGGTGCGGAGCTGCAGACTGAATCCTTCACCCTGGATGTGACCAGACGGCCGGGCCTGGGCTTATATCCCTGACTCCTCATCACAGATGCTGCATGATCCCAGTGATTCTGTTCCTGCCCACCAAATACAATGATAATTGTACAATTCAGAATTTCTGAGATTTTATTTTTAATCATTTCATTATTATTAGTTTGGACCTCTACTTACTGCAAAAATACCCAACTGATCACAAGGAAAGGGTCATTGGAAAGGGTCCATGTATAACTTTCTTTGGCTACTGGTAAATATTATTACTAAAGTTATATTGGCTAAGTACTAGGAAGCTATAGTATTCTTAATAACTTTAGAATTAGCATTTACTGCAGAAAGATAATAATTCCTTCCCTTCTAACCTCTTCCTTTTGTTCACCTGGGCCATTTTGCTGTGATAAACAGGACCAGACAATCTATAAAACGGTCTTCTCCCCCCTGTGCTCTTTTTGCCCTTCCTCATTCTTGGGTTCTCTACCAGAGGCCTGGGAGTGTGAGGGTTCTGCGCAGGATCTTAGTTGTTCCCTGTGCTTTTCTGGACAGAGTTCTGCTGTTGCTCCTGGGATCTGTTGCAGACATTTGTCTAGCTTAGAGGTTACTGCTCCAAGTGCTCCCATCACCACTGGAATCACTGTTGCCTCATCTTCCACATCCTCACCAGTTCTTCTTTGAGGCCCTGTTGTATCTCCATGTTCCTTCTTTCTGATGTTACTGTCTATTGGCACTGCCACATCTATCATTGTAATCTTCTAATCCTTGCCTACTATCACAATATCTGGTTGGTTAGCCAGCACCTTATCCATCTTGAAGTTCCACAGGATTGTTAGCCCTTTCATTTTCCACCACTTTTTCTGGGGTCTCCCACCTGGACTTAGGGAAGTTAAGCCGATTTCACATTTGCGTTCCCGATGCAACGTATGCGAATACAGCCAAATGCATGCATACTGCGCTCCTATGTTTAACATGGGGGCGCATTGTACCTGCATTTGGCTGCGTTCACATGCATTTGCGTTCACATGCGTTGTCTCTACGAGGACAGAAAATGCAAATTGTTGCATTTTCTGTGCGTCCCGAGGATGGTGATTTGTGCACAAGCATCTGCAAGCATACAAATCATACATGCAGTCCAATGGAGGCGCATTGCCATCCGGAGGACAACTCATGCAAACGCAGTGGATCTCTCTCTCTTGCTCTCTCTCACTCTTCATAATGGATTCCTATGGTCGGCAATGTGTTCCTATGGAAAAATTATTCTGTCAATGCATGCAGATAATCAAAGCTGCGTTCATAGAATTAACACTGCGTTCAGCACAGTGTTTGCGTCTGCGGACCATCCGCAGGTGTACCAAATGCTAGTGTGAAAGTAGCCTTAGCCCATACGCTGTACAGATGTTCCTGTATACAATTCCCGCTACTTGGTTGTGGCATTCGGTGTATGCTGTTCCTGCTTGCACTTTGCATCCTGCCACTATGTATTGGACTGTTTCCGCTGTTTCTTTGCATAGTCTGCACCTTGGGTCTTGTGGTTGATCCCTGCTTCTGTGGATCTGGTACTTAGGGCCTGCTCTAGTGCGGCTATGATTAGTGCATTTGCTGTCCTAGAGTCCAGATTTCTCCAACCATTGGTAGGATTTGTCAATCTCAGCCACCTCCCTTACCTATTGATAGTATAGCCTATGCAGTGGCTTGTCTCGCCCATGGCGCCTCATGTTCCTGTTCTTCCTTCCAAGACTGTTGTTGTTGCCCCTTAGGCTCTCCCTCAGCAACTCATCTTTTGGTGCCATATTTCTGATGTACTCCTGGATACTTCTTGTTTCATCCATGATGGTGGCTTGGACGCCTATCGAGCCTCGACCACACTCCTTTCTGTTGGTATACAATCTTTGGGTGTTAGACTTGGGGTGGAGACATCCATGCATTGCAAAAAGCTTCCGTATCTTCACATCTGCAGCTTCTATTTCTTCTTTTGGCCAGCACACTATGCCAGCAGGGCAAATGTTTGGCAAGGATCTTATTTTTCCCATTGAGATGGCTCTTCAGGACCTGTCTTGCCCTTTGATGGTATTTGGATGTTGCTGCTTTACCTTGCCTCCTCATTATGTTACCATATGCCTGTAGGATGCCGAGGTACTTGTAGCAGGTCTGTACATCTATGTGCCCTGCCGGTAGTTCTACTCCATTAGTCCTTACTATCTTGCCTCTCTTTATTATCAACCGGCTGCACTTCTCCAGTCCGATGGACATCCCAATGTCTGCGCTGTAGATCCTTGTCAGGTGGATCAGTGAACTAATTTTTCATTCATTTTTTGCATACAGCCTTATGTCATCCATGTAGAGCAGGTGGCTGATGGTGCTTCCACTCTTGAACTTGTATCCACAGCAGACTCTGTAAGTATCTGACTGAGAGGGTTCAGACCTGTGCAGAACAGCAATAGGACAGTGCTTCACCTTGGTATATGCTACATTTGATGGACACTTGTGCTAGTTGTCTTGAGTTGACTTCTAGTGTTGTCCTCCATAGTCCTATTGAGTTGCTGAGGAAGGTTCTTAATTTCCTGTTGACATTGTAGAGCACCAAGCATTCACAGATCCATGTGTGTGGCATTGAGTCATAGACTTTCCTGTAGTCAATTCAGCTGTGCTGCACAGATACATATATAATGTGTGTGTGCGTTCAACAATACTTTGTAAACTCCACCTGCTGTTAGTACTGAAATGACGGACTGAAATCACTGCAGCAGGCAGTAAAGCGACATGCTTTTAGCTGTGAGACTGTTGTGCTGACATCTAGTGGTCGATATTAAAACAATCTTTTGCTTTTCTTATAATGGTTTGAAACCTCTTGAATCCACACAACTGTAATAATGAGGCTGACTGTGACTTGTAATCATCGTTATGTACTGTAGAGTCTTCTATCACTTCTTCATTCTTCACAGTGACTCTGCACAGTCAGATTATAATTATGTAGTACAGGGGACCTCACCGAAGTGTTTGCCGTATCCAGGCATCATTGCTGTATTTTACCATCCTGTCACTTGGAGGGACTTGGAATAGGAAGATAAACTCATCCACGTCCTGCATCTCTTACATTTAAGAGAAAGCTTTGTCTGCGCCGATAGTATTGATCGGGCTCATCCTGTGACTCTGACAAGTTGTGCAGTAACAGGGAGTGCAGCGCCAGCTGCCAGTGTCATATTAATACTTCAGGGAACGAAAAACACTTAATAGAGGAAATGGAAGATGTTAAATTAGCTTAAATGTCAGGATATGAAGCAGACGAACTAGAGAAAAAGTAGTATATGGAGAATAAAATGCTGGAACCTCCTATCATGAGCAACATTAGTAAAGTAAGTGATAGATCGTTGTATAATGTAGACATGCACTCTAAACTGCTGCTGATGCGGACGAATACTGGGCCCCATGATTGTAGTTAGTGAAGCAGATGTGGACTGGGCAACATAGATTGCAGCTACTGATGCGGATGCTTAACTGGGCCCATAGATTGTAGTTACTAATGCCGATGTGGGCTGGGCTCCATAGATTGTCGTTACAGATGTGAGTGTGGATCGGGCCCCATAGATTGTAGTTACTTATGCTGATGTGGACCGGGCCACATAGATTGCAGCTACTGATGCGGACGTGGACTGGGCCACATAGATTATAGTTACTGATGCCAATGTGGACTGGGCTCCATAGATTGTAGTTGCTGATGTGGATGTGTACTCGGCCCAACACAGATTGTAGTTACTGATGCTGATGTTGACTGGGCCCCACAGATTGTAGCTACTAATGCTGATGTGGACTGGACCCCATAGATTGTAGTTTATGATGCAGATGTGGACCGGGCCCCATAGATTGTAGTTACTTATGCAGATGTGGACTGGACTCCACAGATTGTAATTACAGATGCGAGCATGGACCGGGCCCCATAGAGTGTTGCTACTCATGCGGAAGTGGACTTGGCCCCAAAGATTATAGTTATTGATGCAGATGTGGATTTGGCCCCATAGATTGTAGTTACTGATGCAGATGTGTACTGGGCCCCATAGATTGTAGCTACTGATGCGGATGGGTTTACATAGACTTCAGTTACTGATCATCATTTATCATTGGAAATTACTAATCTCCGGTCTCATTTACAGCTTTGTGCATTTTTATTCAGAGGTCACAGTGCCGACGTCATCACACATAGTCCTGCTCATTCTCAGCTGCTTTGTTGATTCTGTTACTATCATTCACTGAAGACTGACACATAAAAAGTCTTTGTAAAAGTAGAGGAAACCTATCAGTGCGCAATAGAATAGTCAAGAGGGAAACGTTAGCTCTATTGGTTCAGCCTAGATCCTGCATTATGGTTGTACTTTTTCTCCATCCCCTTTATCCTCTCCCGTCCCTCGGCTGATCTTGATGGACACGCGTCTCTTTTCAGCTGTATTAGCCATAACCGTATGTGCCATTCATGCCTCAGACTCTACTTACTGACTGTCGTATCTGCATAGAATATTAAGTCTTTGCAGCAGTCACAAAACCCCTATAAATAGATTGCAGAAGACTTTTTTTGGGGGGG
This sequence comes from Allobates femoralis, assembly GCA_033576535.1. NCBI lineage: Eukaryota > Metazoa > Chordata > Amphibia > Anura > Aromobatidae > Allobates > Allobates femoralis. The sequence goes on from JARQOC010000007.1 coordinate 153,828,069, forward strand.
TCTTTTTTGGGTCTGATCAGAATTTTTATTAGATGTTCACTTTAATCACTGTATCCGATGCCATGTTTATTTCTCCCCTGTGTATAGCAGTCTTTACACAAAATACAAAGAGATTTACACATCACAAATCTATTCTGTTAACGCTCAGATGTTATTATTATTGATCGGGCGCCGCTCAGCTGGGAGGTGGAGGTATCCAGGGACTGTCGCTTCTGGAGTTACCTGAGTAGAGAGGAGCCCGAGGGACGGAAGGTGTGCAGACATAATGGATTGGGACCTGGAGACACAGTCATCCTGCCGTCTCGTCAGTTTTACTCGTAGACCCAACACTGGAGACTCCCATGGGTGCTGTATTCTCCATACAGGCGATAGATGAGTGAGAGGCATAGTCCATGAAACGCGTCTATAGTTATAGCCACCGAAGCGAGGACTGGGACATGTCTTCCTCCAATCTTCATTTACATTTACACATTTTCCACATCTTGTCTTTATTACTTGTCTTTCCAAATATTGGGGGCACTAGTAAGAATGACCTTGAATATTTATTATAAGGAGAAAACAGTCTTTTAAATTCTGGAGCAGGGCCATGTTCACATGTTATGTTTTTGCAGTAGTTTTTTTAATCTGTTTTTTTAAGGTACGCAACCACGATGTGTTCCACTTGTGTATTTTAGTAAAAAACGCAGCGTCTTACAGTTTCAGCACAGCGGATGGATTTATAGAAACCTCCTGCGGACTGGTCTTCTTTTTTACGCAGCATAAGCTGACCTGCAGTGCGTTTTTCCAACATGTCTATTTCTCTTGCAGGTACACTTAGTTTTCTGTGCTGAATTTCCCCATAGACTTGCATTAGACGCCGAATTTCCGCAGGTAAAAGATGCACATGTATTTTTAGTGCGTTTACATGGGGGAAACGTGTAAAAACACATGTAATCCGCTCCCAACAATGTCAATACCAGCACGTTTCAAAAACAAAGCTGCTTTATTAAAAACATAACACATCAGAGACCAAAGCAAAATGTCAAAAACCCAATAGAAAAAACACAAGTAAACTAAGGTGCGGAGATGGTGCAGAAAAACTGCAGCATCAAAAACGTAACGGCTCCTGATCATGGGAACGTACTCTTATGTATTTTAAAAGCTGCTTTTTCCTGTAGTAGTATAGTAATGCTATGAGATGTTTTTTTTTTTTCCTGACTGAATTAGAAAACTGATGCTTTTTTGCAAAAATAACTGCAGCATGACGATTCTTTCAGCATCTTTGGAGCATTTTTTTCACTATAGAAATCAATGAGAAAGTGCAAAAATGTGTTTTGCTGCTTTTTAATCAATGAGGCTACGTTCACACGTAGCGTTTTTTGCGCTTTTTTGCAAGTGATGTCACACAGGGGAGGAAGAATCCTGTGTTCCTTCCCCATATGACCTGTGACGGCCTTTTTGGGTTTCGCAGTGTATTAATATACACTGCAAAACCTAAATAAAAATAGTCAAAATGTATTAAAAATAATAAAAATTGAATGCTTACTTCTCCGCCAGCTGTTCGGGTTACCAGGAGCTGAGACATCCACATCTACTGTGCTTCCAGGACCTGCCAAGATCTGTGATTGGCCGCTCGCAATCATGTGATATGTGAAGTGCATATCACATGATCGTGAGCGGCCAATCACAGATCACAAGTCTTTGTCAGCTTAGCGGAAGTGAGTGTCTCGGCTCCTGGAACACCCGACGAAGGGTACGTATTCAATGTTTATTATTTTTAATACATTTTGACTATTATATAGGTTTCGCAGTGTATATTAATACACTGCGAAAGCCAAAAAGGCCATCACACATGTCACACGGGGGAGGAACACAGGATTCTTCCTCTTGTGTGTGACATCACTTCCTGCAGCGCTGCCATTATACGCACTGGAATTGCGCATTGTCTGAACGGCGATGTGTAATTCCAGCAGGTATAATGGCCCCTATGGGAGAAAGCTGTCTCCCATAAAAGCACAGCGTATATTTACGCGGCGTCTGCACGGCAAAAGTGAAAGTCCATTCAGCTTGCCGGCAGACGCAGGTGCGCTTTTGTTGAAACGCGCGCGCCAAAAAGCACAATGTATGAACAGAGCCTGAAACTAACTATTAAACACTAGCTGTGAGCCCGATGCAAATGCATCGGGTGTCTAGAATATTTTTAATTTTTTTTTTAGATTTTCAAATAATAATCCAATTATTCCAAGGCATAATCGATTAATAATAATAATTAATATTAACACTAATAATAATAATGTTAATAATTAATAATAATTAATAATCGATTATATTGGCCCAAAAAGATGTCTTGTAGGGATGAGGTTCCAGTACTGGTTTTCCGACGTCCGTCCACAGGATCACCAAGGCAGGAATAATTTGTGAGGAAAAGTTAAAGTAAACACTATAAAATTACGTCAGGGGGGAGTATAGTGATTGGTAGGCAAAGGGGAGTATAGTGATTGGTAGGCAAAATGGGTTGCTACCCAGCAACAGCGCAGTCAGCCACAGGATTTTTCGCGGGCAAACCTTACCGCAAGTCTTCCTATACTTTCTATGGGGAGTACTCGCACTCAGCCAGCGACTCGCAATGCGGCGCGATTGCGGTAATCCTTATGGGGATTACCGCAACCGCGCCGCAAGTCCTCGCACTCAGCCAGCGAGTCGCAATGCGGTTGCGGTAATCCTTATGGAAGCGGGCATTGCGAGTCGCTGGCCGAAAATAGAACCAGAGGCTCGGCCACAAAGCTAGCGATTTCCCGCTGAGGCTAGCGACTCGCTACCTGAGCGGGAAATCGCTAGCTTTGTGGCCGAGCCTCTGGTTCTATTTTCGGCCAGCGACTCGCAATGTCCGCTTCGCGGCCATTGCTCGCACAAACCTAGCGACTCGCAATGGCCTCGCGGCCATTGCTCGCGCAGCTAACGACTCGCATTGGCCGCTACGCGGCCAATGCTTCGCCGTGGTGACGTCAGAGTGTGACATATCCACGGCGATTTCGGGGTCCGACACGAAAATGCCTACGGCAATTATTAAACATGTACTGTAGACAATTGACACATATTGTATAATCTACACCAAAAAAAACCAGCTAAACTTGCATTTTATAAGCCGCTTTCTTTACTGCCAAGAGAGCAGGTTTTGGATGCAGAAAACAACACACCAAAAAAAGAGCGATGTGTACAGGTTCTGTAGCTCATTTAACCTGCAAGTCACAAAATATCCTGGGCTTCCTTGTCTCCTAAGCTCCCTTTGCTCACTCAGTGCTGTGGGGTATTTTGGAAAGGTTTTACATGCTTCTACCAAGTTCTTCTTGTTTGCTTTGTGTTCCACCCAACCTCTAAGGATGGAACTGGGAGTGGAAGAAAATGCAAAATAGCACTTGTGGTACAAGTTCTATCATTCCTGATCCCCCAGCACGTAGACATCTGTTTTATATTAATGTTTGCCTTTCGTCCTATAAACAATATTTCTTCCATTAAATCAAGTTCTAGAAGGAAGATACTGAAGACTCCAAGGAGCTTGCAATCTAAATCAGTGAACTGATTAGATGACTGGTGTATAAATAACATCTGGGAAGAAGCCGTTCAAGATCTTCACACAGATCTGATGTATTTATCATTTCCAGATGTCAACATCTCATTCCTCCGCTCACAAGTCTGGATGAGGTTGTTGGTAGGTTGAAGGAACTCAAGTTTCAGTGTTTGCTGTGAAGATGCCCAGGTGACAATTCTGTCTTCTAGATCTGTTGCCCTCTGATGTTTCCTGTGTAACCCGGCTACATGCAACAGCTGTCAACTCGAGAATTTGGGAGGGATGATTTTAACAAGCATCTGACATATACGTGAAGAAGGACCACAGCAGAAGCTGGCAGGACATGCTGGGGTTTGTACTTTTGCAACAAGTTGCAAGCAACTGCACTAATAAGAGAGGAGAAGAAGCCGGAATCCGAAGGTGTTTCCTTTGTTGCAAAATTCTATTACTGTCAAGGAATGATGGATTATTGATAATGCACAGATTATTGATAACCATTGATTATTAGTGATGGCCATCAGATGAAATATCTGTGGGACAAGTTCTAGTCTAATACCTCCAGCTGTTGCAACTCCCAGGATGCCTCAAGCTAGGAGTTCTAGTTTTGCAGCAGCTGTAGAACCCAAGTTGGAGTCCACTGGGTTAAATAGTTCAGCTTTGCTGTTGGCTACCTCCGTCTCCCGTTAATTGCTTTGACAAATTATCCATGAACGTCTTGGGAATAGGATATCGCATAACAAGGCCGGGAGGCTCACCACAGACTTATAAACGTCATACTACATTAAAATCACTGACGCGAGCTGTGCAGGCTAGCCTGGCATCTGCTCCACTTATCCAAACGTGAATGGCTCCCATCACTATAGGAAATGTTAAAAGTCAGATACAAATGAAGAGACGTCCATCTCGTCATCCTCACAACATCGGGAGCAGCTGAGGACGTGTACAGGCTGCTAGAGTCAAGGGTACAGGCAACACGGCAATCTCATCTATTGGCTTGTAGGATTTTAATTGCGTTTTATCCCACGGCTGCAGGAAAGGTCACACTCCTGAGTATTGCTTATAAACATTCTGGTCAAACTAAAGCGACTGTACATCTCAGTGCGCTATGCATCTTATTAATTCTATCCGCGCCTATCTCCACTTTTCCAAACATTTTTGTTTCTTGCTGTAATGCACGTGATATACGGTAGATAAAAAGGCGACTTTACAAACACATCTCCGGTTTGTGTACAGCTCCTATGCTGATCTTTGTGACTCCATGGTTTGTCCACAAATTAACTCTGGTAGGATAGTATAGTCTTACTTTTTTCCATCTGTCCTAAATTTCTTACTGACATGAGCCTGGACAGACATCTGTCTGAAATGCAAAAAAGAGGGCGGCACTCACCGGAGTATACAGGATGGTCCTTTATTCCAAGAACTCGTGGAAAAACAGGGTGCAGGGAGGGGGCACGAAGGGCCAACGGACTACGACGCCGTTTAGCGACGCGTGTCGCTTCTACGGGTCCGAGTATCTGTCTGAATTGGTTTAGTGAATTCTGCATTGAGCTGGGGGGTTGGACATGTTAAAAGTCCCTTCCAACTCTAAAATTCTATGATTTGTTAGATGTTTTCATTATATTGAACACCTATCCTCAGGTTGAATCATCAATATCAGATCAGTAGGTGGGAAGGCCGCTGATATGCAGTACCCGGCAGTTGAAACCCTGTCCAACATTGACATCAGGCTTCCATAGCTAAAACAGTTAATTGGTAAGGTTTCTGGGTGTCAAACCCTAACCTTTTTTATATAGAAGACCTATGTTTGGAGAATCCATTTAACTGAGCAAGATGTTGTCATGCCGTGACTACCTGGGGTCCTTCAGATACCAGGGAGTCCCTGACATGTGCCATTATAAGTAAAGGAACACCAGGGACACCAAACAATGGTGGACCCTGACGGTAGAGAGCATGGGAAGGGACACCTTCTGCACTCACCTGAGGCTGTACCCTGATCTCTCTATCGCTCCCTATATGGGTTCTTTCACCCTGTCACCAAGCAGGATACCTAGTCCCTCTCTAGCCTTGAACGTACCCCTCACTGGGGAGCTGGCCAGCAACAGCACTACTCCCATCGCTGCACTAATAAACACAGTTAAGGAAGAAAAACAGGCAGGGGAAAATGCCAAAGGACATGACACCAAGTTCTTGGCTACAGTCAGATACTGGGACTGCAGCCTTCAGCAGCTGGATACAAACTGGCACGGGCACCTGCAGTAGTACAACCTTCCTCTGCAGCTTGTAAAAGTGTGAGTTCTCCATCACCGGCGCCCTCTGGTGGTACATGGGGCTATTTAAAAGTGAAGGGTATGGTCACCACCCAGAAACATGAAACTGCTGCAGCAAAACTGACATCTAACCCTTTATGAATGAAAGGAAAGTAAGCTTAATATGAAGAGTCTCACCAAGGCAATGAGACTCGGATCCAAAACCTGTTACAAGTCTGAGAGGTACGAGAGGCCATCGTGACAGATGTATGGGACACATGGAAAAGGATTTGTTTATAGTGTGTAACAATAGAGACACACAGATTTGCATAGGCACTGTCGGCAAAGTGGTAGGAGATTTTTAATGAAGACTATGGTTGAGTTGGTGTACGTTCCCTTCAACTATAACGTTTGCTCTGTTCACTCATAATTCTTGTAGATCAGCTTCTCTCCAAGAGGTAATGTGTCGTTATAATATAAACTGAAAAACTGGAATAAATAAGGTGTAATATATAATGGGTAAGCATTATTATTCAATGAATTAGGACTGAAATTAGTTCTAATTTGAGAAAATGGTAAAATCCAACGAATAATTAGTGAAGATTACAGATAATATAGTGCGACCCAGATTTTCTCTGTAAACTGCATACAAATAATTGTTTTGGGTGAAAAAGATAATTTATTAAATTAACACAAAAATTGTCAAAATATATTAATGTGCATGCATAGTCTGTGTGTATTGGGAAGTAGGTTACGTTATCTATCTTCTCCTTTTTCCAGTACTATTGGCTGGGTTTAGGGGGTTGGTTCATGAACAGCATCCTGTGGATAGGTAATAAATGTATATTCACTCGGGAGGCAATGGGTGCCGCGTTACAGCTACGTACAGTGCAAAGGCGCATGAAACTGTAATGTGATTACTTCAGCTGAAACGTTTCCTCATGTCATCGTTTGCAATGGAGACCAGTCAAGCTAAGCCATGACCCCAGTTATTTATACTCAACACCGCTCAAGTGTCCCCAGGCAAAAAATAGAGGGGATTAAAAGGAGACCGGTCTTGGTTTTCCACAGATTTCTATAAAATGCAGTGTCTACAGCACATTAACCAGCCCTAGCGTATTAACCACATACATCGATCAACAATGGCTGCCCTAGTCTTGGACAAACGGGTATTAAACTTCCTAATCCGTATTAGTAAAAGATTCCTTATTTATTTTCAGCTTTTTAAGAACTTCATTTCCAGAGAATTTAGCTCCTTGTGTCAAATTTACAGAAAACTGTATTCAATCTTCCATAGACTTGACAAAGGGGACTAAATTCCCCGAAATGTATTCTTTTTGAGAAGCTAAAAGTCGTTATAATTTACTAATACTGACTTGGAAGCTTGATATCTGGTACCCATTTATCTACTGGCCAGTAGACTTGGACAACCATTGTTGATTTACGGCTTCTACCCACATCAAAGGTGGCACCACCAACAGTGAGGGACTGGAATACCTAGCGGCATCCTTCCCCTGAGCACCATATACTACTCGATAGTGTTGTGCACCACATGCTTCTCAACAGTGTTGTGCACCACATGCTTCTCAACAGTGTTGTGCACCACATGCTTCTCACTAGTGTTGTGCACCACATGCTTCTCAATAGTGTTGTGCACCACATGCTTCTCACTAGTGTTGTGCACCACATGCTTCTCACTAGTGTTGTGCACCACATGCTTCTCAATAGTGCTGTGCAGCACATGCTATTTGATAGTGTTGTGCACCACATGCTTCTCACTAGTGTTGTGCACCACATTCTTTTCAATAGTGTTGTGCACCACATGCTTCTCAATAGTGTTGTGCACCACATGCTTCTCAATAGTGTTGTGCACCACATGCTTCTCAATAGTGTTGTGCACCACATGCTTTTCAATAGTGTTGTGCACCACATGCTTTTTAATAGTGTTGTGCACCACATGCTTTTCAATAGTGTTGTGCACCACATGCTTCTCACTAGTGTTGTGCACCACATGCTTCTCACTAGTGTTGTGCACCACATGCTTCTCAATAGTGTTGTGCACCTCATGCTTCTCACTAGTGTTGTGCACCACATGCTTCTCACTAGTGTTGTGCACCACATGCTTCTCAATAGTGTTGTGCACCACATGCTTCTCAATAGTGTTGTGCACCTCATGCTTCTCACTAGTGTTGTGCACCACATGCTTTTCAATAGTGTTGTGCACCACATGCTTTTCAATAGTGTTGTGCACCACATGCTTCTCAATAGTGTTGTGCACCACATGCTTCTCGATAGTGTTGTGCACCACATGCTTCTCAATAGTGTTGTGCACCACATGCTTCTCGATAGTGTTGTGCACCACATGCTTCTCGATAGTGTTGTGCACCACATGCTTCTCGATAGTGTTGTGCACCACATGCTTCTCGATAGTGTTGTGCACCACATGCTTCTCGATAGTGTTGTGCACCACATGCTTCTCGATAGTGTTGTGCACCACATGCTTCTCGATAGTGTTGTGCACCACATGCTTCTCGATAGTGTTGTGCACCACATGCTTCTCGATAGTGTTGTGCACCACATGCTTCTCGATAGTGTTGTGCACCACATGCTTCTCGATAGTGTTGTGCACCACATGCTTCTCACTAGTGTTGTGCACCACATTCTTTTCAATAGTGTTGTGCACCACATGCTTCTCAATAGTGTTGTGCACCACATGCTTCTCAACAGTGTTGTGCACCACATGCTTCTCAACAGTGTTGTGCACCACATGCTTCTCACTAGTGTTGTGCACCACATGCTTCTCAATAGTGTTGTGCACCACATGCTTCTCAATAGTGCTGTGCAGCACATGCTATTTGATAGTGTTGTGCACCACATGCTTCTCACTAGTGTTGTGCACCACATGCTTCTCAATAGTGTTGTGCACCACATGCTTCTCACTAGTGTTGTGCACCACATGCTTCTCACTAGTGTTGTGCACCACATGCTTCTCAATAGTGCTGTGCAGCACATGCTATTTGATAGTGTTGTGCACCACATGCTTCTCACTAGTGTTGTGCACCACATTCTTTTCAATAGTGTTGTGCACCACATGCTTCTCAATAGTGTTGTGCACCACATGCTTCTCAATAGTGTTGTGCACCACATGCTTTTCAATAGTGTTGTGCACCACATGCTTTTTAATAGTGTTGTGCACCACATGCTTTTCAATAGTGTTGTGCACCACATGCTTCTCACTAGTGTTGTGCACCACATGCTTCTCACTAGTGTTGTGCACCACATGCTTCTCAATAGTGTTGTGCACCACATGCTTCTCAATAGTGTTGTGCACCTCATGCTTCTCACTAGTGTTGTGCACCACATGCTTCTCAATAGTGTTGTGCACCACATGCTTTTCAATAGTGTTGTGCACCACATGCTTTTCAATAGTGTTGTGCACCACATGCTTCTCAATAGTGTTGTGCACCACATGCTTCTCGATAGTGTTGTGCACCACATGCTTCTCAATAGTGTTGTGCACCACATGCTTCTCGATAGTGTTGTGCACCACATGCTTCTCGATAGTGTTGTGCACCACATGCTTCTCGATAGTGTTGTGCACCACATGCTTCTCGATAGTGTTGTGCACCACATGCTTCTCGATAGTGTTGTGCACCACATGCTTCTCGATAGTGTTGTGCACCACATGCTTCTCGATAGTGTTGTGCACCACATGCTTCTCGATAGTGTTGTGCACCACATGCTTCTCGATAGTGTTGTGCACCACATGCTTCTCGATAGTGTTGTGCACCACATGCTTCTCGATAGTGTTGTGCACCACATGCTTCTCGATAGTGTTGTGCACCACATGCTACTCGATAGTGTTGTGCACCACATGCTTCTCGATAGTGTTGTGCACCACATGCTTCTCGATAGTGTTGTGCACCACATGCTGCTTGATAGTGTTGTGCCTATATTAGCACAACCTAACAGGATGAGCATTCCCTTGTTAACTGCATCCCTACCACCTCCCATGGTCTAGGCTAGGAGGCACAACCTTTTCTGGTCAGAGGGCCATATTCTCTGACTGCATGTCTCCCAAAAAGACGTAGAAGAGGGACATTTTATTCTGAATTCATTATTTCATATTGAAAGTATACGGTAAGTATTTTTCATTGAAGAGCATACAGAGACTATGTGTCAATGTGGCTCAGTGTTACGGAAGCAGGTCAGGATTTTTAGATGGTTGGGTGCCAGACAGAAGAGCAATGCAAGCCGTAAGTGACCCTCAGGTCCCAGGTTGTGCATCCTTGGTTTAGATATAATAACAAGTTGTAGTGCCAACGTTCTCTCTTTCTTCTCTATTGGTCTTTCTTGACTCGGGATCCAAGAACACCAGAACATTTCAGGGTGACTCTGTCCAATTATTGGGATCCCGTTCACACCCCAAATATTACATTAACCCTCTCTATTCCAGGTTGGAATGAAGCTGGTTAATCTCGCCATGTCTTGCACCAGTGTGTCAGCATCTTACAATTATTTGTAAATACAGAATTGGGCTATAAAATGAAGAAAAAGCAATTTGCAATAAAACATAACAGTGTGCTCATTAAAGACATTAGCTATTCCCCGGCTGAGCCTCAGTGATGTAATACGAGGCGGCCTGTCGGGTGTGAAAATGTTTTTGGATCACAATGGTAGCAAAGATTACCGGAGGGGGGGGGGTGAAGGAGAGGATGGTGCATCTTCCTTCATACATTCTACATCTCTCTCTGGCTCTACCAGGCTGGAGTCGTTAGGTAGCGTGTTCTAGACGGAACCACGGATAAGAAGGTTCTACTTGTTTCCACGGAAACTGCACATGCCCCGATACCTGAGAGACCGCAACAATGACATAGAAGGAGGCGGTGGGAGCATTGTCAGTAAATATTGATATCGGGTGGTAACAAAGAAAATAATAAGGCAATATTGTATCTAGTCATTAAAAAGGTGGCGTCTGTAACTGCTTGGTTAGGGGGTGATGGACTGAACCCAGATTTGTAGATGAACCCTCCCTCCCTATTGTTATTTCAGTCTGGCTGTAATGTGTTTTACAAATCTCATCCTCTGCTGGTCATCAGAGATCATCACATAAAGGGAAATTATATAAAAAGCAACATATGGACTGCAGAGACTTGACCACAACATTGAAAAATTGCTAAGAGAAACAGAATAATTTGCACACGATCTTGTTAGAAATGTGATTGTCCAGACACTGTGCTCCGTCACTTGCTGAAGGTTGAATATATATGACTGGAACTTGTAGTTCCACCTCAACAAGAGCTACAAATATGTACAATGTAAAAAAAATTCAGAATTTACCTTATTTCTTTTTCTTTTGGTTTAACCATTTATTTGCAACCCTATTTAGAAATGTTGTCCAAGTCTGCTGATTGGGTTAGCGGATACCTTGAAGCCTGGGAGGAAGAGGATAGTCATTTAATTGTTATTCGTGTTAGATTTCCATAAATGTGCAATTTGTTCTGTGGGTCCCTCAATTTGTTTCTGAATTCTTAAAGAAAAGAAATTAAGACTGCAGTGATTCTGTGTTCTACCAATTAAGCAGCAACCTCTGCTGACCTGCACTAATCTAAAGTCTACTTTCCTGAAATAATTACCTTCTTGCCTTAGTCACTTGTAAGAGGAAAAAAAATGTTCAGACCGAGTCCATTGTGGCAGTAGAACGCAGGTCCGTACGACACAATGGGGGTCAGAGTTAATAATGCCCCCCAGCTACAGTGCATTGCATCTGTGCATAAACCCTGGAGTCACCGGTGCAGAAAACATCGAATTAACCAAGCGGCAGGTAATCACTGTGTCTATAAGTTTAGAAGTCTAATTAGTTTTTGTCTAGCGGTTGGACAATGCATGCAACACGCTGCTTTATGCCCCCATTAGTAAGTGCATATGCACCTGAAATAGAAAAATTAATCGATGCAAATTGTAAGGAAACCTTGTGAGAGGATAGATCAGCCCCCCCGTCATGCAGCATATCGTATTCACCCGCTAAGGATGCACATAACAGTATGAGGACCCTTAAAGGGAAACGAGTGTCTCTCTGTGTAATTTCCATTATCAAAATCCTGAAATTCCATCTGTAAGAATTGTTTTCTTCCATCTCCTTAAGTATGCTCCAGTTTAGTTATTCCGGTTTGATGAGAGGTCCTGCACCTCCTCTGCAGGAATCGAGGCAAATAAAGATCTACTGCCGGTCCGGATTTGTGGAGTTCTTGCTGCTAATTTCTCTAAGGAAATATTCGTTGCCAAGAAAGTTGGAAATTCTAGATGTTGATTGTAGTGTCATGATGTCATTATTTATTTTCAGCTTCTTAAAAACTACATTTTCAGAAAATTTAGCCCCTCGTGTCAAATTTACAGAAAACAGTATTCAATCTCCTGTAGACTTGACAAAGGGAACTAAATTGCCCGAAATGTATTCTTTTTGAGGAGATAAAAATCACGAATAATTTACTAATACTGACTTGGAAGTGCCAGATATCTGGTACTCATTTATCTACTGGCCTGTAGACTTGGGCAATCATTGTTGTTTTATGGCTTCTACCCACTGGAAGGGTGGCACCACCAACAGTGAGGGACTGGAACTCCTGGCAGCATCCTTCTCCTGAGCACCACATGCTACTCAATAGTGTTGTGCTATCTATCTATCTATCTATCTATCTATCTATCTATCTATCTATCTCTATCGTCTATGTATCTATCTCTATCTAACAAGTTGCAGGGGTATCTGCCAGGGATCTTTTAACTTTGCTGGAATAAAATGTTGCATTTTATTTTTGGCTTACTTCTAGACATAAAATTACATTGATGAGGGTTCATGGGGAGACTCGAGCTCCTTTCTGACAGTGATTCTATTGGAATCAATGTAACTTTAACTCATTACCTCCAAAGACATTGTGGTGGAAATCCCAGGTTCTTGAAGGTGAATGCATTGTGATTTAGCTTCTTTAAAGGGAACCTGTCACCCCAAATCACCCTTGTAAGCTCTAAATACATGTCCCTGAAGCATTACAATACAGTCCTACACATCCCTTTGTGAGGTTTTAGTGAAATATGAAAGTGCAATAAAGTCGTTTGTAAACTTACTAAATCCATGGCAGTGGGGCGTTCCCAAGCCTCCTTGTCTGCTAGGCGGTTCCCCTGTGCCGCTGTATTACGCCCTAATGGGCGTTTTTTCAAACTTTCTAGCGCGGGCACGATTCAGATTCTCGCGCCCGCGATGTCACGGTCATGTGATGCCGTGAAGCATCATTTCCGGGCGGCCGGGGCGCTGTTGTCTGACGCGCACCTGCCTCTCTCTGTGAACGCGCACTGGCCAACTTCAGCGCATGCGCAGATCGCATGCTGAAGTCGGCCGGTGCGCGTCAGACAACAGCGCCCCGGCCGCCCGGAAATGACGCGTCACGGCATCACATGACCGTGACGTCGCGGGCGCGAGAATCTGAATCGTGCCCGCGCTAGAAAGTTTGAAAAAACGCCCATTAGGGCGTAATACAGCGGCACAGGGGAACCGCCTAGCAGACAAGGAGGCTTGGGAACGCCCCACTGCCATGGATTTAGTAAGTTTACAAACGACTTTATTGCACTTTCATATTTCACTAAAACCTCACAAAGGGATGTGTAGGACTGTATTGTAATGCTTTAGGGACATGTATTTAGAGCTTACAAGGGTGATTTGGGGTGACAGGTTCCCTTTAAGGATTCTTTACTCTTCATGCAGTGAGTGTTGGTAAGATGTTAGACTGCAGGGGTCTCAAACTCCAGGCCTCGAGGGCTGCACACAGTCCAGGATTTCAGGATTTCCTTGAAATTTGACAGTTGGTCATTTGGTTACCAACTGTCAAATGCTATGGAAATCCTGAAATCCTGGACTGTGTGCAGCCCTCGAGACCTGGAGTTTGAGACCCCTGTGTTAGAGCATGGAGCAGTGACCATTTAAATGCACAACTTAAAGATCATATCTGGGAGTTTTTTCTTTTTTTAAATGTGCCTAAACTGTAACAAACACATAGTTGCCACCTACCTGCCGGTTGTGTTCAGTGCGGTTCACCACCGGAACAGAGCAGCCACAAACTGCTCCTGCCGGTGATACACTGGCTTCGTCTGTAGACTGGGTGGAACTTCCAACGTAATGCTAATTGACAGCCTACTCTCCACTGCTAACTGGGGGTCTAGCTGTCAATAAATGTGATGTCGGCAGTGATGCCCATTGACAGAGCAGAGCGGAAGAGAAGCCTCTGCACTGTTGTCGTGAAGTCAGCGGAAGCTGCAGAATCACCATCAGGAGCTGTCTTTGAGCGCTCTATGCCGGCAAAGAACGTCGCAAAGCACAACAGGCTGGTACTACCTACCTGTTGGTGCTTAGGCATTTTTTATTTTTTTTTTGGAAAGTCCCGGATATACCCTTTTAAGGGTTTGCTCACACTAGCGTTTAAACACAACAAGTGCAATCTGATAAAAAAAAAAAGGTATCACACTCAGAGTAATGTTATTTAGTCCGTCAGTGCTGATCTGTGGGGTTTTTCTCAGATTTTATTCGGCCAGAGGAAAAAATTGCAGCCTACTCTGTATGGTCTAGTAAGCCAGCCGAGACTCGCCAATGCCAGTGTATGAGTGCGGGGAAAAAAATTAATGCCACATGAACCCTCCTATTGGCATCTGGTTTTTACAGAAACATTACCGTTCTGTAGCATAGAACATTGAAAATTAAATTAATGTATTATTACTTTGATTAATTATTTTGTTGTTTAATTACCATAATAAAGAGATTTAAACAAGAAAATTGAAAATTATTGTAGAATAAAAGCTGCTGAGAAAAAAAAACACATTGCATACCGATGCTAGGCAAGAAAAAAAAATTGTGCACTCGAATGGTATACAGATGACACTTGGTCGTCCATTCTGCATGAGATTGGAGCTGTTTTTTTTATATATATATACCAGTGTGAGCGAACCCCAAGGATGAATAAATGAGCTATTTCCGTTGGTGAAATGTTCACCCTCGGTGCTTCCCATGTGCTCTTGTTTGACCAGACTTGTGTCAGGTTGTTTTTTTGAAGGTCCCTTTAAATGACTGCAGTCCTTGTGTCTAAACCACAGTTACTTGGATTTGTCTAGTCACCACATCAATAACCTTTTGTAGCTCTGTATTTAAGGCATGGGAACACTACTCATTTCTGAAATTAAAGGTCTCTCTTTCAGGGAGGGGAATCTTTGGCCTTTCAATAAAAGTTTGGGTTTGGCTAGATGCATGACCTAAGGTTACTGTGCTGGGAACAAGAACCTGGAGTCAGCTCAAAAGCAAAAACATTTTTTTTAAGAAGCCTTCAGCTTGATTTTGAGTCATGGCGACTTCATGGATGAACGATCTGTATGAAGATCGATCTTGTGCAAGTTTAGATGGGTCCATCATTTTGATTGTATCAAACCATCGGGTTGCTGGTCTTCCTCTTCGCCTTTGTCACATCTACACCAGAATATGCTTCTGACATCTGGTGTCACTGTATTCACTTTGTAGACAGCACTGGCGAAAGAGGAGACATCTGGATAGTGCAGGAAATTGAAGATTGTTTGCAGTAAAGAATTTGTACCCATTTTCCCTATATAACTGTTCTGCTTAAATTTTTTTTTCATGTATCCCAATAATAAGAGAGATAACATTGCTTTGCCCCAACCCTTCAACCTGCTGCTCCTTTCTGGGTGTATGAGTACCAGATGGTGCCACGATAGTCTGCACAGAATGGGGTGGATACATACAGGCCACATCCTTTAGCTGTATTGGTCCTGTGGATGGTGTGATCCTGGACAAAGCTTTCACAGGAGTAAAAAGAAGAGAAAAACTAAAATTAAAAGACAAAAATGAGTGAAGGTCCTGCAGTCCGGGGACAACTCTGGGTAATGCTAGAAAAGACTGGGAAGTTGACGTTTCACAGGGTTCCCAACTTTCCCAATGGATAATGGAAACTCATGGAGTTTTCAAGTTTACCCTGTATAGAAATTGTTCTAGTTTTCCAGGATCTTGAAATGTCTTCTGGTCATGTAACGATCTCTCAGGTGCATGGCCTCAAATCCAGATGCTGTAGTCTAGGAGAGATCACCACAACCGACAGCAGAAGACTATCCAATGATTGGACCATCGAGACTTCAGTTATTTATCGATATTTTCATGTATTCTTGCAGGTGCACAGATCTACTGTAATACATTTTTTTTCTTTTCAATTGTCAGAAATAACTTGCGTCTCACAGTAAATGAATTCACTTGTAGTCAGAGTCCATTGGCTTATTAACAAAATGCATTGCGTGTTCTTGAGGGCAGATATCTCTATTATTCAGGTTTCTGCTAAAAGCATGGCGTCCTGCCATTCATGTATTTTCCATGATATTGTCATGGGAGGGTTTATTTGAGCTATGGATCCTGGTAGATGCGGAGAGCTGCTCTGCTATTCCCCGTCCGCTGGAGATTACTGCCGGCGATGCCACTTCCTTTCTGCTGCTCTTTTCAGCAGGCCCCGTTGCCTACGCCGCAGTCATACTCGTGCCTTGTAGCTATTTCATTTCCCCACTATAAACACTGGTTTTTTTTCCATAATTTGTGCATGTTACATTCTTTTGCTTTTATTCTGATTGCGTCTGATCAATGATCTCCAGGTGACTGGGCTTCAAGTTTGTAGCACTTATTATAAAATTGATTTATTAATTCACAAATGAAATAACTGCTCGGTGCGCAGAGGAGTAACTTGTAGATGTGGAGAATAAAAATGATAGTAATATCTGAATGTCGAAGACATTCTCAGGCTGCCTTTCCTAATTTCTTTTCATCTTGAAAGCCTGATTTAAAGGGAATCTATCAGCAGGTATTTGCTACCTAATCTGAAAGCAGCACAGTGTAGGGGCAGAGACCCTGATTCCAGTG
The DNA here is from genome assembly GCA_033576535.1 of Allobates femoralis. Taxonomy (NCBI): domain Eukaryota; kingdom Metazoa; phylum Chordata; class Amphibia; order Anura; family Aromobatidae; genus Allobates; species Allobates femoralis. The sequence goes on from JARQOC010000007.1 coordinate 153,844,810, forward strand.
ATGTGTCACTTACTTTTCCTGTTTTTCTAAAATCTGTTTCATCAGCAGGAGATTATCCCTAGAGGACTAGTAAACCTGCAGCGATATAGTTCTTCACATTCATGAGCTCATCTCCACCACTTATTGGCAGCTTTTTTCTGGGACAGCCCTGGTTTTATAAAAGAAAAAGAAAAACCTCAGCGTGCATATAGGCACTGATAGAAATCAATTGTTTCCTACTTTTCGTAAAGTCACAATTTATAAATCTGACTTGAAATGTATTTCATTAGACAAATACATCTGAGAAAATCACTATATAGTATATTCACATTTTTTGTAGGGATGGTGGGGTGGGGGGAACTTGTGCAACTAATATACAACTATGATTCTAAAGAATGGAGTAAAAGCCTTGATAAACCTCCGTCGTAACCTTCCTGCACCCCTGAATGTCTATCACATGACACGGGGGTTGTGCTTAATGTCTTTTTGTTCCGTATACATCAAGACTGGCATTTTGTACATCAATTTTGATGAAGTACGGTATGCATAAGAGTAATATGCACCAAATTTATCAATAGGAGTGCCCCTAATAATGAATTTAATTGGCCATACCCCATCTTATGAAGCTCCACCCGCACTGCTAAAAGTTACCGTAGCTGACTGAAACCGGGATAAAAATGCCATAAGCCAATAAATTTTGCAATATTTCAAACCATTTTAAGCCAGAATGCTGGAATTAATGGTTTGATAATTTGATAAATTGGCACCTTAGACTTTTCCATTGCTCAAAATTCGGCTTCCTACAAATATTGTGCCTGCAGGAGAAGGAAAGTCTGAAAGTCACAAGTCTTGTCTGCTGGACAGAGCGGCACAAGGTGAAGTAAGGTGATGTGTGTTCTGCCACACCTTTCCTGGCATGGAGGTGGCCGGGGCGTGCTGCCACACCTTTCCTGGCATGGAGGTGGCCGGGGCGTGCTGCCACACCTTTCCTGGCATGGAGGTGGCCGGGGCGTGCTGCCACACCTTTCCTGGCATGGAGGTGGCCGGGGCGTGCTGCCACACCTTTCCTGGCATGGAGGAGGCTGGGGCGTGCCACGTGTGATGAACCCAGTATGTAAACATGGCCTCGATTATGCAACTTTCCTCGTGTCTTATGTTAGAGACCTTGGCTTCGCTTCAGGGGAATCTGCTTGTTATGTTCTTGATTAAAATGGCAGACGCTTTCGTGTTTTCCCTTTGAGGACGTAGAACAGAAGAGGAAGAGCGTCTTCATCCTTTCAGATCCAGCCTTCAAAAAGTGTGAACAGAAAGCTTGCGTGCTCCTGTATGGGGATTTGTTGCATGTATTCGCTGTCTGTATGGCATATGGAGCTTGTGGCAAATGCGGAGACTTGTGAGGAGTTTCAATATCTTTTAGCTTTGTGTGGAAACATTTCTTACCCTTTTATGTTACTGATATAAAATGCTAACTCAGCCCAGCGAGAAGAAGGAAAATGTTCCAATGATTCATAGTGACAAACTGGAACCATTGACTGAAGGCAGAGTGAGAAAAGTCTTCAAAGGTTATATTCACTCGCGACAGAAAATCCTGTATTGCAAAACAAAGAGAAATCCTATTTTCCTATTGCATGCAACTTGCTTGACTAAAGCGTCAACCCCTCATATCGGTACAGTTCCTGAGATGACGACATATGCTGCCCCCTTAATTGACATTGGGTCATTTGACCACTGCAGACACTGATCGTCTGCAGCGGGGCTTTTGAGTTGGAGTCATGGAATTCAAGTCGATGTCCATTTTGGTGGAGTCGGATCCAGTGAATTTGAGGAGTTGGAGTCGGAGATTTGGCTTACTAACATCACAGGTTAGGCTTACCAACTTCGTTAGTGGACAGCCGCTGATTAACAGTGTCATATGACTGCTGAGGGTCACAATGATAACTGGAAGTAAGAATAAAGTGAATTTGTTTTGATATGTAGAGAAGCTGTCAGCATAGAATGACTGTTCAAACCAAGTACAGGCGCTCAGTGCTTCATGAGGTAGCCAAACATTTAAGTGTTTACCCTTAATCTCCATCCTCATTCCCCTTCTTTAATTGACAGCTGCGGCTTTATACTGTGTTTCCCCGAAAATAAGACTCCCCCTGAAAATGAGACGTACTGGGGGGGGTTTGCTGCCTTGCTGAATATAAGACACCCCCTGAAAATGAGGCATACCCGTATATTGCTGGACTGCATGCCCGCCGATCAGAAGACTGGGGCATGCAGCTCTGAGTCATCCTCCAGCCCCCCGCCATTGTGCTCATACCCGCCGCTGTCCCGGTGCCTGGTCATCCGTATATTCCAGCACCGCTCTCATCCTTGTCCATCAGAAGCCGTATGTGTATGGTGCCCAATCATAGGCAGCTGCTGGGTGGCGAATCACAGGCTGCCGTCGGGCAGCTTATTCCAGACCAGTAACTGAGTGCTAGCAACTAACGTCGACGCATGACATCAGCTGGTGGCCTGTGATTGGCCGCCCAGCAGCAGTCTGTGATTGGTCACTTGGCAGCAGCCTGTGATTGGTCACTTGGCAGCAGCCTGTATTGGTCACCTGGCAGCAGCCTGTGATTGGCCACCTGGCAGCAGCCTGTGATTGGCCACCTGGCAGTAGCCTGTGATTGGCCACCTGGCAGCAGCCTGTGATTGGCCACCTGGCAGCAGCCTGTGATTGGCCACCCGGCAGCAGCTTGTGATTGGCCATCGTACACATACGGCTTCTGATTGACAAGAATGAGAGCGAGGCCGGAATATATATGGATCAGAAGGCATCGGGACAGAGGCGGGGGGCTGGGAGCTGAAAGTGGCTAATTGGTGAGAAGTGTCCCTGTGTATGTGTGTGTGTGTGTGTGTCCCTGTGTGTGTGTGTCCCTATGTGTGTGTGTGTGTCCTTGTGTGTGTGTCGTAATGTATAAGTCTATGTCCCTATGTATCCGTGTCTCTGTGTGTCCCTCTGTGTATGTGCCTTTTGATGCTGATATTGGGGGATGATGGGTTGATGAGGATACTCATATTGGGGGATGATGGGGATACTGTATCTGGGACTGCAAGGGGATGATGGGGATACCGTATTTGGGGCTGCAAGGGGATGATGGGGATACTGTAATGGGGGCTGCAAGAGGATGATCTGGATACTGTATTGGGGCTGCAAGGGGATGATAAATGTTCATTTTTTTTTTGTTTAACAATAAATATGAATTCTTCATGAAAAAATAAGACACCCCCTGAAAATAAGACATGGCGCATCTTTGGGAGCAAAAATTAATATAAGACGGTGTCTTATTTTCGGGGAAACAGGGTAGAGCCAGAGAGATGATTGTCTCCACCAGGATTCACCAAGCGCCTGCAGTTGATTGGAACAGTTTTTCTGGATAGAGATGGTTCCTTTAAGAAGGGGTTGTCTAATAGTGGATAACACCTTTAAAAATGCTGTCTGCACTCTTCTCATCAATGCATGTAATGGAAGGAAGCTCCTGCACCTGTCTACAACGCTGAAAAGCGAATGTATAATATGCAATATGTTGGTGCTATATGAATAAAGATTATTATTATAATATGCAGAAATGAACAGCATAATGATTTCAGCAATTGTCTGAACCCCACCATGTAGCTCTGTAGGCACCTATAGCACGGCATAGAGCTTTACTGTGCCTTCACAAAGATGTTTTTCAGGAGTCCTTGCAATTCAAACCAAAAAAGTTGTACATCTTAAAGATCTATTGCCTCTTAGGCGGCCGTCACACGCTACGATATCTTGAAAGATATCGCTTGAACGTGCCTGATTAAACATCGCGTGAACGATGTCTCTGCGTGTGACGGCAAGATACGACGAGCGAGAAGTGTTCAAATCGCAAGATCGAGATCTGAGCTCCGGACCTCACATCTTGCGATGAACGATTTGACAAACAGCTTCATCGTGGTGTATAACACCACGATGAACGATCTCCCAGCGGCAGAGCCTATGCTGGGAGATGGTAACTATGGTACACGTCGGGTTACTAAGCGATGCGCGGCGCCTAGTAACCCGATGTGTACCATAGTTACCAGCGATCTCGCTGGTCCACATCGCTGGTGAGTCTGTCTGTGTGACATCTCACCAGCGATGTGAGCGATATTGTAAGCGATCACGCGTGCATGTGATCGCTTACAATATCGCTAGCGATATCGTAGCGTGTGACGGCCGCCTAAGTAGCATTGCTGCAGATGGTTACCCGACAAAGCACCATGCAAAGGCCATCTGATGCCACCCAGCTCTGCCATGTGAATGAGGACCTATACAAAATATCTAGCAGAAAGCAGCCAATGCAAAATGCTATTGGTCATTCTGCAAGCTGGATGTCAGTGTTTGCATGTTTCATGCAAAAATAAACTCTTTCACTCACGTTTACCAACCTCTTCAGTTTGTTGAATGGGTTAACGCGGTAGCAGAGAGTTCGGAACTTGGGGAACCTTATGCAGCATTTGGCAGTAACCTACCTCATAGTGGTAGACAACCCTGGCAGATGATAGCTGGCTGGGGGCCTGGTGCGTCTGCTGGACCCTGCAGCATGTGAAGCTTCCAGTGCTGGAGACCACAGCTGTGTGTTATAGTGTGCCAACCCCACACCGCGCAGGATGCACAATAGAAGAGCGTTTCCACCCAAAACCACCGGTAAATATAGAGGAACCATTCTGTCAAAATGTTCTGTCACTCTTCTATTCAAATGTTTTCTGTTTACGGGGAAGCTGGAAAATATGGACTATAGACGCCATCACAGCTCCAACCTTCCAGCTTCTATACAGATCCTCTAGGATAGAAGCATTGTTCAATAGCGAGGGCATTGGCAGAGGATGTGGAAGTCACAGTGATTGTCACCAAAGGCAGACAAATAAGAGAAAAGATGAATAGAAGTTTTGGAAACAAACGACAGAAGTTAAATGAAAAACAGAAACAGTTTTCCCATTGATGGGACGCATTAAATTTGTATAATTGAACAGTCCGCTGTTGAGTGACGGGTGTCCTCCAATTTAGTTATTGTAGCCACTATCAGCCGGTCACCTGTCTATCCTCAGCTGTAGCCACAATGAACTTGTTTCCTGTTGTTACCACGTTGTCAGATGTGGATACGTTGTTTGTCCTCAGCGTGTTGTCACAATTCTTTCTTCCACTGGAGATAATGCGCCTTTTCTAAACAGGAATCCGACTTGTGCATCTCGGAGAGAACATAAGCCTCGGGCATTATTGCAGCAAAATTCAATCTTTTTTTTTTGTTCTGGTTTTTACTGTGTAGAAATGTAAATCTGTAAATCAGATTATAAGAGGAAAACCTTCCGTGTGATTCTTCACCGGGAAACCCTTCTATTAATGACTATGGGGATTTTGTTGTATTCATCCAGTAGATTTAACAGTGGGATCCATATATTTTCCCTTTGTAAACATGGATGGTGAACCTTTAACTAAAGGAGTCTCTTCATCAGCTGCAAAAGGATAAGGAGGGCTGACTTGGCTATTGATGTAAGTAGTCAGCCAGCCCCCTTCCCTCATATGTTAATACAAACACTTTGCATTGTGGACCACAGGACAAGACACAAAATGTCTAGGACCTGCAGTGATGCAGCTATTAGAGGATCGGGGGGTCCTGTGCTAAGTGAACAGACAGGGGTTTCTGTTATTTTTTAATATATGGTATTTATGATTGGAAAAAAAAAGAGATTGCGTTCTGTTCAGAAACAGCTTCACATCTGTCCATGGACAGGTATTACAGCCCAGTCCCGTTTATTTGACTATACCAGAAGCAGCACTGTGTCTGGATTGCCGTTTTCCAGTCCTGAATAAACAGAAACCCGTCTTATAAACTTTTTAATAAGTTCCCAGTAGCTGTCACTCCCATTTCTCCAACGTTTCCCAATCTCAAGCAAAATCCGGGGCTGGGGATGTCGGCGGCAACTGGCGGGTGCGCGCACGTTTTTGGTGCCCCGCCAGTGTCACCGTCCCCCGGGGCAACACCTCCAGCCCCGCGCCGGCGATCTGTCAGGCGGCAGCACCGCCGGGGTGTCTGAAAACCCCAGCGGCGATGCAGGACAATGGGAGCCTATGGCTCCCATCGCCTGACAGTTCGCCGGCACCCGGTTACATGGGAAACCAGGCGACCTCCCAGCGGCGCCGATATCGCCCCTTTACATGAGGAGACGTAGGGGGCGATGATGCCGGCGATAGGCCATGCCCCCGCGTCGCCTCTGTAATGGGCGGCGATGTCGCCCCGTGTGATGGGGCTTAACAGAAAGTGACTGTTTTTGTTATTCAATCTTTACTTGCCTCCCGGATTGTTACTGCTCCTTTGACCTCAGTGCTGGGGATACAATGCTGAGATTGAAGGATCGCCGCCAGTCTGGGTGGTAAATAAGGGGCTGTTTTTTAATTTTATGCTGCACCCTGGGAGTCTCAAGATATGTGCACGTCACGTTTTTGCCACAAATATCCTCGCCTTTTTCTGTTTTAGCAAAGTGAATGAGATTACTGCAGTCTCATGCACATGTTGGATCCGGGGTTGTCTGGTGTGAACCCAGACAGCCCCAGATCCGATTTTGGCCCCATAGTATCATTATGGGGCCAGAATGCTGTGATTTCCCATCCGGTTCCTTGCTGTCAGGGAAGATCCGGGAGAATTTGTTGTTTTTTTCCCCAGACACAAAATCGCAGCTTGCAGTCTTTTTTTTTTTTGTCCGGGGCAAAAATCTGACAAAATTGTCTCCAATGCGATCCAGCGCCCCCTAGCATGGGAGCCTATGGGCACCGGATCGCATCGGATCAGACAGAAAATCGGATCCGGCTGCCAGAAACCAGGTGCTGAAGTTCAGCGGTGGCTAGCGCTGAACTTCAGCACCTGGAGAGCTCCCGGAAGAAATTTCAGAACCGCAGCTAGCTCTCTGCAAGCCGCGATTTTGAAATTTCAGGACTGGACAGTGGCAGTAGCTGAGCAGTCCTGATTCCGGCAGAAAACCAGGACCGGAGGGCATATTAACCCTCTGGTTTTGTGTTCTCCAGGGCTGTCAGGCTGTGTCCGGTGCATCCAGCAAAACACCGGACACAGCCCGACACCACAAAACCATTGTGTGAAGCCAGCCTCAGCGGTACAGGAATGGCTTCAGACATCCGTATTCAGATAGACCAGACACATTGTCTTGGAAGGAAACTCCAATCATTGACTGGAGGATTCTGGCTTGAGACTTTGACTCTTCAGTAGTTGTTGCTGCTGGCTGGCGCTGAGGTCCCCATGATTCCTACCGTCAGCGTTGCATGCTTATTAATCACAATGTGTGGCGTGAAATGAAAAGCGAAAAGTTTTCCTTTTTTATTTATCGGAGGGAGGGCATCAGTTCTGACCGGACAGTCACAAGCTTCACAAGAAGCCTCTCTGTCTGATTAAAAACGTCACTCTGACATGAGTAGTAATCACTGCAGGCAGGCTGCTGGCACGTCTCCCTTTCCTCTCTCCAGTCGGCTAATCAGGCTTGTTTTCAGAGACCAGTGGAAGACTTGGACATGGGGATACTTGTCCCCTGAGACTATTCTTCAAGTCATTTCTGTCCCAGATCTCTGGATCGATCATTAGGATGCATGGACATATCCCCTATATTCATTGGGGTAGCTGTTCCTTCTCAGCGCCTGCAGCTGACCGCAATAATTACCTACCCCCTAGACGTGAATTGTTCCTTACCATGGCATTTATTGGAGAAGAACCTATTGGAATAGACCCAGAGACGTCCATCCCTCCCCAACGCTCCCAGTGTTGACAACGACATCGAATGGCTCCAGATTTACGGCTCCAGTTTGATTTAGATTATTCTGTTTGCCTTCTCTTTACGGTAATAACTGGCAGCATCTGATGTAATGGAGACCGTTGTTATTGGCGTCAGACATCGACGTTCATTCAGCAAACCGATTTATGAGGCAACTAGAATCAAGTGGTTTACAGACGGCATTGCTTCTAGGACATAAATAAGTGCGTCCCCTTGACGCAGAGCTGCAGGTCTACACTTAATCAGATACAGCCATGGCCGAAAGTGTTTGTTCCCTTGTAAACGTTCACTAAAATAAAGTATTTTCCCCAGAAAATGATTGCATTTACACATTTTGTCATACACATATTTGTTTACTTTGTTTGTATTAGAACAACACAAAAAAAGGAGGAAAAAAAGGCAAATAAGACATAATTTCATGCAAAAGTCCAAAAATTGGCTGGACAAAATTGTTGGCACCATTCCAAAATTGCAGGTACACAACTTTGTGTGAAGCATGTGATGCTCATTCTTCTCAACTGTGGCAAGAAAATTACATCTGAAACCAGATAAAAATGGAAGGCTTTTTTGCATTGTGTGCCACACTAAGCATGGAGAACAGAAAGAGAAGAGAACTGTCTGAGGACTTGAGAGCCAAAATTGTTGAAAAATATCAACAACCGCAAGGTCACAAATCCATCTCAAGAGATTTTGATGTTCCTTTGTACATGGTGCCCAACATAATCAAGAAGTTTACAACCTATAGCACTGTAGATAATCTTCCTGGACATGAATGTCAGAGAAAAATTGATAAATGGTTGCAACACAGGATAGTCCAGATGGTAGATAAGCCCCAATCAAGTTCCAAAGAAATTCAAGCTATCCTGCCAGCTGGGGGCGCATCAGAGTCAGTGCCAACTATCCCTTATATGTGAATAAAATGCTATGGGGGAGACCCAGAAAAACCCCACTGCTGACACAGAGACAGAGAAAAACCAAAATGTACGTTAGTAACCAAAATCCTTCTGGGAGAACATTTTGTGGACAGATGATACAAGATGGAGCTTTTTGTTACAGTGAATCATTCTACTGTTTACTGAAAATGGAATGAGGCTGACAATGAAAGAGCACAGGACCTACAGTCACATATGGAGGAGGTCAGAGAAAAGAGCTCAGGACCTACAGTCACATATGGGGGAGGTCAGAGAAAAGAGCACAGGACCTGCAGTCACATATGATGGCGGTCAGAGATATTTTGGGTTGTTTGGTTGCCTCTGGCACTGAGGGCCTTGACTGTGCAAGACATCATGAAATGTGAAGATTACCAAAGGATTTTTCAGTGGCAATGTAGTACTCCATGTCAGAAAGTTGGGTGTCTGTCCTAGGTCATGGGTCTTCCAGCACGACCATGACCCCTAACATACTTTAAAAAGTCCCCGAAATGGAGGAAACAAAGTGCTGGAGAGATCTGAAGTGGCAGCAAAGAGTCCAGATCTAAATCACATCTGAAAATTGCTGTTGGGAGAAGACGCCTCGAATATGAGAGACCGGGAACAGATTATAAAGAAGAGGAGAAACTCCAGTTGAGAAGAAGCGTATGGAGGTTATAGGAAGCGACTGATCACAGGGATTTATTCCAAAGAGCGTGCAACCAAATAATAAGTTGAAGGTGCCAACAACTTTGTCTGACCTATTATTGGGGTTTTGTGAGAACTTGTGTCTAATTTGCCCTTTTTCTCCTTTTTTTCTGTTGTTCCAATGCACAAAAAGAAAATAAACGTGTGTAACTAAACATGTGTAATGTTAATAATTTTCAGGACCAATTTCTAGGGTGCTAACACTTTTGACCATGACTGTATGTCTTCCAGGGAAGCACATAAAAACTAAAAGCAGAGAATCGCAAATATGGGAAATGCTACAAGAGCCAAGCGGGATCTGTCTGGTATCCTGGCATTAGGGTGCTGCAAGGAGTTTCCGTTTTATCACTAAAAGACGTGCAAATTAGATTTTTTTGGCCTTTCACTAGCAATTGAAAAGCATCGGGTAGGAATCTGTATTTCTTGTTGTTAGTGATGAGCTATCATTACTATGATGAGGTGCTCGGTACTAGAAACAAGCATTTAGATGCTTGGAAGATGTTCCAGGAAAATACTTGAGTTTCCCATTGACTTCCATTATACTAGGTACACAAGTTGAGCCCATCCAAGTATCCAACCTATTACTTTCGAGTACTGCACACCTGAGCATGGTGGGGCTCTCTCATCACTACTTGTTACCTGTCAGACAAACCTTTAATTTGTTAAATCATCAGTATATAGAAATCCAATTTTAGGAAAGTTGGGTGATGGCCACAATGACTTTTGAAGAAAATGCTCTAAGGCTGTCTTCAGACTTGCAGATGCCTCCGCAGCGTTTTGCAGAGGCATCTGCAAGCATCTGCATGCAGACCGCGGCCCCTATGTTTATAATGGAGCACACGGCGGTCTGCAGATGCTTGCAGACCGCCGTGCGCGCTCATTGCCCGCCATTAGTGATCTGTGCGCAGGCGGATGCCTGCGCACAAATCACACACTCTCGCCCGCACCAGGGACGCAACATCTCGCGTCCCTGGTGCGGGCGAGAGTGTGTGATTTGTGCGCAGGCATCCGCCTGCGCACAGATCACTAATGGCGGGCAATGAGAGCGCACGGCGGTCTGCAAGCATCTGCAGACCGCCGTGCGCTCCATTATAAACATAGGGGCCGCGGTCTGCATGCATATCCTTGCAGATGCCTCTGCAAAACGCTGCGGAGGCATCTGCAAGTCTGAAGGCAGCCTAAGGCCTTATTCACACGCCAGTATTTTTGCATCAGTGTTTATATGCCAATGCCAGGAGTGGAAATTACATAGAAAAACTATAATTGAAAGCTTGACACCTGTTCTATTTTGGAGACTCTCCTGGATTTGGCAAATACTGATGAAATACTAATCAAAAATACTGATGTGTCAATGAGGCAAAATGCATCGAAAAAAGTAAAAAAAAAATGAATGCAAAAAATAAAAGAGAAGATAAATACATAAAAAAATGTGTTATCTGATGAGCCAGATATCCCAGTACTCCGCTCTATATAAGATGTGTAATGGCTGCTTGGAGATCCGTCCTCTTACCTTTTCCTCGCTCGGCGTGAGATCTGGCACCACGCATCGCTCTGTTTACATCATTAGGACTCTATTTATTTGAATAAATAATGAAGTGTTTGGCGCGGAGTTTATAATTGTGCTGGCACAGCTGCCTGTGCTCGCCGCCTAATTAATGCGGGTGACGGTGCCTTTGTATTCAGAGTCCTGTCAGCTGCCATCTCCCGCTGCTGACCGTCCTCACCGTCAGGTGTTCTGTTCTCACTGATAATATTTTATGCATATTCTGTATATATTGTTGGTAAAGATGCCTGCAGTGAGTGGTGACAGTGGGTTGGTAGGGAAAGTTGGTACAGGGGGTTTAGGAGAGAGTGAAAACGCCAATATGTGAACAGCCCTATGAACGACAAGGGGTGTGAGTTCTATCCATAAAATCACGGATATGACACGTACATGAAAAACTGACCTCTGAATGAAACCTTACATTTGGTTTTAGAATATAGGAAAAATTGGAAAACTAATGCTATGGTAGTGATGGAAGGACCGGACTGCTGTCCAGCAAATGCAGTAAGCCAGACACACTTTGCACTAGCCGTCGCAGTAATCCACACCCTTAAAGGGCCAAGTATTTTTCACCCGCCTTCCGGTCCTGGAATAGGGGACTTTGTCAGAACCCTTCCCAAGTGACAAATAGCGAGGTGGCTTGTACCCGGGCCACAATCGGATCAAACACAAAAAGGAAAAGCAATGCAGATCCTAGTTATGTATAAGGAAGGCTAGAGACAAAGCCAAGACAAAAAAAACAAAGCAAGAAAGCAAACCAGAAGGAACACACAAAAAGTGCTAACCTTACTACTCAAGCGTAACTGAAAATAATCTTTACTGAACCAGAGGATATGGCAGATTTGAATATCCCTTTCATGGATCACCTGATACCACTAAGATAATGCCCGGTCTCTACCCTCAACCCAGAGAGGCAAAGGAGAGGACAAGGAGGGTGGAGTAGAAGGAATCTCCCACGATATGCTGAGCCTGCAGACACAACGTCCCATATCTCCTGGCAACAGCTGACACCAGGGGACCCGGAATCCCGGGACCTCTGCACATCATCATCGCTGAGAACAACCGTATCCCGTCTCCCTGCAAAGCTAAAACCTGAAGTAAGTCTCCTAGAGCGCATGGGTGAAGTGAGAACCTGCACCAGCTACCTCCTCCGGAGGTGACACCCTACCTCTCGTGGTCAGTGAAGTATGACGGGTGGCCTGACAAAGAGCTGGAGAATGAGGTGCAAGGGACTCGCTGTAGTGCAGAGTTATGAGGAGTAAGACCCCTGACCCAACACCTACCAACATCCAAACTGCCAGGCCTTACAAAAACCCATTATAATAATGAACAAACTCAGGCAGAAGCAGCAGTGTTGACTCCTAAACCATCTCTCGGTGCTGGAAGTAAGGCCTGCAAACTTTGCCTAGCAAGGTTAGTGAGGCATGAGGCATCGGATAACTCCGTCACTACCAATATCTAATGCTCAGGCTTTATACTTCTTTCTTCTGTAATGTATTCTGTCTGTCACCATGGAAGATCTATTCAGCCATCTCATCTCATGCATTTTTTCCCAGCCCCAGCTTGTTTTATTGTGTTTATATGTCATTGTTATTGATGGATGAGGTCTCCCGGCTTTTGTCTGCGCTAATTTAATCACTAATCTAAACTCTGCCCACCCCAAAGTCTGTTCTGCAAGTTTCTTCGGACGCGTTCAGTAAATTAATGTCTATGATTCGCTTCTTCACGCATCAGAAACAACAATATGGCTGGAATCACACATGAGCCAAAGCTGGATGTAGAGTCAGCAGAAATTGTTTGTATTTCCTATTCCATTCAGCTTTGGCTGAAGAAAAAAAATGCTTTATTTAAGCTTAAAGCCTTATTCAGACATTCATTTTTTTCACAGTACTGTGAAAAAGACAGACTTAATTCATGTGAAAAGGGGCATACATAGACAAGTACAATAATCATGAACAATACAAGTACACAAGGTACAGGAGGAGAGAGCCAGCCATGAGGCTCAGTCTACAAGGAATGTGTGGGGATACAGTGGGTGAGAGAACCCAGCCCATGAGGGCTCAGTCTACAAGGGATCAAGGGATGTGTGGGGATGCAGTAGGTGGGGAGAGGACCCTGCCGGCAAGGACTCAGTCTACAATCGATAAGTGAGGATAGAGTAGGTTGTGCAGCGGTGTAGTAAATGGAGGGCTACTACAGGTTTGTAGGCTTGTTGGAAGAGGAGGGTCTTCAGATTCCTTTTGAAGGTTTCCACAGTATGCGACAGTTTGATGTGTTGGGGCAGAGAGTTCCAGAGCATGGTGGATGCACAGGAGAAATCTTGTATACGGTTGTGGGAAGAAAAGATAAGAGCAGAGGAAATAAGGGGATCTTGTGAGGGTCGCAGGTTACATGCAAATAAGTACTGGTAGACTAGGTCACAGATGTATGGAGGAGACAGGTTGCGGATGGCTTTGTATTTCATGGTAAGGGTTTTGAACTATAGTCTTTGGGCAGTGGGAAGCCAGTGAAGGGTTTGGCAGAGAGGAGAGGCCGAGGAATAGCAGGGGGACAGGTGGATTAGTCAGGCAGCAGAGTTTAGGATAGATTGTAGGGGTGGGAGAGTGTTGGAAGGGAGGCCAAAGAGCAGGAGGTTGCAGTAGTCGAGGTGGGAAATGATGAGGGCATTCATTAGTGTTTTTGCAGATTCTTGGTCAAGGAATGTACAGATCCTGGAAATATTTTTGAGTTAAGGCACCGTTACACGCTGCGATGTGACAGCAATCTGACCAACGATGTGGATCGCTGGTGAGCTGTCACACAGGCAGACTCACCAGCAACCAGTGGACCAGCGACGTCGTGGAAAAGAATAAAGTATTCTTTCCACAATGTCTAGCTCCCGCTGCTAGGCTGCAGTAAGCTGGAGTAGGCTGGTAACCATGGTAAACAGCGGGTATCTAGGCAACGCCCAGCACCTAGTTACCCGATGTATACCTTGGTTACCAGCCTTCTCCACTTACAGGCTTGTATCGAAGGTACACAGCGGGTAACTAGAGACAGCGCTGTCCCTAGTTACCCGCTGTGTACCTTGGATACCAGCCTGTAAGTGGAGAAGGCTGGTAACCAGGGTATTCATCGGGTAAATAGGTGCTGCCTAGATACCCGCTGTTTACCATGGTTGCCAGCTCCCAGCGCTTGCTGTGCAGAGCTGGGAGCTCATCTATCGTTGGTCTCCCGCTGTCACACGCGCTGATGCTGGCCGCCCAGCGGGAGACCAATGATAGATTTATGGACAGGATCATAAATCTATGATCAACTATTTATCGTTGATACGTGTCACACACAACGATGTGCCACCAAACCAGTGACATTGCAACGTTATCATTCACGATATCGTTGTGTGTAACGGACCCTTTAGAATCAGCAGTAGGTGGAAAGGGCTTTGATTTTGTGACTTGAAGGAGAGAGCAGAGTCGAGGATCACCCTCAGGCAGCGAGTATGGGGGACAGGGGAGAGTGAGCAGCCATTAACTTATATGGATAGGTTTGTTGGGGGTGTTGATTGAGGAGGAGGAAAGATGATGATGACTTAGAAAATTACAAATGGATGTCTAAATGAGCTCTAAATAAACTACTTTTAAGCAAGGTCTCGCAGAAGCAGTCTTCAGGTAGTGAGCCATGGCACGTGAAAAGAACAGAGGCCTGTGGTCAACCGCACATAATTCACTGGTTAAGTACAATTGATTTTTCATTCCATGTTTTCTTATTTTTTAAATGCAGATTTAAAGGAGAGGTACCAATAAAAGACATTTATGACCTAAGCAGAGAAAAAGTAAGAAATAGCATGGGCCACACTGCTGTGATCTCCATCAATCAATAGAACTGAAGGTCCTGACCCCACTTCTTCCTCAATGATTCCAGAATTAAATGGAGCTACATGGTCGCACGCACATGTGCATTGCCGCTTCTTCATTGCCTATGTGACTTACGAACATAGTCTAGTGTATTCAGTAGTCAGAAATAATGGAGGACTGGGTTCCTCCATTTTAGTGATTGATGGGGGTCCCCCCAGCGATCAGACATTTATCTCATATCCTATGATAAATGTCTTATCTAGAAAATCCCTTTAAGCGTGCGTATACCTGACATAATGACAGGCGGATAACTACTGTTTTGTGACTCATGAAATGAAGGGAAAACACACAAGCAGTGAATATAACACCGCCTGATACTGTGATTAAATTACAGCCTCGTTATAGCTTCTCCGAGAGAACAACACCAAAACGTTTTCCAGAAAATGCAGCGTTCAATGCTCGGGCATTTGTCTCTCACTTCAGCGATCGGCAGTCATGTGTTGGATCATTCCAGCTCATTCCTGGTTATTGCACAATTAGGTAAAGCAAGGTAATTATTCACAATCCTACAGCGCAGTACGAACCGAAGAGGTGCAGAAGTGTGAAAAATAAATAGCCGGAAGAACATGGCTAAATAACGAATGCATGTGTGGTCAACCTGGTCAGTAATATAGCACAGAAAGGTCTCACCAAAGTATAACGTGGAGAGATGATGACCGATATCATATAAATCATGAAATTATCACCAAATAGAAATTGTTGAGAATTTCCAAATAACTAATCGGCCATTTCTTTGCTGTATCTTTTTTTTTTTGTGAATAGCTAGATGATAACACGAGGCTTAGGCAAAGGAAGATGTGCTCCAAAGGCTGGAGAGTCACTTTGCTTTGGCCAGGGTAATTTAGATACTGAATTATTATTATTTATTTTTGTAGCGCCATTAAATTCCATGGCGCTTTACATGTGGAAAGGGCAAACAAAGACAAGTATAGTATGAATGGACAATCAGTCACACAGGTACAGGAGGAGAGAGGACCCTGTCTGCGAGGGCTCACAAGTCTACGAGGGACGGGTGAGGATACAGAGGGAGAGGGTAGAACTGATCGTGCGGTGGTTTGGTCGACCAAGGCTCACAGTAGGCTGTAGGTGTCGGAAGAGGTGGGTCTTCAGGTTTTTTTGAAGGTTTCCAGGGTAGGCGAGTGTCTGATATGTTGGGGGGGGAGAGTGCCAGAGTATAGCAGATGCAGGGAGAAGTCTTGTATGCGGTTGTGAGAGAAGGAAAATAGTGGGGAGTAGAGAAGGAGCTCTGGAAAGGATCGCAGGTTGCATGAGGGTAGGTATTGGGGACCATGTCAGAAATATGTAGAGGGGACAGGTTGTGTATGGCTTTGTATGTCATGGTTATGGTTTTGAACCAGGGCCTCTGAGAAATGGGGAGCAAGTGAAGGGATTGGCAGAGAAGAGAGGCTGGGGAATAGCAGGGAGACAGAGGTGGATTAGTGGGCAGCGGAGTTTAGAATAGATTGGAGTGGTGCAAGGGACCTAGCGGGGAGGCCAGTGAGCAGGAGGTTACAGTAGTCGAGGCGGGAGATAATGAATAAGTGTTTTTGCAGTGTCATGGTCAAGGAAAGTGTGGATCCGGGAAATATTTTTGAGCTGGAGACGACAGGAGGTAGTGAGGGCTTGGATATGAGGCTTGAAGGAGCCGGACAAGTCGAGGATTAACCCGAAGCACCTAGTGTAGGGGACTGGGGAGAGTGAGCAACCATTGACATTGATGGATAGGTCTGGTAGAGGGGGAGAGAAATTTGGGGGGGAAGATGATGAACTCAGTTTTGTCCATGTTCTGTTTTAGTAAGTGAGCTGAGAAGAAGGATGAGATGGCAGACATTATGGAATTTTGGTTAGAAAGTAGGTGATGTCAGGTCCAGGCAGATAGATCTGGATGTCGTTGGCGTTGAGATGATTTTGAAGGCTGTTGGACTCTGCAGTTGTCCCAGGCCGAGGGTGTAGATGGAGAAAATTGGGGGTCCAAGAACCGAGCCTTGGGGGACACGACAGATAGGAGGTAGGGCAAGAGGAGGTGTGGGAGTGGGTGATGCTGAAAGTCCAGTCCGTTAGATATGAGGAGATCCAGGAGAGGGCCAGGTCAGTGATACCAAGAGATTCTAGAATCTGTAGCGGAGGGAATGATTCTTCATCAGAAGTCAAGGAGGAGGAGGACGGAATAGTGTCGCTTGCTCTTCGCAGTCAGTAGGTCGTTGGTGACTTTGGTTAGGGCTTTTTCGGTGGAGTGATTAGGTCGGAAGCCGGATTGTAGGCGGTCAAAGAGGGAGCAGGAGGAGAGGTGGGAGGACAGTTCAAGATGGATGTGTTGTTCTAGTAGTTTTGAGATGAAGGGGAGAAGAGAGATGGGGCAATAGTTGGGAACGGATGATGGTTGAGGAAGGGTTTTTTGAGGATGGGTGTGATCAAGATATGTTTGAAGGATGAGGGGAAGACGCCGTTAGTGAGTGATAAGTTGAAGAGGTGAGCTAGGGCTGGGATGAGGACTTGGTAAGGTTCAGGATAAAGTGGGAGGGGAGCGGGTCGAGGGCGCAGGTGGTGAGGTGTGATCTTGACAGAAGGGAGGAGAGTTGATGTTCTGTCATGGTGGAAAAGCTTCCTTTGGACGGAGAGGGCTGGGCGGCAATTGGTGAGGGCTGAGGGGACAGTGGGTCAAAGCTTTCTCTGATGATATCAATCTTCTGTTTGAAGAAAGAGGCAAAGTCATCGGCACAGATGAGGGGAGAAGGAAGAGGTGCAGGGGCACGTAGTAGAGAGTTGAAAGTTTTGAATAGTTGTTTGGGGTTGTGAGACAAGGTGGTTATTAAAGATGAGAAGTAGGATTGTTTTGCGGTGGTGAGTGCGTCCTTAAAGTTAGTGAAGGACTGTTTGTATATGGTGAAGTGCACCGCGAAACAGGATTTCTTCCATCTCCGCTCAGCTGCCCTGGACACCCGACGCAGTTCTTTAGTGAGGCCTGTGAGCCAGGGTTGCCTGTGTGTGCGGGTTTTGTTGTATGTGAGGTGGGCAGCCAGATCAAGGGCTGTAGTTGTTGTGCAGGATTCTTCCTCCCCTCTGTGACATCACAGGGAGAAAACGCAGGAGCAGCTGCATAAAGAATTGACATCTCAATTCTTTACGCAGCTGCGTTTTCTCCCATAAACGCACTGCGTATTTTTGCGCAATGTCTGCACTGCAAAGTGAATTTCACATTCACTTTGCTGGCAGACAAAAGGCACATTGCGTATTTTGAAAAAGTGCGCGTAAAAAAGCACGGCAAAATACGCATTGTGTGAACGCAGCCTTACTGCCTCATATGCTGCGCATCATTCTGGCTCAAGGTTCTGTGTTTGATGAAGGTCTATGTTTTTGGATCGAAGCGCCACTCTACATATTGCACATATGTTCAAGAAAGGATGGCACATTTAAAGTGAATAAAAGGTCTTCCAAGTTTATTTCATATCCATAGCGTTTAAAACCAAGATATGGTGAGGCATAATTTCTCGCGTGTTTCTGGCCCTCTATGCGCCTAGAGGTTTGCCTCACAATACAGCATTTCTGTATCACCCATAATCTAGAGGGCCAAGTATATTTGTCACCAGTGATTATCACAATAGCACAACTCACATATGTCTTAACAGAGTGGAGACCTTCTTGAGCACCCACCCATCTTAAAGAATGTCTTAGATTTCCAACATATCCACTGTTGACTCACGGGACCCTCCTTTTGGATAGTTTGTTTCATGGATAAAAAAAATAATTTCTAACCCCACTAGGACTCCTTAGACCTTCCATGCCTTCTGAATGGTAACATCCTTCTGCTCATTAGTTAACCCGTTAGATTTGCATTGAGCGTCAGCCTCTTGTCCTGGGATCAGAAGTGTCACTGGAGATCCATGTGGTTTTTGCACTAATTGGATTGTTTTCCACAGATATAAAAGGCAGGTGACGGTATCTGGATATTGCTGACCCCCCCAACCACTCATTGTTCATCGTCAGCTTCTCTTGGCTCTGGATACTTTCCCTTTTTAGAAATGTTAAAGAATCAATTTCTTTAAAATGTCAACGCTGACGTGTCCTCGGCTAATTTACCCTGAGAAATATCTGAGAGATAGGAAGGTTCAATATCTTCAGATATGACTTTCAGCACAGGATGACACTAATAACTGGAAAGAGGGAGGTGGGGGGATGCAGCTGCATTGTCCTGTGTCAGAGCCGCCTGGGATGATCAGAGGCAGAAAGTGATCATTGCCCTCCCAGACAGAAGAAAGAACTAGATTGTATGGGCACTCAGCTTTCAGTATTTAGCCCTTTACTTGGAGTCTATTAATATTGTGTGGAATCACCCCTAATATCTGCACTGAAGTCCTATATAATTCCTGTAGGAGATGTATGCATGCAGAATAAAGAAGAAAGATGAAAGCTGGGAGCCTCCCACAATACTGTGTGCACTGTGCCAAAACCCAGCAAGAGAAACTGAATGAGAAATACTAAAATATACCTATATAATACACATATACAGTGCCCAGAGATTCTGTAGTCGGAGAGCTAATAGAGAATCGGCAGAATTATGAATGCAGCTCTGGAAACATCATCGAATCAGTACATGTTTAATAAAGAAAAGCAAAAAGAGTGATATGGGAAGTCCCAGTATTACAGCTCACACTGCAGGCTGATAAATCTTATTAATTACTAGTAATTTCTGATTTATGTCAGATCCCAAACAAACTATGATAGCAGGTCCGCGGCTAAATCCTCATATCCTGCGCCGGCTGATAGGGAATCTTCAGCTTCACTGAGTGTTATTGTGCCGATTAATCAATAATAATTCGTCCCTGAATAGAAAAAAAAATGTCATTTCCGAGTAATAAAGGAAAGAAAAGTGATAGAGTAATGAAATCATTTATCGTTGTGTTGTTCATTTCCCTAAACAAGACGCTGACAACGACTCAAAATGCCAATTCAGTCTGAAAATGGCGCAAGATTACGTCAAAGCTCTCAGAGAAAAATCCTGGCCGATCCCGCCAGGCACCAAGATCACATATCTTCAATTCATAGGGCCAATCTCATCTCTTTTTTTTTAAATTATAATTTATTGTGCAACTGAATACAATCTATAATTTCTTGTTGTCAGCAATTCCGTCTGGGGAAGAGCGACTGTCGGGCTGGTGAATAGATCTATTGCTTTCTGTTATCATGTATTTAGGCTTAGTACAGACTGCTTTTACCTGGCAGTCTTTACTTAGCTTGAATTGGCTGCTAACAGGAAGCAATAGCTAAGTCTGACCAAAGGTGCATGTACACTGCAAAGTGATGGTGAATGAGCATTGGCAGGAGTTCTTGTTTTATGAAAAATTTGCAGTCCAGACAGGCTGACGAACACCTGATAATGCATACAACGTTCATTCATGGGGTGAAATCATCGTTTTGGTTTTCTCAGATCTTTGTTCTCGGCAGCGCATTGTCCTGAGCTGCCGAGAATAATGGCAGCATATGATAGGTTACTTACTGTGAGGAGCTTGCCATGGACTAATGACTATTGGACTTTTCCAGCACAAATCGTTACGTTGATTTTATAATTTCACAAGGTGAAGGGTGTAGGGCGTGTACCAGAGTGTCATTTCCAGCATGTTTTCATAGACCATAATACAATCAGGTCTACATTACCATTCAGTATCCTGCATCTGGTCAGCCTGGTGCATCTTTGCTTCTCACTGCAGGGGGTTTCCCTAATGCACAATCCTGCAGACTGCCGGAGATTTCAATAAACTATTTCACTCTATGAATTAAGTGTACCTGATGGTTAAGGGGGGAATTGTGCAATATCTCTGCCTATCCAGGGGGCTGATCCCAGGAGAGGTAGAAAAATAACCCATGTTTAGTTTGTTGTTGTGCTGTGATTTGAAAGGGAGAGGATCAGTGTTGAGACCAGGTCTAAATCCCATGGATGACTACAGAGACTGGAGCTGGATACACATGTGCTACGGTCGTGATATCTACAGTCTGGATTTGAGTAACTATCCTAAGGACTATTCTTGCCGACTGGAGCTGGATACATGTGTTCCGGTGGTGATATCAGTCGTCTGTAGGAACTTAAGGACTATTGTTGCCAGTTGGTATGGGATGTTGTGGACTGGGGGAATTCGCATTGTGTCCATCTCTACCTGGAGTTGCTGTATACACAAATAATAATTGTTGCATCGTAACCTGCCTAGGTGACAATTACAACCCACAACTTCAGATCTTCACATTTACATATGATCTATTACTGATCAATCAGTACGCATCGCTATCTGACTCTGAAAATAAGCTGTTATATTGCATACCGATTGGCGGTCGTTTGTCGTTTAACCCTACAAAATCAGGTATTGTAAACCTCCCTGTGCTACAAACAGGTTGCAGACTATTGTCCTCTGCTATCAGGTCTCTGACTTTACATCCATTATGCTTTAAATAGGCATATAGCTTTAATTTGAACAACCGGGTACGTCAACCAATTCGATCTACCTCAGAGTTCGGCTGTGCATCCGTCGGATGGAGGAGATAAAGGGCCACAGGGATAATACACATTAAACACCTCTGCCTCCTTCGGAAATGGGAATCACATTTGGCAATTTGTGGCCTTCCTACAAAGCGCTTTATCATCCGCGGCTGCTCGCTCCATTTTCTTATCTTACAGACACGCGCACGTACGATGATATATTTTCCCCTTTTTCAAAGATTCGCCGTGCATCTGAACTTCACATGGAGAGTGAAATCAATACTTCGTATCATGACAGTGGAAGGAAGCCGCTTCTTAAATATCAATTCTGTTCGCAACAGACGACTAAACGGTTGCCTGTAAGGAGGTGGTGTTTTAGCGTCTGACACGATGGAGTCTGCCGGTGACAGTGGTGCATCTCATTAGGAGGAAATTGAGAGAGAAAACCAGGAGCGCCACAAGAACAACATCATTACCTGATGATGCGCAAATATTCTGTTTCCTATCATTGAGTCATTTCACACATCTGCATTCTTCATTGCACTATATGGTTCCCAGCTCTATTCATCCTGTGCCTCCTGGTACATGAATGAAATGCTGAATCTATGGTTGGGAGTAATAGGAGGAAGGGAATAGTGGTTGAATGTAATCATAGGGATTTATATGGCATTCAGTGTCCATGGAAGGGGGAAGGGTGGCCGGTGCCATAGTGGCCGCATGGTCTGCCACCATCAGCGGTAATTCACAGCAGGCGCTGGGGTTAGCGGGCCCCTGTACTCCCCCCGGTCATGACTGTGATCATTACACCCCTGCAAGAGGGGCTTTCTCTATTACAGATTTTGCATGAAGACTCATAGTCAAGCTTTATTCCTGGTGATGGCAGCCATTATTAACAGCATAAAAGCTTCCAAAAGCTCAGAGACTTTTATTGGCGGCAATTATTGCGGAGCTACAGTGGGTACGGAAAGTATTCAGACCCCTTTAACGTTTTCAGTCTTTGTTTCATTGCAGCCATTTGGTAAATTCAAAAAGTTCATTTTTTTCCTCATTAAAACACTAACACTGCACTAAGCACCCCATCTTGACTGAAAAAAAAAAACAAATGTAGAAATTTTTGCAAAATTATTAAAAAAGAAAAACTGAAATATCACATGGTCATAAGTATTCAGACCCTTTGCTCAGTATTGAGTATTTGCACCTTTTGAGCTAGTACAGATATGAGTCGTCTTGGGAATGATGCATCACGTTTTCCACCCCTGGATTTGTGGATCCTCTCCCATTCTTCCTTGAAGATCCTCTCTAGTTCTGTCAAGTTGGATGGTGAACGTTGGTGGACCCATTTTCAGGTCTCTCCAGAGATGGTCAGTTTGGTTTAGGTCAGGGCTTTGGCTGAACCAGTCAGGAATGGTCTCAGAGTTGTACTGAAGCCGCTCCTTTGTTATTTTAGCTGTGTGCTTAGGGTCATTGTCTTGTTGAAGGTGAACCTTCGATAAGTCTGAGGTCCAGAGCTCTGGAAGAGGTTTTCATTCAGGATATCTCTGTACTTGGCCACATTCATGTTTCCTTCAATTGCAACCAGTTGTCCTGTCTCTGCAGCTGATTAACACCCCCATAGCATGATGCTTCCACAACCAAGCTTCATTGTTGGGATTGTATTGGGCAGGTGATGAGCAGCGCCTGGTTAGAATTACTACCAAAAAGTTCTTCTTCGTCTCATCAGACCTGAGAATTTTTTTCTCATAGTCTGGCAGTCCTTCATGTGTTTTTTTTTTTTTAGCAAACTCTATGGGGGCTTTCATATGTCTTGCACTGAGGAGAGGTTTCCATCAGGCCACTCTGCCATAAAGGCCTGACTGATGGAGGCTGCAGTGATAGTTGACTTTGTGGAACTTTCTCCCATCTCCCTACTGCATCTCTGGAGCTCAGCCACAGTGATCTTGGGGTTCTTCTTCACCTCTCTCACCAAGGCTTTTCTCCCGTGATTGCTTACCTTGACGGCCAGGTCTAGGAAGATTTCTGGTGTCCTAAATTTCTGCTTTTTAAGGATTATGTGCTCTTAGGAACCTTGAATACTGCAGAAATTCTTTTGTAACCTATACCAGATCTGTGACTTGCTACAATTCTGTCTCTGAGCTCCTTGGGCAGTTCCTTTGGCCTCATGATTCTCATTTGGTCTGACATGCACTGTGAGCTGTGAGGTCTTATATAGACAGGACTTGATTTGGAAAGGTACACACCTATCAGTTTAATTAAACACAGCCTCCATGTGACTTAAATATGAGCATCTGAGCAAAGGGTCGGAACACTTATGTCTTTATGCAAACATTTCTACATCTTTGTTTTGTTTTTCAGTCAAGATGGGGTGCAGAGTGTACATTAATGAGAAAAAAATGAACTTTTTTTGAATTTACCAAATGGCTGCAATGAAACAAAGAGTGAAAACTTTAAAGGGGTCTGAATACTTTCTGTACCCACTGTAACTTTAGGGCTTGTTCATACATAAAGTTGAGGGTTTTTTTTTTTCTGTATTTTTATTTTTTTTGTGTATGCAGAATTTTTTTTTCTTTACAGAAAGAGCAATGTGAATACGATTTCTAAAATCACGTTCACACAGTGCATTTTTCTATTGCTTTTTTTGACCACTGGTGCACTTATCGAAAAACACATCACATCAATTCTTTCAATGTTTTTACTGTACTTTGACTTAGTGGAAGAAATATCACTTAAACTCCACTGCTTTTTTTCTATCCATAGCTGCATCTTATGTGTAATAAACCCTTAGGCTGTGTTTTTTTTTTTTCAATTTTCTTTTTTAAGAATTTTTGACTGCAGATTTGCACAAAACCTAAAGGATTTCTTGATGGAGGAAAGTCAATGAGAATCCTGATGTCTTCTGCTGCATGAGGGAGTATTTTTCCTTGCCGATTCGGTGCAGAAATAGGCCGGTTTCACATTTGTGTATGAAACCGCAGCGTACCAAATGCAGCCAAACACACACGCACTGCCTTCCTATGTTTAACATGGGAACACATGATACCTGTGTTTGGCTGCGTTCGTTGCATGATGCACATAATTTATGCGCCCTCTGAACGCAACCTGTTGCATTTTTTGTGCGGTCGCGGAGCTTTTTTTATCAGCAAGCACACAAACAATGCAGGGTAAGTCAATAGATCCGCAGTGTCCTCCGCATGAAAGCGCAGGAGAACACGCGGATGACATTGAAACCCTCTCGGTGGCTGCTGCTGATCTCCCAGAGATCAGCGGCGGCCACTGGGAGATCAGCTGGAGAAGCCGCTGATCTCCCGACGGTGTCGGCGCGGAGATTTGAAGAAACAGCTGTTCTGACGGCTCTTTAACATCTCCCGCTCGACACGAATAGGTGATGTCGGGCGGGAGATTTGAAACAGCTGTCAGATCAGCTGTTTCTTCAAATCTCCCACGCCGACACCGTCGGGAGATCGGTGTCTGGGAGGAGGACTCTGCCGCTGATCTCCACCTCCCGGCCACTGCCGAGATCGCTGATTAGCTTGGCGGGCACCATGCTGATGTGAACCCTTGCGGATAATCTCCTTGCATTCACATCAGTATGGCAGCGTTTGCACTGCGTTTGCGTCTGCATGCCCTCCACATGGAGATACAAACGCTGGTGTGACGGTAGCCTTAAATCTGCAGATTGTCAATTGTTTTAGCATTTCTGATTAGATTTCACCCATTCTAATGAATTAAAAAATCTGCACCAAAAATGCAGCAAAAACAGGTGTTTTCCTGCTGTGTTTTTCTTGCCAAAATCCCTGCAAATTCAGAAGATTGCAGCTGATTTAAAGTCAGAAAATTCGGCAACTAATCTGCCACAATAAATTCAACCTTGCATGACCAAGCAAAACATCAGGAGGGGGCGTTCTGTACTTCAAATAAAGCAGGGCTCCTCAGCCTGTAATGTTTTATGTACAGGGAGGGGATCACAGGCATGAAAAGGATAAACTTTGTCTTGGAAGCCGTTCAGAAACCACGACACCCACCTACGTGTGGGAACCTGGTTCAGAGAGACTCTGTGATCAGACGCCTTTTATATTCCACTCCAGCACTTCATCCGGCGTGTGCCAACCACCAAACAAGATGGCATCACCTGTTACTGGGATAACAGATTCACATTGTTCCATTTCTAGGACTATAAGGCACAGAACTGAGTCCTCTACATTTATTACAGGTTTTAGACACATTTGAGGCTGGTGTGGCTACAAAGTGTTTCTTGCATACACCAAACCTACTTACAGAGTGGATCCTTTAAAAATAATACTATAAAACTAAAAATGAACCAGATTTATCATCCGGCACGAGCCGCTGGGGTAAATTTAGTTTACGCTGTGTAAATATTAGGTTATGTTCAGAGTTTCATTTCTACATGCCTTTTGAAGCAGACCTCCGTGAAAATTCACTTTAAAAAAGAAAACCTTCAACTACTCTTTGATGTGATTATGGAGCCGATCGTCTCTGTGGGATCATAAGAAACCTGCCGCATTGTGTACAGAAGATGCAAATATTGTAATAAATCAGGGCTCCTGCTTCTGAGGTTCCCCTATATACCCACCAAAACTACTGGTGTGTCATAGAATCGCAAACGCAGGCAAACTCTGCCATACTGATGTGAATGCAGCGGAGAATCTCCACATGCGTTCACATCAGTATGGTGCCCGGCCAGCCAATCGGCCGCCTTGACAGGGCCGGGAGGCGGAGATCAGCAGTGGAGATCTCGTCTTCCCGGCTGCCGCTGGTCTCCCTACAGTGTCGGCGTGGGAGAGTTGAAGATACAGCTGATCTGACAGCTGTTTAAATCTCCTGCGCTGACACCGAAGAGGTGAGATCTGTGCAGTAGATTTAAACAGCGATCAGCTGATCTTTCAAATCTCCCGCGACGACACCGCCGGGAAATTAGCGGCGGCCGTGCCCGGGTCATCAGCGCTGCGGCGGCTGATCTCCCAATGGCCTGGAGATCAGCGGCGGCCACCAGGAGAGATTTCAATGTGATCCACAGCGTTCTCCTGCGCTGTCAGCGGAGGACACTGCAGATCCATTGAGATCCATCATTGTTTGTGCGCTTGCGGTCGCTTGCTGATAAAACAAGCGCCTGTGAACATACCAAAAATGCAACATGCTGGCGTCGGAGGGCGCACAAATTATGCGCATCTGAACGCAGCCAAACGCAGGTACCATGCTTTCCCATGTTAAATATAGGAACGCAGTGCGCATGTGTTTGGCTGCGTTGAGAACGCTGTGTTCAGAAACACAAATGTGAAAGCAGCCTTACTGAACGTTTACTCCTTCCTCCAAATGCACCTTTTCTGCAGATAAAAAGTGCAATAGGGTCTTATACAAGACATCAAGGTATATACTATAGGTATATATCAAAGTATTTTATGTCAGATAAAAGGTAGGCAATAAGCTCACCTAGTATGGTAGTGTGACACACAACCAGTATAAATCACATGTACAGCAGCTGCTGCACGGACCACACACCAGAAAGGATGAAGCACAATAACCAGGAAACGAATAAAAGCGTGTTATCCCTGCGCTGTAGATGATAAAAGAATCTGATAAATGCAAGATGTAACAATAACGTGGTTTATTCAGCGTGTTGTGAACCGCACTTCTTCAGATGCCCTTTCCTCTCGGTGAGGTTCTGATTAAATAAACCACCTATTATTGTTACACTTTTATCAGATTTGTTCATCAACAGCGCAGGATTAACCACGCTTATTCTTGGTTATTGGTCTTTTTCATCATAGAATAGAGCATTTGATTCTCCTCTATTAGTTATTGTAGGGGACATGTGAAAATGGAGCACTGCTTATATCCGGTCTCCTCTCCACAAACCTCATAGTAGCTGTAGGGCCCCTTTACACGCGGCTACATTTTTAGGGTGGCTACAGGTAACTTACTAGTTGCAGTGAAATCATGGAGACAAGGTTCTATCTTGTTGCTGCGTACAAATGGAATAATGTCTCCATGATTTCACTGCAACCAGTAAGTTACTGTAGCCACCCTAGAAATGTAGCCGCGTGTAAAGGTACCCGTAGTGATACTTACTACTTGCACCATGTTACCTCCACTCTATAGTAATCTGGACTCTGCTTGTTTTTCCCTTTGACACCTTCCTGATTTTCCTAGCTTACGATTGTACTTCCAGAGCATCTCGTAGTTTGTTTGCTCGGATCTTTGCACTTGCAGATTTTTTTCTTGTAAAATGATGGGGTTAATGCCCATTTTGTTAGAACCATTGGATGAAAACCCATTCCTTTAAATGCTTTGTATTTGTGTAAATTACATATCTCGGATGCCGTCTCCATTTAAGAAGCATTTGCCTCCTCTTCCAAAAAACTGAAGCTGTCATTTTTGTAACGAGTACTCAGCCTTCAAGAAACCAACGCCACATCCGGAGATTGCTGTCAGCTCCAGAGGGCAAGCAAGGTCAGCTCTGACACTGTGTTAGTGCCATCTCTGTGCCCCCCACCTCCATCCCCCTCTCTAGATGGGCCAGACCATTTCCCCAAGTCACAAATTATTCAAATATTAAACTCTCATGAACTTTCTTGGCTGCCCCTATACACCTCAATGACGGTCAGGTTGGGTGGTGGCGTTGCGTTGTGCACTGCTGCAGTTCATCCACTGATGCAGCTACCGTTCAGTCTCTAAAGCTTTGACACCATTGAGTGCCTTCATTGACCTTCGTTTCCTTATTCACAATAGTTATTATTAATATTCACAGGCAGGAATAAAGCCGCGCAATGTGCTCTGATACTTACACTGAAGGCCACATGACACTGGATGGATATTATTCACAGCTTTGATATTCTTCACCAAGGCTAGAACTGAGCAGCTATAAAAATCCCTGAAATGGAGAGAACTATAGGGCGTTTATATAACATTTCCCTCTTCTGCTCATTCTGTTGCTAATTGCTGTCTGTTCTCTGCAAAACAATTGCAGAGGTGAAAAACCCCACTATTATCAAAGGCTATAGCTTGTATACTGCACTTTTCATAGGCATCCTTAAAGGCTCCCATGATCTACAGCAGAGGGTGCTCTGTACAAACCAGGAGCAGACTGGAGACTAGAAGAAATTAGGAGTCTTATCCTCATCCCTTCATCATAGACCCACAATACACAGCAGCACCGAACCGGCAGCAAGTGATCAGTCTGTATCCTAACAGGAATCCAGCAATATCATGAATGCACCAGTACAATGTTATGTATAGAAGATGACACTCAAGATGAAAAATCCTGGAAAGTGGAGCTAGGCACCGCACACGATGGCAGCACGGCTTTGCTGGACAAGATGGAGACATCTCTGAAGTCATCATCAGGGGTAAGACATCCAGCTCTGTCTCAGCCCATTAGAGCAGGATCCGCTTCTTCCTGGCGCTCCTGTGTTTCTGCAGGTTGTGCTTGGGCTGAATAATTGATGCGCTTTGTGTGAATCCACAACTGTTCTTGGATCCATGTATCTCTCTCTAGCTGCTATCTCATTACTCGGGGGTCTCTTTCTCCATATGCTGACCCTCCGCCTTAACCCCCTCCGTACCAGCCGGTGCTTTAGATCTGTGCTTTCCCTGAGCCAGTAGATGAGCACAGCCCATACAATACATTCTGAATGCTTTAAAGGTCAAATATGTGTTATTCTAAAATATCATCTCAGCAGATTATTGCCTTTCTTTATTGAGTTTCTCTGCAAGACGATAATTGGAGCGGTCGCGTTTATTAAAATATTGCAGATTTCAATGTACGCATCTGTCACTGTGCAAACTCCAATCTAATCAGCAAGCCTGCGGAAATATCCCAGAGAGGCAGAAACGAGGATTCACGGGGAGGGCTGAGGACACACATCCTGCAGTCCTACAAGAGCAGAATGAATGGACAATGATCACAGCCTAAGGTCCCCCATACACCTTAGATCATTGTCTCCTAAATGATCATTTGACTTCGTTCTCTCCCAACTCTGCCATACACCGTAACGCTCAGCATGGCCATGCCTTAATAGATTCCCTATCATGGATCCACTGCCAGATTCCTTCTAGAAGCAGTTTATCAATTGGAATCTGTCAGCAGGGTTTTGCTAATTAATCTGAGAGCAGCCATGTGTAGGAGCAGACACACTGATTCAGGCATGTGTCACTTATTAGGCTGTGTGTTGCGGTTTTAATGCAATCAGTGTTTTATCAACAGGAGATTATCACTGCAGGACTAGGTGTCGTGTGCCAGGCAGTCCAGCTAATCTGTAATCCCACCCCCATCCACTAATTGGCATCTTGCTGACAATACACAGTGTATATAGGAATCTACCAATCAGTGATTTTCCTGAAGAACACATTGAATAAATCACAATCAGGTCACTCTAGTATTGTCCCTGGCAGCGTGGTCATTTAACCCTTTGATCTCCTACCTGTTTCACTCAGTGGCGTGGGAGGTGTTATACACAGCTCAGCATTCATAGCACTGCTACATCAACCTCAAGGAATACAGGAATACTATCAAAACTGCACCAAGCAACCCAGTTAGTGAGACATCGCTGGAATCAGGGTCTCTGCCCATACATCATCCTGCTCTCACAGAACATAGCTGACAGATTCACATGAGCAATAACATTGGCTGTTGAAATTCCAACAGATTCTTTTCTCCCTTGACATCTCCTGTTTGGGGAGAGTCAGGGAGGGCACCATACACATTAGATGATTGCCGATTCTGCCGAAATCTACAGGTTCAGAGGACTTTTATGTAATGTGTATTGGGGTCTTAATGTGGCCATACACATTAATGGACCATTTCACCCATGACAAATGTCCATTCTGTGCAATTGAACTCTACCTACAACATCCGGTCATCATCAGAACCAGGTGATATCGTGCTCATCTATATGCAGCCCTGATGTTCGGCTGCACTCGGGCCGCAATGTGTGAACACGGCC
Organism: Allobates femoralis; assembly: GCA_033576535.1. Taxonomy (NCBI): domain Eukaryota; kingdom Metazoa; phylum Chordata; class Amphibia; order Anura; family Aromobatidae; genus Allobates; species Allobates femoralis. The sequence continues at coordinate 153,875,079 of JARQOC010000007.1, forward strand.
AGAGTTTAGGTTGTTTTATCCATAACATTTGATATGATTTCTATTCCATCTAAAATCTGGATCAATATCAGTTTTACCAGTAAACGACATCACAACCAGGGGCGTAACTATAATACGTGCAGGGGTTTCGATCGTACCCAGGCCCTGCAGCCTAGGGGGGCCCCAAAAGTCCTTTTGGCCTATAGAAAAAGACTAATACTATTAAAGATTTGCAATAATTGGGGGCCCGTTGGAGCTTTTGCATTGGGGCCCCTGGACCTGAAGTTACGCCACTGATCACAACGTTACGATGCAGATGATCCTATGATTAATGTTAATAAACCATATGTCAACCTCTCTTCCCATCTGATGTCATGATCACCTCCATTGTTCTCAGACATTATAGGAGTGCAGTAACCAAATGTGATGGGGGAGATGCGGCTGAGGTTTAATGGCACAAAATGTAGTATCACGTAGAAACCCATGTCTGCGTTTCTCATATAGTCCTTGCCAATCGCTGTTGATATGTCTACGGGGCCCGGCGGTACGTCTGTCTGTGACCTGCTTTGCCGGATCTGAAGAACAGATTTCACTGTCTGCCGGGCACAATGTAATATTAATGACTGGATGTCCCGGTCTCATCTCAGCGCTATCTGCAGAACAATGTTGTCATATTTACATTTTGCGTCTTTGTGAATTTAACATCCAGATCGGGGAATGTCTCAGAAACTTCTTTAATGTAGGGAGCTTTTCGTAAGTTTATGATAATTATCCATCCTAATGCATTTTGTGTTTTCTTATAACACTACTGCCCTCTGTCAGCCGCGCGCTGCGTTTCAGGCCCCACGCCAGCTCTTCATTGGCTTCAGCAGAGTTTTATGTGATTACATCCGTTACTGTGACTGTATTACGGGGGCTTTGTTTGCTGGGAATGAGCAATATTTTAAGAAGAGCTTTGCTGGCAGCAGAGGGTTTTGTCTCATCCTACGTAACACATTAGGTATACTGACCTCTCCAAACAGGACACAATCATTCATCAGCACATACACATAGGGCACAACCAGAGAGAATCTCACCCTATAACCATCACGTCTTGTTTAGCTGTGCCCTGCCCATTGTCCTTCCATTACAGCTCACGTTTGTATCTAATTTTGCAGAATTTTGAGGAGTTGTCCTTGCATAATCTTGGAGATTAATCTATTCTTAGAATGGATCAACAATATCTGACACCCAGCAGCCAGGCAATCGGTTATTGTTATCCCCAATGGCAGCCGAATGTAAATATGAGTTACGCAAATGTCCTGGATCCGGCTTTGTTTCCCTCACCCCGGTCTGCTAAACTATGTTGTGCTCCATGTCCAGCTTTACGGACGGCTCTTGTGATCCTATGTGATCATCTGCCAGGCCTATATAAGGCCTACCAAAACCACACCTGTGTCTTGGTATTAAGACTTAAGTGTTCCTAAGACCCGTTTGCCTTTGGCTCCCAGTACCTCAGCTACCTACAGGCCTCTGCAGCCTGTGGTTTTCCAGTACATCAGCTACTTGTTTGCATCTTGCTTCCAGTACCTCAGCTAGCCATCTGCCTGCATCTTTCTATATTTCAGCTACCTGTCTGCCAGTGGATTTCAGTAACTTAACTACCTGTCAGCTTGCAGCTTACAGTATCTCCGCTACCTGTCTACCTGCAACTTGCAGTACCTCAGCTTCCTGTCTGCCTGTGGTTTCCAGTACATCAGCTTCTACTTTGCCTTTGGGTTCCAGTATCTCAGCTATTTGTCTGTCTGCAGCTTCCAGTAGCTCAGCTACCTGTCTCCTTACAGCTTCCTGTTTGCCTGTGGCTTCCAGTATCTTAGCTCCCTGTCTTGCGTGTGGCTTCCAGCTTCTCACGTTGCTGTCTGCCTGTGGCTTCCATTATCTCAGCTTCCTGTTTGCCTGTGGCTTCCAGCTTCTCACATTGCTGTCTGCCTGTGGCTTCCAGTATCTCAGCTTCCTGTCTGCCTGTGGCTTCCAGCTTCTCACCTTGCTGTCTGCCTGTGGCTTCCAGTATCTCAGTTTCCTGTCTGCCTGCAGCTTCCAGTACCTCAGCTTGCTGTCTGCCTGTGGCTTCCAATATCTCGGCTTCCTATCTGCCTATGGCTTCCAGTATTTCAGCTTCCTGTTTGCCTGTGGCTTCCAGTACCTCTGCTAATGATCTTGTTTGCCTGCGGTCTCCAGTTTCTCAGCTATCTGTGTTCTACACCTCACCTATATACTGCATAGATGCCTGTGTGCCTCTCCAGACCTTGGACGATCCATCTCATCAGGTGAGGATTTCAATGAGCTAATGATCAGTCACTGGCTGTGTGATTTAGCTCTGTTCATCCGGTGAAAACATCAGACTGACTGGTGAGGGTGCCCGGGTGTCGGACACTCATTGATGTAATATTATTGACCTAGTATTTGCATAGGTCATTAATGGAGGAAGATGAGGCTTCTCATACAATTCATGTGCAGAGGACAATATAGTGGAAATGTCATATTTCAAATTTACTAGTCATTTAAATGTCCAAGCAAGTAATACACGACTCGCTGTGTCCGCCCCACCGGGAGCTGCACAAATGGACGACTGCTCTTGGGTGGCGTACATTTCGTTTACTTGCATGTGGATAGGCAAAGATCGGCACGTGGAATTAAGTTTTTTGCCTTAATACATTTGGTTCATCTTACTCCAATGCATTAAGATTGACCTATAAAAAGACCTTCTTACTAATTTCACAGGCTTGAATATTTTTGTAGATTTGCTTGCTGTCAGTGAATGGCTGCACACTTCTATTTTTGTATTTGTGGGTGAACGGTTGGTTAATGGTTTTAACTTGAAGGGACATGACCTGCTCGATAACGGGCAGAGGTAGGTGTGATGGGAAAGGCTCCACGTCATGCAGAATGTCAAGTAAACAGGTAGACGAGATGCAAATCTGACATGTACATAAATAATGAGCAATTACACAAGGAGATTTAGGATATACGGATGTGACCTTTTAGATGTTGCCTTTAATTTATCATATATTTCATTGTTTTCTTGATATAAATAATTATTAATAAAGAATGGTGTATACGGTACATACGGCAATAATGAGCCGGCAGTAAATAGACAGCGATCAGCTCATCCCAGCTCACCCATGGGTCACAATGTCCACCACCGAGAGCCGAAGTGCGAGACGTCTCCTCTGCTCATTAGGGCAAAGTTTCTCCCTTTATTGGTGACAGAGTGAGAAATCATTACTAGTAATACTGCTGCTATTATTTTATTACAGGTTGTTCAACCTCCGTCTGTAACATGCAGCTGAGATGTGTAATTGTGGCACAAAATGACCATTTCAGGAAATTGTACGAATAATGAGACTTTCAGACATTTTTTTTGACAGTGGAGAGTTTCAAAGAGTAGACACTTCTGTAACTTATCATATTCCATACATACCAATTCTCCAAAGATGTGGTGCAGTCAGCTATGGTAAAATCCTGCCACTTTCTGTCCAGATTCTTGTACATAGGAGCAGTATTATAGTAGTTATATTCTTGTACATAAGAGCAGTATTATAGTAGTTATATTCTTGTATATAGGAGCAGTATTATAGTAGTTATATTCTTGTATATAGGAGCAGTATTATAGTAGTTATATTCTTGTACATAGGGGCAGTATTACAGTAGTTATATTCTTGCACATAGGAGCAGTATTATAGTAGTTATATTCTTGTACATAGGAGTAGTATTATAGTAGTTATATTCTTGTATATAGGAGCAGTATTATAATAGTTATATTCTTGTATATAGGAAGCATTATAGTAGTTATATTCTTGTACATAGGAGTAGTATTATAGTAGTTATATTCTTGTACATAGGGGTAGTATTATAGTAGTTATATTCTTGTATATAGGAGCAGTATTATAATAGTTATATTCTTGTATATAGGAACAGCATTATAGTAGTTATATTCTTGTATATAGGAGCAGTATTATAGTAGTTATATTCTTGTACATAGGGGCAGTATTATAGTAGTTATATTCTTGTATATAGGAGCAGTATTATTATAGTAGTTATATTCTTGTACATAGGGGCAGTATTATAGTAGTTATATTCTTGTATATAGGAGGCAGTATTATAGTAGTTATATTCTTGTACATAGGGGCAGTATTATAGTAGTTATATTCTTGTACATAGGAGCAGTATTATAGTAGTTATATTCTTGTACATAGGGGCAGTATTATAGTAGTTATATTCTTGTATATAGGAGGCAGTATTATAGTAGTTATATTCTTGTACATAGGGGCAGTATTATAGTAGTTATATTCTTGTATATAGGAGCAGTATTATAGTAGTTATATTCTTGTATATAGGAACAGTATTATAGTAGTTATATTCTTGTACATAGGAGCAGTATTATAGTAGTTATATTCTTGTATATAGGAGCAGTATTATAGTACAATTATTCCTGTACATAGGCGCAGTATTATAGTACAATTATTCCTGTACATAGGAGCAGTATTATAGTAGTTATATTCTTGTATATAGGGGCAGTATTATAGTACAATTATTCCTGTACATAGGCGCAGTATTATAGTACAATTATTCCTGTACATAGGAGCAGTATTATAGTAGTTATATTCTTGTACATAGCAGTATTATAGTAGTTATATTCTTGTACATAGGGGTAGTATTATAGCAGTTATATTCTTGTATATAGGAGCAGTATTATAGTAGTTATATTCTTGTATATAGGGCAGTATTATAGTAGTTATATTCTTGTATATAGGAGAAGTATTATAGTAGTTATATTCTTGTACATAGGGGCAGTATTATAGTAGTTATATTCTTGTACATAGGGGCAGTATTATAGTAGTTATATTCTTGTATATAGGAGCAGTATTATAGTAGTTATATTCTTGTATATAGGAGCAGTATTATAGTAGTTATATTCTTGTATATAGGAGAAGTATTATAGTAGTTATATTCTTGTACATAGGGGCAGTATTATAGTAGTTTATATTCTTGTACATAGGGGCAGTATTATAGTAGTTATATTCTTGTACATAGGGGCGTATTATAGTAGTTATATTCTTGTACATAGGGCAGTATTATAGTAGTTATATTCTTGTACATAGGAGCAGTATTATAGTAGTTATATTCTTGTACATAGGAGCAGTATTATAGTAGTTATATTCTGTACATAGGAGCAGTATTATAGTAGTTATATTCTTGTACATAGGAGCAGTATTATAGTAGTTATATTCTTGTACATAGGAGCAGTATTATAGTAGTTATATTCTTGTAATAGGAGCAGTATTATAGCAGTTATATTCTTGTAATAGGAGCAGTATTATAGTAGTTTATTTTGTACATAGGAGCAGTATTATAGTAGTTATATTCTTGTACATAGGAGCAATATTATAGTAGTTATATTCTTGTACATAGGGGCAGTATTATAGTAGTTATATTCTTGTAATAGGAGCAGTATTATAGCAGTTATATATCTTGTATATAGGAGCAGTATTATAGTAGTTATATTCTTGTACATAGGAGCAGTATTATAGCAGTTATATTCTTGTACATAGGGCAGTATTATAGTAGTTATATTCTTGTACATAGGGCAGTATTATAGTAGTTATATTCTTGTACATAGGGTAGTATTATAGTAGTTATATTCTTGTACATAGGAGCAGTATTATAGTAGTTATATTCTTGTACATAGGGCAGTATTATAGTAGTTATATTCTTGTACATAGGGCAGTATTATAGTAGTTATATTCTTGTACATAGGAGCAGTATTATAGTATTATATTCTTGTACATATCAAGCAGTATATAGTGCACCCTAGATTTTCCATATCCATGAATATTGAGGGAAATTGTTTTACTGGCACAGATTCCTTTCTCTTTGATAATCAAATATTGCTGCTATTAAGAACGCTTTACAAGCCCCTCAGCTGTTGAAAGACACGAATAAAGCAAAAATGAACCGAGAAAGTAAATGTTAATGTAGTCAATTGATTTAATGTGTAATTAATTAACTAATGTAGTAAGGTGTGGTATCAGGTATTACAACTGCAGGGACAAACACAGCCATTTAATTAGTGTTGAATATGGAAATTTCGAAGCTTCCAACTAAGTTTTTCACTTTCATAGAATCAGATTTCTGCATCACAATAAGAAATATTGTGAATATTCAATATTGGTCAAAAAAGAAGAATATGATCGCTGATGGTCTGAGCGGTAGAACCAAACTATTCCATTAAAATTCCCAATCAATTGCATGATTACAGCCACAATCCTAATAATTATGGTCCATAGCGGACAGATTCCGGCAGTGTGTGCTATTGTAATGTGAGAATATTTACCCCACTTTTATAATGTGGCCAATGAATCCCTGCATCCACATGCTGGACAGGAAAAGCAGCTTGCCCTCCGCCATTGTGCCTTGTCCTATCCTAGATGATTTTCTGTAGCTCTTGAACATCGCCCCCTTCTGGTGTTATAATGTAACTATGCAGAGGAGTTGGAGCTCTGTATTGTGGCCCACCTGCCAGAACAAATGTAAACTATTGGACCACTTTAATATTTCCATCTTCCGCCTTATGTAAGCTCGGTGACCTGGCTGAACATCAGAAGGGGCTGCAGATGAAACCCGTCCAGGCTCTTATAATATAGCATCAGTGTCTGATTCACAGCTTATTAACTACTCTTCATGCACATGAAATTTTAGGAAGTGTCTGCGCTAAGTGGCTCGATATTTCAAGGATGAGATGGACTGAAGGACACAGCCATTAAGTCGTGTAGCGATATTTCTCACAGGCCAATTAATTGTCCTTTTGCACGCCTTATAAACACTGCGCTTCAGTTTAGGGACATCCATTATCGTCATCATTTTATGTTGTGAAAGGCGAAATAACAATTTCAGTTCTGACATTTTTATCACTGACCTGTTTTAATGCGGCGATTATTACTTGTGTGCATCTTAAGGGTTCAGTCACCCCTAGTCGCCGCACAGGTGGATGTGTCATGATTGGCTAGAGGTGTCTGAAAGTGGATTACTGTTCAATTCCCATTAAAACACATGCACGCTCAGACTGACCAAATGTGCATGTGTGTGGAGGGTTGGGTGAGAGACGTTTACCCCAGTTGTCTCATCTACCTTCTTCAGGAGCGCACTGCTCCTCCTCCTGGTTCCTGGTGCCTGTACGCTCCTCAATATTGACTGCTCAGGCCAGTAACCCGTTGTGCCTTTTGCACTTTTGCATTCTGCAAGCAAGAGGCAGCTTTACTTCTACATCATCAGACAAAAATAGAGGCGTTGAAGCAGTGCCTGTACCTAGAAGACTGGCCTCCTCTACTGGATAGCTGGGGCAGCCGAACCGTAACCTAAGCAATGAGCAGTTAGCTATGGAATTACAACACCTCCATTCTTGAGAATAAAGAAGATTTTTATTGAAGAGTAAATTGCAAAGTTGTTGGTTTTAATAAGCTCTTTGCAATGTTACCCAGTGAAGAAGTTGAGATAACCCGTTAATGAATCCACCTCCATGTTCTGTATCCGTCTCTCTGTTTTCAGGTACTCTGTGATGTGCAGCCTGATCTCCCATCTAAACTCTGATCAATGGTGGACCTTCACTAATAAGCGGCGGTGTCAGAAGGAACAGGCTTTTCTTTCTGTTTTCAATCGATTCTAGACTGGGGGCAATGCTGTGCTCCACTTCTCTTGATGTTTGGCATGGATTTAACCCCTCACAAGTCAGAAAGTAAAGGAAGTTTGGATAATGACTGTGGAAACCTCTGGGAAACGCATAACTCCCAATATGAAGTTAGTATATAAAATGAATGCACCTTAATCAACTATCACTCTTGAGCAGCGCACAGCCTCCATAGACCGGTCCAAGGGACATTATCCAAAAAGCATGGTGACCCCCTGCACATAAGGTAACAAGTTTGTCACACATACTCTGCAACGGGAATGTCAAGATTTTGAGGCCGTTGCATGTGAAGTTGAGTTTGTAAAAAAGAGTGACGGTTCACGAGATTGCAAGCCGATACAAAGTAAATGAAAATTCATAACTCCCATAGTCTTACCATCCCTTGTGAACATGTCTATGTGGCAGTGGTTGCAAGGATAAGTGTCAGGGTGGACATATCATTGGTGCAACTTGTGCAGCTGTACAGGGGCCCAAGAGGTCAGCGGGCCACTACCACCACCAACATTGTAATTGTGCATTATGATGAGTTATTGGACTGCAAAGGGCCCATATGCTGTTCCAGCACAGGGGCCCTTTCCTGTATGTGTCTACCAGTTGCAATTTTCTATATTAATGAGAAGCCCCTCACACCTCTCAATCACATTACTACTGATTTGTGCCAGTAAGAGACTGTAGAGTTCAGAAGCCATTCCAGCCCCAAACATGGTCCATAATAGAAGAGCACAGAGGAAGTCACAGAGCAGATGACCTTCTACAACAGTGGTGCACAACGTGTGGCCGCACCGTGCCCTGCTCTGCACGTGTCCTGATATGACTGCTATCTGCATTCTGAGGATGCAGATAGCAGACTGCAGATAGACTGGAGCGGCGCACTGGGGGAACAGGTGGGAGGGGAGTATGTGGTGATTTATTTTTTTCTATCTATGTGGGATGTGTGGCTATACAAAATAATGGCTGTGTGGGCCTCATATTATATATAGGGACTATGTGGGGAATCATACTATTTATAGGGGGCTAATACTACATATAGGGGCTATTTAAGGGCTCATACTGTATACTGGGGGCTATGTGGGGTTCATACTTTACATAGAGGGACAGTATAAAGAGGCTATGTAAGGGCTCATACTGTATAAAAGGGGCTGTGTGAGGGCTCATAATGTAGGAGGCCATGTGGGGGCTCATACTGTATATAGGCGAATACCTAATTCTACTCAATATTAAGTGATACAATTAATGTCAATATAAAATATAAATGTTAATATTAATATTAAGCAAAATTAATGTCATCCTATTGGTTCAGCCCTCCACAGCAGTCACGGTCTCTCATGTGGCCCCTTAGACAGTGAATTGCACACCCCAGGACTACAGCATCTACAACCTCTGTCTGAGCCTCATATGGATCAGGTCAGACTCCTCATAATCTCTACACAAACAAGTGACGTGTCTGAGGATTACACTCAGCACCCTGGATGTAGGGAACAGCCATGGGACTGCCTGCAGCAGACAAGCCAAAGCCATTGTTTATCTAGAGGCGCCACATCAGTTATGGGATCGTCTGACCACCTGAGAACTTGACTGAGCGTGAGAAGAGCAACTCGCTCCAGGATAAGCAATGGCGTCTTATTTGTTTTCCTCAAGTCGAAGAGATTGCTGTCAAATGTGCGATGTCAAACGTGCGATGTATCAGCTTAGCAATAACTGTAAGGGCCGCTTTACACACACCAACTTCTGTGTCCAACTTCTGAACAGATCTCTGGTTGCAGTGAAATCATGGACACATTGTTCTATTTTGTGGCCGTGTACAAATGTAACAATGTGTCCATGATTTCACTGCAACCAGAGATCTGTTCAGAAGTTGGACACAGAAGTTGGTGTGTGTAAAGAGACCCTAAGGGTACCTTTACACAGGGCTACATTTGTAGCTTGTCACCAGGTAACTTACTGGTTGCAGTGAAATCATGGATACATGATTCCATTTGTACACAGCAACAAGATAGAACCTTGTCTCCATGATTTCACTGCAACCAGTAAGTTACCTGGTGACAAGCTACAAATGTAGCCGTGTGTAAAGGTACCCTTAGGGTTGATCAAAGGGCGATTTCCAATACATATTTATAGTTATCACAACTAAGTAGCGAAAACAATCTGGGTAGAGTTTTGTTGATGCTTTGGAGAAAAAAAAAAGTTGCCTGCTACATGTTCTTGCAGATTCTGGTTGGGAAGCGAAGATGTTCTCATGGACCAGCAGCAAATTTAAGTCATAAATCCAGTTTTTGCCAAAGGGAGATTTATTGCCTTTTATGTTGAAGTATGGACTCGCCAGAGAATTTGAGGCACGTGACTCGCTGTTCTTCTTTATCAGCTTTTATTAGATACGGTCAGTCCAGGTACTGGACAGAACTAGAAAAAAATCTGCATCACTCAATCATATAATGTGTACAGGTGTAACGCCGAACATGATACATTGTAACAACAAAAACAGAAACTCTGAAATACTAAGATATATATTGGAATATAGAACAATACTATAACTAAGAAGACATGAAAATTTGAGACACTTACCGTAATTTAAATATGGCCGTATCTATAACCGCCCAGTAGCCATGTCGAGGTGTGTCTCTTTTACTGGGTCACTACGCTCAGTTACGGTACCTTTACATGCCGCTACCGAAGGTTAGAAACTACCAGGTGTCGCACGTGCACGTTTCAACGGTTCCTAACGGTACCCGATACCTCCTTTACACGCCGCTACAAGGTGCTCCACAGTAGGTTTTTGCAATCCCTGGAAGCACCGACGGGTGCCGCAGGTTACCTTCTGTAGAGCACCTTCCTTCATTACACGCCGCTACCACAAGGGAATATGGGCGGACCTGGGGCAGCAGGGACAACACATAGGCGTGCCAGAGTTGTGGATTACGAGACGCTCGTACGGTGATTGGACAATGCAATAGGATCATGATTGGCCAGCCAGCGCTGGGAGGCTGGCTAATACATGACGCTATAGCAAATGTGTAGTGACTGGTCATCTCCTTAAATATGCCGCCCTATGCAGGGACAACCAATCGTAACGCAGGAGCTTCCACCAATGATCGCTGATGGGGCGCGGTATCCCGGAGGCTGGGTCACATCCCGGGGAGTTCACTAGGTGTCGAAAATACCTTCCTGTTCCTCGATTACACGCCGCTACCCATCGGGTTTATACCTACTTGTTTTTGAGCACGGCTGAAAGACAGGTGTCAACAGAGACCGGTGGCAACAACCTGAATTACACGCCGCTACCTCGCGGTGTTTTGAAGGTACAAGTTACAATTGTCTCCGACACCCGGTGGTTTCTAACCTTCGGTAGCGGTGTGTAAAGGTACCATTACAGTTTTTTGTTACAGATAGCAAACAGGACTCGTTTCACATGCACATGTGGTTTCTTGAGGCTTCAGCATACTCTTAAGCCCCCGTTACACATAGCGAGATCGCTGCTACGTCACAGGTTTTGTGATGCAACGGCGACCTTGCCAGTGATCTCACCATGTTTGACAGGTAGCAGCGACCGGGTCCCCACTGTGGCATCCTCGATCATGTCGGAATGGCCTAGACCATTTATTTGATGGTTGGGTTCCCGCTGGCCATCATGCATCGGTGTGTTTCACGCCTTAACAACGACCTCGTTGGCGACTCAGAACTCGGCCACGTAGGTGCAAAGCATTTCGTGCATTACAGAACTTTTTAAGGATTTATCCTGTGGCAAGACAGGTAGTAATTATTTGTTTTATATGCACAAACCTTAACCCTTCATCCACTACTGCTATCAGTCCAAACACTTGTCTATAGAAGCCGCCACTCACCCCGGTCTCTGTTTAAGTTCCAGGTGCGTTCGATCTGCCACGCTGCGTCCTGTTCATCAACCTGTGTTTGCGCTGGGATAAATCAATAGGACGGGTCAGCAGTGCATTAATTACTCCAAGAGCTGTCTTTCTACTCTTTAAAAAGGAAAACTACCTGCTTTAGATTAATTACCTTCTCGCAGACGATCGCTGAATTGGCCCTGGAGCCTGCTGGCTGCGGCTCGTCCGTATGTCAGAGGAGCTGCTGGCCAGGCTAATCACTATATAACAGATTTGTTGCTGCTCACACTGTGAGGAGGACTCGGATGTTTGCAGGACATGCGCTCGAGGACTTTGCATATTAGATGAAGCTGCGCGTCCTCTATTACTGATAAGGATAGGTAGAAACTTCTGCCTTCAGCTGCCATGTGCAGAAGAGTAATCATTTCAAGAAACATCAAGGCCCCAATTCATCACTTGTTTTTTAATGACTTTTTCTTTTTTGTCTTGCGGTAATCGTTGACATTTTTTGCACCAAATTCATCAAAATGGAGCATGTGGGTTGATGAATTTTACGCAAATAAAAACTTTTTTTGACTTTTTCCTATTTTGTGTCTTTTATTTTTACCAAAAGATTGCATTATTCTTTGTCAGGACAGCACTTGCAAGGAGTTTGTATGTTCTCTCTATGTTTTCCTGGGATTCCTCCGAGTTCTGCAGGTTCTTCCACACTCCATATACATACTGATAGGATATTTAGATTGTGAGCCCCAATGGGGACAGAATTGCTGATGTATGTAAAGGGCTGTGGAATTAATAGTTCTATATAAATGAATAAATATTATTATTAAGTCTAAGAAGGCCAGGCTAATGTCCAAACATCCCGTGCTCCCTGTACAGACCTATTCAGGCCTGTAGGAAAGTTGAATGGATCTGCTAGTACTGTCAAGCTGATTACTCAGAAACAGAGATAACAAGAATAAAGCTGCTTAGAGTTATTTTAATATCTTAACTTTTAAAACTGGAAAAAGTGCAATTTATTATTATTATTATTATTATTATTATTATTATGGAATAATGGCATTATTCTCTACACTTTGCAAGTTACTGCGTGTTCTGTGCTTTCTGTGCCTCAGCATTGACCCTGTACTGTAGCACCGTTCTGTGTTCCTCTGCACGGCTTGAGTCACCAGGTTCTGGGAAATATTGCAGCTTACGGGCCTCTCTTCACCTTGAAAGAAATGAGGGTCTTTTGTTTATAGCACCCAGTAGGGGGGTTAGTCACTTACCAATTGCAGTCCGCCCACGCCTCCCCACAACATTCAGTGTTAATTGGGGGAAAGAAATCCTGCCTTCTGATTTTTATTTATTTACCTGTCTCCCAGGCCGTTGGCTTTTTCATTTTTCAATAGTAGCTGAAAGTTATGACTGTGTCTCAGCAGCTAAATGTGTATTTATAGCCCGCTCCCTTACCAGGCCTTTGTTTTACGTGCACTAGGACAACGGCTTTGCATATCAGTGGCTCAGCTGTGCCTTTCAGCTCTTTGTGCCTCTGAGTGTATTCAAATTAAGTCGGAGAATGCCTCGTAATGAACACGAAGTTCAGCGCCTCCAACTGCGGCTGCCATGCCTCGTATGCCAGCCCTCTCCTGGAGTGGGATTATCCTCACCGGGCTCATTTAGGGAACTCTGTCCTCTAAGGCGACATTCACACTGTCTTTGCAGCATCCATTTGATTTGCTGAACGCTTCAGGAAAGTTCCCATTGCACAGACTAAGTAGATCTATGAGCCCTTTTTGGTCTCCGTCAGGCTGGTAAATGTTGACATCCTTTTGTTCTTCCATGCAGTTTACCACTTTATGGCTTTATTGTGACATACATCTACAATATTACTCAGAAGCATCTACTCCTGTATTTACCCACAAATTTGATTTAAAAAAAACCCACTTCTCTGTCCTGGCCAACCACCTCACTACCGATAGTTACTTTTCATTTTATGTCATCAATGTGTTTTAGGAGATTGGAACAAGGGTGGTTTTCCTGCACTGCTAATGGGACATTTGAGATCTTGCAACTTCCAAAAATTGTATTGGTTTTATGCAATCAACGTGTTTCAAAGTCTACGACTTCCTTCTCACAATGAAAGATTGTTGACTTTAAGACGTGCTACAAAAGGAGCAAAGTCAGCTCACCTGGGAGTAGTACACGGTCCAGAGACTCTGCGAAATTCAGAAATAGAAAAAAGGTTCCACCAGCACAGTCGATCTGTAGAAAAGTACTGTAAATACTCGAGTATAAGCCGAGCTTTCAGCACACTTTTTGTGCTGGAAAGTGCCCCCCTTGGCTTATACTCAAGTCAGTGCTGTTTGCGGGGGGGGGGGGGGGGGGGGAGGGGGGAAGTGGTGACCTGGAGGTGGGAGGGAGCTGCAGTGTGTGCGGGAGGTCACATGACCACGCTCATTAGTGTAATGTAATATGCACTGCATCCCCCTGTCCATCACCGGCAGAGGGAGCAGCGCATACTACATTATGATATGATATTTATTCATTTATATAGCGCTATTAATTCCATAGCACTTTTACATACATCAGTAATGCTGTCTCTCTTAGAGCTCACAATCTAGACATCCTATCAGTATGTCTTTACAATGTGGGAGGAAACCGGAGTGCCCGGAGGAAACCCACGCAAACACGGGGAGAACATACAAACTCCTTGCAGATGTTGTCCTTAGTGTCCTTGGTGGGAATTGAACCCAGGACCTCAAGACCCCAGTGCTGCAAAGGCTGCAGTGCTAACCACTTGAGCCACCATGCTGCCCTATACTATGTATACTCACCCTCCATCATCACTGTATATGCCTCCATGCTGGCACTCACAATAAAATAATAAACCATTGATCATTCTCACCCTCCAATGATTCTCGTCAAGCACCATTGCATCCTTCCTCCGCTCTTCCTGCTTGTTACCGGCGAATCTAATCATGTGACTGGAGCCGCAGTGATGTCATCGCTGCTGCGCCAGTCACATGACTAGAAGTATGAAGAGTGGAGGGAGGACGCGACAGTGCCTGAAGAGAATCGTCGGAGGGTGAGAATGATCAATCGTTAATTATTTTATTGTGAGTGCCAGCATGTATACCAGTGATGGGGGGCTATATACCAGTGATGGGGGGCTAAAAACCAGTGATGGGGGGCTAAAAACCAGTTAGTATGGGGGGCTAAAAACCAGTGATGGGGGGCTAAAAACCAGTGATGGGGGGCTATATACCAGTGATGGGGGCTGTATACCAATGATGGAGGACTATATACCAGGATGGGGGTCTGCTGCATTTTTCACCCTAAACTTATACTCGAGTCAGTAAGTTTCCCCAGATTATGGGGGTAAAATTAGGTAATATTTTATTCCATCCATTAAAATGCAACAGGCAAAAAAGAGGGCTTCAAGCACAAGGTACAAGGTGAAAAATATATATACATACGGCAACACATTTCTGATCTAACATGGTTTTTAGTCATTGACTCTAAGGACCGAGGCAGTTACTAAAGATAGTGTGAGGTCACACACGTGTTGCCGTTTTGTACATGTATCTTTATCCATCTTGTACCTTGTGCTTGAACCTCCCCCACTTTTATGCCTGATGCATTTTAATGAATGGAATAAAATAATTTTACTTTTCTACAGATGGACTGTGTTAGTCTATACTTTTTTTCTCTATTCCTGGATTTCGAAACGCGTTGATCGAATAAAACCTCTACAGTTATTTTAAGTTTGAAGATTTCATCTGTCCGTTAGCATCACATTGTTCCCATCTCCTGCAATTGTTGGCTCTTGGAGCCCATGGACCTTCGGCTGCATAATTTCCATACCCTTTTTCTACTCATTGAGGTGAGCATAAAAAGTATATCTTTATCTCGGGTAACACCATGTTTGCCTTCTAAATTTTTCTATTGATGTATTCTTTAATCAAAGTGAAGTACCTGTATTTGCCTCAGAAGTCTTTATATTTCATTGCTGTCCCCTTGTAGTGTTACATATGGCTTATGGGTACCAATGAGCAATGACATAAACCAATGCCTGCAACTTTTCTAGTAGTGTCATTAGGATAGTCAGACAGCAGGGCACTGCCATGGGTATCCCTCCCGCCCCACACAAGGCATTGTTGGACTTCTCAGCACTCCCCTCAGAGTTTTTGATACTTAGGTTTCTCAGTCGTCTTAGAATAATACTTTAGTATCACTGTATGGACATCTATACCAGGATAACAGCATCCTCCATCCTCGCTTCTGATAAGACATTTGTGAGCTTTACTGAAATATGCTGCACGTAAACTTTTCCTTTATTTGCAATTGTAATTTTTACTTTCCAGCTCAGCGATACATTAGTAATTCCCGCTTTGAGTTGCTGCTGACCTATTCGTCTTCCCCTTTAAAAGATTTTACTTGTTACTACAAAAGCAGTAAATTATTCAGTCCTGAGGGTGTTTGTAATAATGTGTAAATATAACTCCGGAACGCATGATGGGTCTTTTCCTCATAAATCTGCAAGGAATAAGGTCAACTCTTTGTTGCTGGAGAAACAGTACAATACAGAGGATCTCTGATATAAAAAAAAAGAAATTATACATTACAGTTACTGAGGCGAATGCAGAAAATACTGAAGATTATAAGAAGCCGCCATATGCTTCATGCCAGACATGTAATGAGTATGGTGTAAGCTCTTTCCCTGCATTGTACGAGCTTCATAGAAGAGATACTATACTAATGTGTTTCAATAGCTGTAATAACTTTTGGCTCTTTGGCTGATGGTTTTTAGAGGGGGAGGGGGGTTTATTACTTCTGACATAGCTGATGATTAATGGCTTTTCATGCTGTTTTGGAGCAGAACCATGGAGAACGCTAATTGGACTGATAACAAAAATAGACTTTAATTATTTGTGTAAATTAATATTGAAAGAAAATGCTATTTCTCTAACACAGTGGTCATTTCTGTTTTGCAGAAGAACAGCTGCCTCATGGGTTTCCCATTATTGACATGGGACCCCAGCTCAAGGTGGTGGAGAAGACACGGACGGCCACCATGCTCTGTGCTGCTAGCGGGAACCCAGATCCCGAGATCTCCTGGTATAAGGATTTCCTTCCAGTGGACACCGCGACCAGTAATGGACGGATTAAACAGCTCCGATCAGGTAGGACGTACATGTCCAGTTCCTATGGATTTTAGTGCATAAAGGACGATATTGGAGTTAATGGGAAAAGCTAACATTTTGATATTTTTGTTCATTCCTATAATGAACAGTATGTATAGGGCATTAGGAAGATGTTCTGGTCGGTGTAGTTATTCCAGTGTCACATCTTGTGTCTTTATTCCTGGATACTTTGCTTGGCGTGGTTCAGAGTGTTGAGCTAATGAAGCCAATGACCGTTACCTGACCACACCGCCATCTCTCACCTTCGGTATATTATCACATCCGTCAGAACTATGTTACTTTCCGAGCTTGTATTGTAATCAGCATCTGCTCCAATATTTCTTTAACAAACTTTATTATTGGTAAAGTCTGTGTAATTACTGAACCGATTCGGTCATGTAGATTGAGGCTGTGCCCCCAACACTCGCTACAAAAGGAGGGGGCTAATTACTATTATAAATCCTGAGCTTATGGGAAAATGTCTGACCTTTTTAGCTTTCCCCTCTCACAAACAGGTCGTAATCTTGTGCGCAAAGAAAATATCACCCGTGATAATTATTTTTAACAGTGTTATGCAGCAGGACGTGAATGTGGGGAAGAAAGGGCAACGTTATCATTAGAATGTGTTATATCAACACAATCATTAAAGCTGTGAAGGAGACAGTTCAGTCTGTGCAGAAAATGCAACTGTCCTTGGTTACTGGCGTAGCTGAGAGTCTGAGAACAGCTCAAAATACTGAACATTCATCGCCAAAGCTTGATTATTGAGAACAACCGTGATCAGCCCATGTAAGTGTGTCACTTTCAAGGTCCAGGTTACACCGCAACTGGGCCAGAGTTCGGTTCACAGAAGCCATGCCAAGCAGCAGTGGTCCTAATGTACATGTAAACGGGATTAGTAGTAGGGATAAAGTTCATTCGGCACGCCAGTTGGGATGATCAGCCTGACATGGTTCGCACTGCAGATGATCCCTGGGGTTAGATGGTATAGCAGCTCAGATGGAGAACCTTCCCAAATAGGGCTGGCACCAGGGAGATGTTGAGGGAAGTACCAATAGGTGTAGTGTAGGAAATTGACAGCAGGAGACACTTTAGATTCATTACTATAAATCTGTACTGAGTCCAGGGTAGTACATCCTCCTCCGGGCAGGTGGTCTGGCCAGTCTGATGGGAATTGTGGTCCGATATGCTGGGTGAGTACAAAGGCCTTCCTGCTGACTTGTCTGAACTTTTGTTTTTTCTGGTGCTTGTGGCTCTGCAATACTCCCTCCTGGTTGCTGTGAGTTACTCCCTGCCAGGCTGGTAGTGCGGGTCCTGTAACTGTCCCTGCCTATAACAGTTCACTGATCCTAAACACTACCGTTCAAAAGTTTGGGGTCACCCAGAGCATGTTTATGTTTTCCATGAAAACTCATACTTTTATTTATCAAGTGAGTTGCAAAATGAATAGAAAATATAGTCCAGACATTGACAAGGTTAGAAATAATGATTTTTATTTGAAATAATTATTTTCTCCTTCAAACTTTGCTTTAGTCAAAGAATGCTCCTTTGCAGCAGTTCCAGCATTGCGGACCTTTGGCATTCTAGCTGTTAATTTGCTGAGGTACTCTTGGGAAATTTCACCCCATGCGTCCTGAAGACGCTCCCACAAGTTGGATTGGCTTGATGATCACTTTTTGGGTACCATACGGTCAAGCTGCTCCCACAACAGCTCAATGGGGTTGAGATCTGGTGACTGTGCTGGCCACTCCATTACAATAGAATACCAGCTGCCTGCTTCTTCCCTAAATAGATCATGCGTATTTTGGAGGTGTGCTTTGGATCATTGTCCTGTTGTAGGATGAAATTGGCTCCAATCAAGCGCTGTCCACAGGGTATGGCATGACGTTGCAAAATGGAATGATAGCCTTCCTTATTCAAAATCCCTTTTACCTTGTACAAATCTCCCACTTTACCAGCAACAAAGCAACCCCAGACCATCACATTACGTCCACCATGCTGGACAGATGACGTCAGGCTTCTTCCAGCATCTTTTCAGGTGGTCTGCATCTAACAAATGTTCTTCTGTGTGATGCAAACACCTCAAACTTTAAATCATCTGTCCATAAAACTTTTTCCAATCTTCTTCTGTTTAATCTCTGTGTTATTTTGCCATATTAATCTTTTCCTTTTATTAGCCAGTCTCAGATATGGCTTTTTCTTTGCCACTCTGCCCTGAAGGCCAGCATCCTGGAGTTGCCTCTTCACTGTAGACATTGACACTGGCGTTTTGCAGATACTATGTAATGAAGCTGCCAGTTGAGAAGCTGTGAGTTGTCGATTTCTTAAACTAAAGACTCTAATGTACTTGTCTTGTTGCTCAGTTGAGCAGTGGGGCCTCCCACTTCTCTTTCTACTCTGGTTAGAGCCTGTTTGTGCTCTCCTCTGAAGGGAGTAGTACACAACGTTGTAGGAAATCTTCAGTTTCCTGGCAATGTCTCACATGGAATAGCCTTAATTTCTAAGAAAAAGAATAGACTGTCGAGTTTCACATGAAAGTTCCCTTTTTCTGGCCATTTTGGGAGTTTCATAGAACAAACAAATGTAATGCTCCAGATTCTGAACTAGGTCAAAGGAAGGTTAGTTTTATAGCTTCTCTAATCAGCCAAACCGTTTTCAGCTGTGCTAGCATACTAGGCAGCCCTCTGCTAGGTGCAATGGATATTTTCCTGGCTAAATTTTGGTGAGTTTTTTTCGCTAACATACTTGGACAAGGTTTTCTAGGGTTTTCTAAACATTCCTTAGCCTTCTTACACAGTTAGCAAACACAATGTACCATTAAAACCCTGGAGTGGTGGTTGTTGGAAATGGGCTCTATACACCTATGTAGATATTGATTAAAAAACAGATTTTTTTCATCTAGAATAGTCATTTACCACATTAACAATGTATAGAGTGTATTTCTGATTCATTTAATGTTGGCTTCATTGAAAAAAATATGCTTTTCTTTCAAAAATAAGGAAATTTCTAAATAACCCCATACCTTTGAACGGTAGTGTATATTACTGAAGCCCCAGAGAATTCCACTTAGTTGCTGATGAGCTTGAAACTCAACATCATCCAGTTCTGCCACCGGACCCTCTAAGCCTGGATGAGCTAAGGACTGGTACCCTGCCTGCAGCTGGTCCCTTCAGAGCAGCTCCTGCTGCCTCCTCACTGGACCTTCATCTACTCTGTCTTACTACACCCTAATTAACCCCTTTCCCTCACAGTCTTCTAATAAGGGATCAGGTAGTGTGTTGTCTTCAGACATCCAGCAAATTGACCACAAGTCTCCTCTGACATGGCATTGCATGATGTTTACTTGCCATACTATTTTGTAGCGGCCAGATGCAGGGGCGCCCTATAACCTAGCTGATGATCACCCAACACAAGAAAAAAATTCATTCAGATTTTTAAACTTGTTTAAAAATCATTGTTCATGGCAGCACGTTATCTTCTGTCAAGAAGACATACTGTATATAAAAAGTTTGAACATCCCTGTTAAAATGCCGGGGTTTTGTCATGTAGAAAAAAATCATACCAGGAGAAATAATTCCAGAACTTTGCCACCTTTAACATTACCCATAATCTGTATGATTCACGTTAAACACAAACTAATATTTTATTGAAGTCCTCTGTGAATTTTTGACAGAATTCAGTCTTTTTGGGTAGGAGTCTATCACAGGTCACATCTAGGTGTGATCCCACATCTGTCAGATTGTGAGGACATCCCCGTGTACAGCGCCCTCCTCAGGTCATCCACAGATCATTAGTTGGATTCCGATCTGGTCTCTGGCTAGACTGGTCCAAAGCTCAGATCTTACGGCAAATGTACTCTATTGTTGATTTGCAGGTCACTTAGGGTGTGTTGTTGTATAAAAAGATGAAAGTCACACAGGTTTTGATGTAAAATTGACCAATATTTGTAACTATTCATGATTCCTTGAACCTGGACTATTAGCATGTTGATTTTCCAGAATGAGTGTAGTAATACTTCCGCTTAGTAATACTGCTTTTGACGCTACACATTGTTCTTTTTTTCTGGAAAAAGCTTGTTGAGTACAACTATCATTGTACAAAGGCTTTGGAAACAATAACAAATGATTGAAGGGGGAACACCAGACTCTCTAGACACATAATGGGCTCTAAATTGCACAAATACAATAATATAAAGGTGAGAAGTCCTAATAGCATGATCAGCTAATGCATGAGATCAAGTACTA
Source organism: Allobates femoralis (assembly GCA_033576535.1). Lineage (NCBI taxonomy): Eukaryota > Metazoa > Chordata > Amphibia > Anura > Aromobatidae > Allobates > Allobates femoralis. The sequence continues at coordinate 153,896,029 of JARQOC010000007.1, forward strand.
AGATTAGTAGGATACAATAAGCGTGTTCAATAAGTGCTAGAGAAAGCGGGGAGCAGTGCTGACCGCAGGGAGCACCAGGTCAGGGTTACCTGATTTTACAGTTTGCATAAATCCCTACACATTAGAGATGGTTGTTCATAAATTGTTGCTTTTCACCTGGACCAGATGAGAGATCTGCAAGGTTGTAATCTGGCATAATGGAAACACACATACTTTGTCATGCTCTAACCTTTTCAAGAGTCTTTCCAGGATCTGGGGATACGGTAGAAATATTTCAACATGTAATTCCACCGAGACCTGGAGACCTTCATGATGGTTTGTGGTTATAGTTGTCTGTGTTCTTTCTGGTTGGAGGTCTAGGTGGCGTTTAGTAATGACTTACTCTGGTTATGTTGCCACTTGTGTTTTCAGTGGATTCTCCTGTCTATTTACGGTAGGTTTTGGTCTTGGTTGTCTTGTGTCATTTTGGAATCTGTTCATGATTTGCTCAGATGATGGTTGGGTTTGGTCATTGAGCTTTACAGACTCTGCTCACGTTGCTTTCTGATCAAAGTGGGTTTTCAATGTACATCATCTAGTTATGGTGAGCTTTGGTCATGGCAGAAGTTTTCTGATTGGCTCAGGACATAGTGGTTTCTGAACCTCTTCGTCCTTTTGCATTTTGGTTTCTGGTCATGGCATTCTCTGGTGTTTTCTGGCCAAGGTGGGCTCTGGTCATTGCATTGTCTAGTTATGGCAGACTTTGGTCTCTGTTCATTGTGAATTCAAGTCCTGATGGAATCTGTTTATGATTTGCTTCGATCGCGGCTCACTGGTCATGGTGGTTTCCTGATGGCTGCATCATATAGAAACTTGGATCTACAGTCTTTTTAATCCTAGATGTTGAAGTGTCTTGGAGTCTGTACTTGCTGCTAATTAATTGTCATCTTATATTATTCACATATGACTGGCTGAGCTTTAAGATAAAGTATAACCTTCATATCTAGAACCATTATCATTGCTCTTTTGTGATGGACAGAATTTGGTCACTGGTGTGAGACTAGACATGGATATTCTTTTTTTGCTGGAGATTTCATTCCTGCATGGAGCTGCTGGAACAGCTTTGAAGTAATCAGGTTGCATATCTCAATTGTCTACATATTACTCCCAGTGCCCATGGAGGGCTGCAGGGCATCAGATGTCTGATGGACTTTGTGAATCAATGTAAAGTGCTTTGATATTCTCCTTTCTTCCTTGTCTTGTTTGTTTAACTCCCTCTGTCCTGAAATAACACGGATCATCCCCGCAGAACAATAACACTACTGCCAAAAATCCGCAACCGTCTGAATGTCAGACAGTGGCACAAAAGGCAACTGACCTTTAATACAAGCTGCCTGCTAATACAAACACGGATACAAAATGCTTCCCTGCACTGACATAGGGAGATTAATAACCTACTGGTTCATTTAGATATGATGCTATTGTAAGCCGTCATCTGTCATAACAAATCCAAAACTTTTCGGCTACAAATTCACTCCTAAAACAGCATGTTACATATTCAGGAGGCAGACCAAAAAACTCAAACTCATAGGAACACATAAAAACTGACTGCACGTGACTCACTTCAATGTATCTGGATCTGTTTGTAAAGGGGATGTCACACACGTCGATATCGCTGTCAATGTCGCTCATACGTCACAGATTTTCAGTCGCTCAAGCGATGTAAAAGTGACGCAGGAGCGACATTGAAGCATGTGACCAAGCGATGCAACCAGCGATATGTCGCTGATCGCCGATCGCAGGTTTCACTGCCAGATGTAAAACCTGTCGCTCATCGCTCAGTAGACCTTGTGCATCGTTGCGTGTGACACTAAACTCAGCGACGTATTTTCTATTTTGACACCGTACAAGCGACTAAATAAAATCGCTCGCTGGATCGTCCGCAAGATGGCGACATCACCACATCGCTGGGTCATATTGACGCGTGTGACACTAAACTCAGCGACATATTTTCTATTTGACACCGTACAAGCGACTAAATAAAATCGCTCGCAAGATGGCGACATCACCGCATCGCTGGGTCATATTGACGTGTGTGACATCTTACCTGCGATAATTCCACATCGCTCAGGCGATGAATAATATGTGACGCATGAGCGATATCGCGGGCGACATTGACACGTGTGACAGGCCCTTTAGAATCACAAGGCATAGATGACGATACAATGAGGGTGAGATAATATATTGCTACATTTCTTGCATTCTAGTTCTATTACGAAAGCAGTCAGATCCTGTAATCGGTGACTTCTTCACCACCAGCTGTCGTCCTTTATTTTATTTTGAAATAATAATTTCATTTCAATATTAAGTTCCCAAACCTGTGAGGTGGTACAGCTGATGCCATTCTATACCATTAGGCGGGGAACATGGTAATTTGGGGCCACCTAATGTTTATATGAAAAGAATGAAGTGGACGTGTTGGATATCTTGGATACAACTGCGGCAGGTCGGTGCCGGAGCAATCCTTCAAGAGGACACGTCACCTTTCCCGACAAGTCTGTTTTAGTAAATACTTATGGAAATAATAATGATGATAATTCTAGAGCACCTTTTCTTACCTTTTCTTACAACTTTACAATGCACATTTCCTCTCTTCGAAATGTATGAATAAATTAGAAATTTGGGCCCCGACTCACCAAACCATTTTTCCTCAATTTTGGATAAAAAACTGTTTTAAACATAACAAAATTGTAGTGTAAAAATGTTGTAATGTTTGATATTTTACATCACTTAGTGTTACCAATCAGGGGCATGTCTCTACATATCCCGAACATTGTCCAGTCAGTGCTGTTAGACACTGTGTAGGGACACACACCTTTGATAACTCTGGAGATTAGCATTTCTCTTGGCAATTTCTTCATGAAAAATAAAGTAATGGCACAACACAGCTATGGAAGAAGAAGCCTCACCAGGGGCGTAACTACAGTAGGTGAAGGGGTTGCGATCGCACCTGGGCCCTGCAGCCTAGGGGGCCCCAAAAGTCCCTTTGGCCTATAGAAAAAGACTATTGCTGTTAAAGATTTGTAATATTTGGGGACCCTATTGGAAATTTCGCATTGGGGTCCATGAGTTTCAAGTTACGCCACTGTGCCTTACTATTGTTATTTCATAAAAAATAAAGGTATTTACTAAAACACGAGAGCAGCCAAGTCCCCTCTAAAGGGAATCTGCCTCGAAGATTTTGCTACTCAATCTATGATCAGTAACATGTAGGGGCATAGAATATGATTCCAGCGATGTGTCAGTTTCTGGGCTTTGCTGCAGGTTAGAAAAAATTACGTCTTTTATCTGCTGCAGATCTAGCAGTTCTCTGAATGCTGAGCTGTTTAACCCCAGTCCCACCACTGATTGGCCGCTTTCTGTGTACACTGTGCATAGGTAGAAAGTTGCCAGACAGTGCTGGGGGTAGGTTTATACAGAGCTTATGAATATGGAGGAGTCCATGGCAACAGGTTTACTAGTCCTCTAGTGATAATCTCCTGCTGATAAAAGACTGATTTTATCAAATCTACACTAAGCAGCTACACTTAAGGCGGCGTCACACGTGTCAACCAAGGCTGCGATGTCGGAAGCGATGCACGGGTGCGCGCTCGCTTCTGACACCGCAGCCTTGGTGTCACACGGCAACATGTTGCCGGTGACGCCGCAGCGATGTGGGCAGAGCCATCGCTCGCTGGGCTGGGATCAACTCAGTGAGTGATCTTCAGCAATACTGCGGTATAGGCTGAATCGCTGCCAACATCGCTATTGGGGTGTCAGACGGCACGTTCATCCTCGTAAACCTGTCAACCTACGACCAGCGATAAATCGCAGTTGCGTTGCGCTGTCACACAGCACGACACACTTGCTATATCGCTAGCGACATCGCTGATGCGTCACTTTTTGTTGCTCGCGATATTGACACGTGTGACGCCGCCTTTACACTAGTAAGTGAAACATCAGCCATCCCCACATCATGTTGCTCCTAGATTAGGTAACAAATCCTGGTGACAGATTATCTTTAAAGTCTTTTTTGGTAATTGGCGATGAATGAGGCATTTGATCATAGTATATGTAATATCTCTAAGTACATTGCTCTACTAACAAGAATCCTGATCGCCAAATAAATAGATAACCATTAAACACACTGGGAGAATTTTTTTGTGTGAGATCTGCTTCAAAATATATTTTAAAAAAAGAAAACATTTCTTTTTATCTGAACGGTGGTGAGTATATTTTCTTTTGGCCATTTTCCTTTACACGACGCAATTGCACAATCTTTTTATCTTCACCCTGAAATCTGACTGCAAATCAAAGCTTGATGAGATGACATATAAAATATTATCATGTGCGGCCCATGCTTAACCTTCTCAGTTCTGGCATCTCTCACAAACGATAGTTACCCTGACCCAAGACAGATGGAAATGCCAGGCTGCTGTCTGAGCGAAAAACCGATGAAGTGATCTTATTATACATTCAGTCATCAAACTTTGCACCGAGGACTAGAAGATCTGTAGAGTGAAAGCCAACATATATTGCGGTTCCTGGATCCCTAGTTTTGATTGTGATTTTGACAAAAGTGACTTCTGTGATTTTGTATTTTATTTTTTTCCTTCATTGCTACTCAAACTGGGGCTGTCTATAGTAGTCACAATGATTGATCAGACTTAAAGGGAGCTTTTAAATTGAAGGTCTAGTATTAGGATATGATACGGTTTGGGGTGCGACACCCAGGACTCCCGCCAGTCAACTATTCCTGGTGCTGTCCAGATGTGCTCAATCTCGTCTACAGTAATTGTATAGTGACTCCGTCAGGTACTGTACATCCGCCCCACAACCACTATGCAGTTAAAAGAACTGTGTAATTTATTTGGCAACTGCCAACACCAGCCGATCAGATATTGATAAACTATCCTAAGGATAAGTTATGTAAGAGTCTCAAACAACCCTCCACTTTGATATAGGTGACTTGGCTCCTGAGTTATTCTAGTACTGTACCTGTTACTGGTACAATGCCTGAGAAAATAACTTTCAATCCATATTCAAATGAGAGGCTGTATTGCACCCTTGGCATGAACAAAAGTGCATGTTTATACCCCCTCATTTTGCATATTCGGAGCTTCACCTTCTTCTGATAGACCACGCTGTCTTCCCAGAGCAAACACTGTCTAAAGTCATGCAGCGTGCGCAGATATAGTTGTGCCCGGTTGCGTTTTTATCTCTGGCTACTCTGTGCTGATGCTGCTACCCTAATCTGTATCATCAGCCGGGCTTTGGCAGTGTCGGTGCGTACACACTTCAGTTGACTTTAGTCTGAAGTGTCGAAAGCTCCCAACTTGCAAATTGAGGGTACATAATGATGCACCCAACTCTTGGACATGCCAAGGTGCACCAAAACCCATAATTTTCATACAAATTAAGTTATTTTCTCGGGCATAGTAATAATAACAGGTACAGTGCTAGTATTGTGCTATAGAGGGTAAGTCTCCTATATCATGGTAAAGCTAGTTTAAAATGCATGTTGTGGTTGGCAGACTCCTTTTAATGTTTTAAGCTTGTTAGCAAAACCTGTGCCCTAAACCGCAGAACTGCTGAGCTGTGATTTGGATTGGCGCACCCTTCCCTTAGTTACACCAATGGATAGACTGGTACCAGAGTCCCTCAGGGTGATAAACAACACTTATTTCCTTTGAAAACAGCCATTAAATTGGGTTAGGAATCACAACCACAATAACATAGCTTACAGCTCAAAGAACATTTGTGGAGGTGAATGTACTTCCCGCCCACCGATGGTGGGTATAGATCAACACTGTGGGTTTTTGCTGCAGGTGTGTATATTTTTGCAAGAACATTCATATAAAATAAGCTTTTATAGTTTATGGACAACTCCCTCGAGCAGATATCTGGTGTAGGAGACCTGGGCAGAGTCATTGGATAATTATCGGATGCCAGTCACCTTATTATCAGTGGCAGATTTCCAACCACAGACTTATTACAGCAAGGATTGTGACTCTATCCTGCCATATTCAAGTGGGTAATGTTGGAGACGCATGAGTTAAGAACTGTGTTTGGATGGGATGTGCGGCACAGGGAATTGTGGGGGAATTTGGCTCACTTAATGAGAGGAAAGGCTCAATCGTATTGTCTCCATGACGACTGCATTTCATTCCGCTCTCCTTGTGCGAGGAAACTGCTGGGGAAAGTTTGATATTGCTTTGGAAGAGCTCAGTGCAAATATTAGCTTGGCTGTGCCGAAAATCCCAGCCACCCCATGCGATATTAGTGTGCGAGTCAGGGGGAGACCTCTAATGACGATGACTGCATGTTCTTTTTTTTTTTTGTACTAAAATTAATGTAGGTAAAATTGCAGCCATGAATGGTGTCTGTGTCAGTACCACAAACTAAACTACTAACAAGCCTGGCCCACAGAGGTTTTATTAAACGACACTGTGCAGAGCGCACACGCTCATAACCCCCCCCATGTGGGGTCAGAGGTCAACGTACAGAAGAAATGTGCATAGTCTGGGACCCGATGGCATCTCCAGTCAGTAAGGATTGGATATAAGTTGTTAGAATTTCCACTCACCCCAAGGATCCAATACTCAGAAGGCATCACCTGCACCCCCCAATCACTTAGAATATTCTCCTAATAATAGAGGATAGTGGCCCCTGGATACATTAGACTAGCCCCACTGAGAAAATGATCCAGTGATTGCTGCTCCCACAGCCATCAAGGTATTGATTATCTGCAGGCGCAGTAGGTTTTAGTCTCAGCTGATAGTGACAACCTCTAATCGTTGTCTTTTTTTTTAGTCGACCCTCTTCCATTATGTAATTTGATATTATCAATTATTTCAATTGGAAAAAAATCAAACATCAAATGTCGAAAAAAAAAATTACCTAATGTCAAGAGAAGACATGCTGCGATATGGTCTTCACCTTCTATAGATCTTGAGAACGAGCCCATCCCATTTATCATAGACTGTTAGAGGGTGAAGGGACCTCCTGGTCATCTGGTCCAACCCCCTGCTCAAAGCAAGAATTGCTAAATCATTCCCAGACAAATGTCTCTCCAGCCTCTGTGTGAAGACTTCCATTAAAGTGAATTCTTCATACAAGGCTGGACAGACATCTGTCTGGGATGATTAAGTCAATCCTGCTTTGAGCAGGGGGTTGGACCAAATGACCCAGGAGGTCCCTTCCAACTAACCATTCTATGATAAATGGGATGGGCTCATTCTCCAGATCTGTAGAAGGTCAAGACCATATCCCAGCATGTCTTCTCTTGACAGTTGGAGAAACTCTCCAAGCATTCAGTACAGCTCCCCCATTACATGTGTGCGCTCCTCACTGTGTTGTTGAATAAACCGGACGTCACCTCTCTCTCCAATCCTATATAGGTTACTTCTGTGTAATTCCTGCTGTTGTTTTTCTAATGAACTAGTTTAATATGTCTTATGATAACCTCTGTGTGGGCACATAAGGCTGGCGCCATGTCTATCTAGAGGTTAATCAGTCCCCGACCCATCCTCCTATCTCTAACTGTCCCTATATCTCCTTTATACTTATTACTAACAGCTTCTTTCTAATCTTATTTGCATTCGTATTACCTCACCAGGTGGTACACCGATCAGAGGTAAGAATGCCAGGGTCTTCCTCACAATGCCACTTCCACCATCTTGCCATCCCCTTTTCGGGGGGCTCATTCGTCTTCACAATTAACAATCTTACATTTTGTTGTCTGTTCTCGTGTTTCACACAACTCCATCGAAGAGCTGACAGTCTGGCTGTACCCTTTTTGCAGAGTAAACGTACTTTACTCACTTTTTTTTTTTTGCTTATATTTTTAGTTTATATTATCTGATTATATAATGATTATATTATTACCCCTTGAAGATCTGATTGTAGTCCACTCCACTGGAGAAGAAGACGACCCTTGAAAACATTCACGGAGTAAGTCTACTGAGTCTACGCTGGTGGCGGCACCTACATCTAAAATATCCAGTAACTGCTTCCTACACTGGGTGTATAAGGCTCCACTTGTCTAAAAGGACCCGCTTATGAATTATAATAGAGAAAACATCTGTAAGAATGGTTGGCTAAGCAAAAACTGGTGCCGCATATTTCAGACATTGGGCGTATCGTAAATTCCTTGTTTTCAAACTTACAAGGGGCACATTACAATGACCGTGGGAGGCTCAAATATATTCTTCCACTTTCAAATATTATATTCTTCTTCCTCCTAAACTTCTTGGTCTTCTTTATAAAAAGGGTACAACCTCTGTATGAAGTTCCTCCAAACCTCACACTTTTCCTGTTCATTATCATTGTCGCCCACCCCATATAGTCCTGACCACTAACGTCCCCATCAGAAGCTTCAAGACTTTCACAGTTTGTTGTTCATGTGTTGCAATAATGGATGAACTATGTATATTTATTATAGGGTCATTACACCATGCAGCTACAGGACAACTCTCTCATGAGATCCTGTAGTACCACCACTACTATATACATATAGCCAACAGACTTTGCGTCGTCGTTGTTTCCTCTAAGATGTTTGAGTTGCAAGTGAACATAGATCCCCCTAAATAATGAATTATTAAATGGGTACTTTCTGCGCCTCTCAGTAGTTCATTAAAATGAGAGTGCACTCAAAAAGCATCACACCAGTACATAGGGCAGCTGCCATCTTGTTCCCCGGCTGGCACTGGAGAAAAAATGCCTCTACCCTTTATACCAACTGTAACTGAAACATTAAGATCTGCAAGAGTGGAGGGCTCGAAAGTAAGAACAGTCCCTCCAAAGAGGCACTAGTATAAATGTGAGCTAATCTCCCCCTTCCCAATGGATCTATGTAGGGAACAATGCTCTGGATGTAAGGCCCTGTGCCCACACTGCGTATTAGGTGCAGCAATTTCTGGAACCAAATTGCCGATTTTTGCAGAAAATATGCAGCTCGAGCACAAGGTCTAATGGTACCATTCTGTAGGGACAAGTTGTGTTACTGTACAGTGACTTTTCACCCTGGGACTGAGAAATGACTATATAATTGTCATATAGAGACAACCTTCCAGGTGCTCTTTCCTGAGACCGGCCTTCTGGTGCTCCTGCCGTGGGATAATGATCATTGGTAAGTCTTCACCACAGTTCCTCGGCATAGGAAAGGTAATGGAGGACTGGTCCAGGCACCATAGCCCCCTATGCCAGTGTGGCTGTCACTCTGTATGCAAGCAGATTGAATTGCCAATCTCAACTTGTGAGGCAAATGTAGGGAATCATTTTAGAGTGGGTGTCTGACAAATGTATAGTCACTTTTCAGTGCCAGGGTGGAGGTCACGTCCGGCGTAGTCATTCGGATGATCCTGAACTCCAAGAAACCTTGATCAATATCCCAGAACCTTGCGGTCTCTTTAGATGAGCTGCACTGAAGTGATAGCAGCAAAGTGAGACTTCCTTTCAATCCTCGGGTCCAAGCAGGAGACTCTGGGGAGACCTGTCACATTCACCACAGCTGATAGGACTTGTGTATGTGCTTAGAAGAATTTAGCGTAGATCCCTCCAGATTAATTATAGGCCTCCTTAATATTTTTTGTCTGGCATTCTTGTATTGAAATTTCATGTACAAAGTAAAGTGACTTTAATAACCGGTTCTTGGTCGTGCCATAGTAGGACATTGGGTGAAGATCAGTCACAGAGCAGGAAATGTTTGGGCCACTAGTACAAGTCTACAGATTTTAATTTGTTCTTTTTTTCTTTCCTTTTTTTTTTTTACTTTCTTTCCAGGCGCTCTGCAGATTGAAAACAGCGAGGAATCCGATCAGGGGAAGTATGAATGTGTAGCCACCAACAGTGCTGGGACACGGTACTCTGCTCCAGCTAATCTCTACGTGCGTGGTAAGACTTCCATCACCCAACCATGGACCGCTGCTAACAGTCGTCATTACAGAACGCTGCACAATTGCCAATCAGCCCCTTTTTCTATTGGTGGTGGTCGTGTGCGTGTTACGGCAAGCTGTGTGTTGGTGGAGATGTCAGTGCCTGTGTTTTCTGATTGTGCTGCTGGAGAGTTACTGTGTGCTGCTGGGTTTGCTTGTAATATTCTGTATAATGAAAAAATGTAACGTCCATGGTGTGTCCCATCCAGTGCAGGACTGTTCTGTGTTATTGCTTGTGTCACAATCTGATCTCATTATCCCTTCAGTAAATATTGCAACCGCTGTTAAAGAAATGAACACACAAACATGTAAAATTGGGCAAAGATGAACTACATTGCCACCAGCTTTTACAGCTCCACAGATTATTTCAGTACAGTCAGCTTTCTCATTTTCATGTGCAGGAGGTCTGAAAAATTAAAGTTCATCTGTCACCAGATTGCACAACACAAATTGCATTCATTATTAGATAGATTTCCTAGACCTGATGAAGCTGGTGTACTAATTGTAAAAAAAAATCCATGTAAGACTAGCGTATAAGCCTTTATGAACATTTCCCTGCCTAATATTAAAATTAGTATTATATTATTATTATTTATTATTATAGCGCCATTTATTCAATGGCACTTTACATGTGAAAAAGACTCATACATATACAAATACAATAACCATGAACAATACAAGACACACAGAGAGGACCCTGCCCATGAGGGCTCACAGTCTACAAGGGATGGGTGAGGATACAGTATTTGAGGAGACGAGGACTCTGCCCACGAGGGCTCACAGTCTACAAGGAATGAGCGAGGATACAGTAGTAGAGGGTAGAGCTGGTCGTGTGGTCGTTTGGTGGACTGAGGATCACTGCAAGTTGTAGGCTTGTCGGAAGAGGTGAGTCTTCAAGTTCAGTACACCAGCTGCATCAGGCCTAAGAGATCTGTTTTTGTTGTGAAATTTGGGGACAGATTCGCTTTGAAATTTACAAACACATCTATTTCAACTGAGCCATGTCCTTAAAATACTTTCTGCGGATTCCATGTAAATACAGGCTAGTTTCCCAGGATGTAGCCTTCCTTGCGTGAGTGTTCACAGTGTACAATGTCTGTGTCCCTTATTAATTATAGAGATCCTTACATTGATTTGATGGCTGACATTCTAGTTAAATCACAGTGGTACCTAAAATATTCTCTGCCCCCTCCATTTCTAGTATATTTTGCATTTGAAGGCACATGGAGCATTTGATGAGCATTCGGGATTTCTCATTATCCAGAGAATTGACTGTGTCTAATGTGTATGGGTGTACAATCTACAATTAGCCCATCCCAGTGACAACCCCAATTCAAATCTGTGACTATACTGGGAAGAAGTTGTTTTGTTTGCATTTCTATCAGAACAAACAAGGGAATGCTCATTCCTTAATGTGCCTATGGATGAAAATAACAATGACATACACACCAATCTCCCCTGTGTTACACCTGGTGTCTTATCATATTTATATATACCATGTTGAGCTGCCTTGGTTAACTAAGAAACCCACAACCCCTAAATTGAATGGTATAGACTGGAGTTTCTTGCAATGGAAGGATTCATAACAGTAATAGTGTAAAATAAAGTGCTGTAGCTATGGGGTATGTTGTGTGTAAGGTGAGTGTATGATCAGACAGTGGAGAATGTCAGGGGCCGCCGTGTCGGACGCCATGCTTTGTGTGCACTGTGCGGGTTGTGTGTCTGCGTCACGTACACATGCAGTTTTCTGTTTTTACTCTCTCTGTGTTTCTCCTTGTCTTTCTACTTCCTCGTCATCCTCATCGCACCGCCATTCAATCAAACCTCCATCTCTCAGATCAGCGAGAAGGTTGGTCCCTTTCACTTCTTATCCAGATACAGATTGGCACGTCTGGTCCAACCCCACCCCATGTGGGGGAAACAGCAGAGCCGTGCTCCGAACAGAGCTTTTTCTTCTGCAAACCCCCCATCTCCCTGTGATCGTGCTTAATTCCTGTCCCCTACCCTGTAACTCTAGTGCCTGCCTGTAATCTGTGCCTGTCAGTGCAGTCCCATTATCGCACGCTGAAATGTGCATGGCCCTTGCCCCACACCCTTTGCCACTCCCTCTTCTTCCCTGATCCTCGGTCTATCTCCTTAGCTTGGTGCATTTTCATTTGACTGTGATTTATCTTTGAGCTTTGGATACTTGCAGGACATTGAACTCATGACATCACTCATAACCATTCATTGTTAGCAGCTCTTCACGATGGTAATGCACATCATTCAATGTTCTTCTAGGGACATAACATAAAATACAGGAAATCCCAAATCTTAAACTTGTATGAGGATCAAACTTTGGTGTCACCTCCATTATAGGAATAGTATCGATTAGCAGTGGATTAATTTTTAATTATTTGTGGCCTTGATGGTCATAGCTAAACCTGTTAGGAAAATCATATAATGGTATCCCCTCCATCAGATGGGTCAGGGATTCTAGTTAAAGGGCCACTGTCAGGTCATTTTTCAGTATAATAGTAATATTACCCTTGAATAAGGCCTGCGCAGACCGTTTAAAAACATGTAAAATCATTATCCTACCCTTTGTAGTTTCCATGTTATCAGCATTGTCAGACCCTGCAGTGAGCTTATGGATTAGTCCTCTCCATTATAACCAAACAGGAATAGTCCTGTGCTGCATAAACTGTCATGTAATTATGCACTTCCTCTCAGCAGCTCTCTCCTCCCTCCTCCCTTTGCTCACAGTGCAGTATCAGGTTTCAGTAGCTTCTGTTCTGATGAAGACAAGGACGCCTATTAAAGGTCTGCCCTATCTTGACTCCATCTGTTTCTGTAAGCAGGCATCCTGCTGTGACAGTTTCTATGTTGTATTTCATCTCTTTCTTGGCTGCAGACACAGAGGAGAATACAGCCCCCCAAGTGATCTCCTGTGCAGTGATGTGATGTAAATATGTGAAATGCATATTCATCCTATGGGAAGGGGACAGGCAGAGAACTAAGTGGATCACTCACTGAGAGTGACGGATGGAATGAATCTCTTTATTTGAAGTTTACAGAAGATAGGAGGGGGAATATAAATAAAAGATATACAAAAAGAGAGAAAGTTTAAAGCAAGGAATTAGAAAATTATAGCATTTACATATTATTATTATTATTATTATTTATTTATATAGCGCCATTAGGTTCCATGGCGCTTTACATGAGGATGAGGGAGACAAGAACAAGTACACTAAATCTAGGCGATCAGGACGTACAGGTACAGGAGGAGCAGGGACCCTGTCCACGAGGGCTCACAGTCTATGGATTTTTGACCTGACAGTTTTCCTTTAAGATAGGACAGCATTTTTTGTCTGCGTTCACCTGACCATATTTTCATCCTGTGTACTGTCCATAAAAACCACTGGCAATACACAGACTGCACTAAGATCAATATTATTGTATTATTATGCTCAGATGAGTGTTTATTTTTTGCATTGACTGAATATCCACGTGAAAATAATTGCAGCACTCACTAGTCTTGCCCATAGTTTAGATGAGACTCAACCATTTAGTCAGATCCGATATGGATCAAACTGTATGGCATCCAATTTTTATGGATACATTGCTGTTATTGTTATAAAATGTGTTTGGTCTTGTAAGCTTTATTCACTGCTGATTCATAAAAACTAATGTCATACTGATTACATACGGATGACAGTATTTTGTAAAAATCTGCACTTTTTTTTTTTTTTTTTTGAAAATTGACCAATTTTTCCTTATACTTTTGAACTTGGCTTTAGAGTGATTTGTCAATGGATGAAATAAAGGGTCCAACAAGAACAGTCCTAAAGAAAAGACCAAGGGCTATGGTAGTAATAGCCCTGACCACTAGTGGGTGTAATGAAAAGTGCAGTTTATTAAAGCTTCAAAATCACAAATGGTTTTAAAAACACTGAAAAAGTCACTATTCTCCCATACACGGGATTCAAATATCTATAAGGAAGAGACAAGCAGAGCGCAATGGGTCTTATTTAGCGATGGTTAATACACTATGATTGCATGTGCTCACCTGAGCCAGTTGTGTAAACCCACAATTGGTGTATGCACTTGTTCAGCTGCTGCTGGATCAGCAATCCCACGTGCAAAGTGGCGTGTATATAGAAATCCAAGGAATAATGCTTCCACGATCCACGCTGTTGTGTGAGACTCAGGCCTGTACATGACGCCGAGAGGATCGGGACGGCGGCTCCGTCCACATGTGACGTCTTCATCCGCTGTGTATGGGAGGAGGATGGCGGCGGTCACTGCTCTGCCCGCCGTCCTCCCGTCCTCCACCCATGCACAGATGAGGATGTCACACATGGGCGGAGCCGCCGTCCCGATCCTCTCGACGTCCTGTACAGGCCTGAGCCTCTCACACAGCAGCGTGGATCATGGAAGCATTATTCCTTGGATTTCTACATACACAGGATTCAGACAGGCTACCCGTAAGTGGCCAGAATTACCCCCTGCCTTTGTAAACAAAGGTCCATTAGCCAACGCAAGAAAAAATAGTGACAAAACTGCCTGAAAGCATAAAGTGCTATTGTATAGCAAAGCATATATTAACCCGTTAACGACTTATGACGTATATTTCATACCAGGCAGATGCTTTCTCTTACATAGTCAGCATCTGCCTGTAACTACAGCGGCCTTCACACACTCTGCTGCTCACCTTAGTTTTGGCTTGTTCCGCACAAATCAAGCCTTCATATGGCTATGTTGACCAAAAATGAAAAGTTCTGGCTCTGGGAAGAAGGGGAGGAAAAAAATGAAAAAGCGAAAATGAAGAATTCATGGTTAAAGAGTAAGCTCATTCTTCCTAAGCTTTCTTTGTGAGAATGCAGGTCGTAGAAAGTTGAATAAAAGGATACTTTGATCTCTGCAATCCAAAGTCTTATTCTGGAGAAATATGTTTTTCTTAATATGTAAATGTTGTTAAGATCTATGGGCAGGACAGAGATCTCCCTGAGAATCTGCCTCCTGAGCTTATTATAAATGAAAGATGTTACCAGTGTGAGACATGGAATGACTGACAGTCTTCTCTCTTCTCTCCTGAGATACATGTCTCACACTGGTAATGGCCTTTTCTTATAAAATAAGCTCTGGATGCAGATTCTCAGGGAGATCTATGTCCAGCTCATTTACAGTTTAAGAGCTCATTTACGTATGAAGAAAAATGTGAATCTCTGGAATAAGACATCGGATCGCGGATATCAAGGCATCGTTTTATGTAGCTTCCTATGACCTACATGCTCATATAGACAACTTAACAGGTTAGATCCTACTGACAGATTCCCTTTTAAAAAAGACCTCTTACCAGGTCAAAAGTACACAGGTTGTTTTTTTTTTAACTGTTCCAGAGTATTGCATTTTTTTCATATTCACTATACTGCTCTAGAGATACGGACCTATTTATTCATTGCTACTTTGTATGGTCTTTACAAGGAGTTGGGCTTACAAGTTAATAATACAGAGCTGCCTAAACCCCATTCCCCCAGAGAATCCTTTTAGCAATGCCCCCTTGTAAAGATGATAGAATTTAGCACTAAATACAAAGGCCCATAAAAAGGCAGTATACATAAAGGAGCAGCGGGAATAAAAGAACAGTAAAAACTGACCGCTTTTGACCTGGTGACAGATCTTCTTAGCTGATTTACCAAAAACAGGATTAGTTGAAATGTTAAACCAAGTAAGACAGTGTATTAGTCTCAGAAAAAATACCATGTAAGACAACAGGGATCATAGCAGTCAAGGCGGTGTGTGTGTCCCCAGGTATATCGTCACCCCTGGCCCTGTGCACTGTGTTTCTGAGTAGGTGAATACCAGAGGGGTCTGGACTCTGCAGTTATGGGGTCAGCAGAGTAGTGGTTACTTTCCTGCCCTCAGCACTCAGCCCCCTGCTCTGTAACATTATATTGTCTCTAGTGATGAGCGAGCACTACTATACTCTATACTCTAAATGAGCAGCTGGACTCACAAGTGGGCGCGACTTGAGTACCCGAGTATAATGTGTAAAGTCATTGGGGAACTTGAGCATTTTTGGAACTCCAATGATTTTTTTGGAAGATCTTTCAGAAAAATGCTTATATACCCCACTGACTTCCATTATACTCAGGTACTCAAGTGGCGCCCATCCAAGCATCCCAACTGCTTATTTCGAGTAACGAGCACTCGGGCATGGTAGTGCGTGCTCATCAGTAGTGGTCTCCTCTTCATGGCCTATTTGCACTTTTCGCATTTTAGCCAATCCCATTTTGATCGAGGAATTTTTAGGAGGGAAGAAATGTCCTACAGATCTCAACTCTTAATCATGACCCATACTTTCACCAGTATTGGTAAAGCCACACTACCTGGCTAGCTGTTCAATGTTATTCTACTGTGGCAATGGAACTGAATGAAAAATCTGAATTTAGTCTTTAAAAGCAGTGCCCCAATACTTTTGTCCATGTAGTGTATGTACACGCTTTCATGAATACCAACTTCGGCACCTTTGTTCATTCTGAGAGTATGTTTCCCAACACGTGTCTGGATTTAGCATTTCACAGCTTGAGGTAAGGGTGGTCCCGGAGGGAGGAGGGTTAGTATCTGTTGGCTGCGGATAATGACACGTCCATTTTCTTTTAGCTGTGTTCCTGGAAGCTGCTCTGCTCATCCAGGCATTTAATTATTGCTCTGCAACTCTGCAAGGTCATATATTAAAGAGTTCTTTTATCTCCGTGCCGCGGATCTGCTCCTATTCCCTCCCTCCATTTCATGTTATTTTCATCTGAGAAATTTCCCTGAGCGAATGCAAATTGCAGAGCATGGCCGCCCCTTCTGAACCCTGGTGTGTGATCGCGGCACCAAGCCCTCTCTGAAACCACCGACTAATAAAGACATACAGTCTCCTCAATCTATCCATCGTGCCAAATCATTTATCTTCAAAATCAGGTTAAACTTAATCTAAAACCAGGCAGAAAATTGCCTCAGAAATGTCAGGACTGACGGCTGCACAAATAGTTGGAAGTCATTGAATTGGATATTGTCTTTCACTTCTTGAACTTTAAAGAGGAATGTGACTGTCATCAGTAGTCTGGTGGCACCAAAAACAATCCGAGTGCGAAAACCTCAGGAAGTCAACAATTATAACAGATCCAGTGCACAAACTTTAATTTTCTGCTGGCGTTATAATTTAGATGAAAAGAGAATTCAATTTGAGGCTTATTTCAGTGGAAAATGAATAGTCATCTGTCATTGTTCTCACTAATGCACAAGCAGTTGAAGGAGACAGACGATTGCTATTTACTGCATTGTTTTAGATGATGGTGTGTTGTCTAGCATACGTATTATCAGAGAAAGAGGGTAGAAAAAGGAGTAGCATGCCCAACAAAATAGTCTGTAAGAATGGAATAATCCCTTCTAAAATACAGTATTGATGAGCGTCTACATTCCCAAAAATCGAGGAATCCTTCCTAAGCACCTATTAGATATGGAAGCCGCCCCAAGGTAATTATTCTCCAAAGAAACGGAATGTTTTCTCAGTGGTTTGAAATGTAGAAATGGTCAAGGGCAGCGTTGTGTCAGGGCTTTAACGCCTTCTTTCGTAATGGTGCTTCTCCATGAAAGGTTGACATTTCAATGCAGTTGAAACTTTGGGGATCAGCATTTCATTACAGAGAATCCTATCATTTGCTCTAATAAGGGAAGGCTGATAAACGGCTTAAAAATTATACATCATTTTAGAATTTAATGGTTTAAAGATTAATCTCTGAAAGTGACCACTAGGACACCCTAAAGACTGGACTATAAATCACTGCTGTATAGAGGCTTTGACATGAGAGGAACCATGACACACATCCACCTAAAAGTGATATTTTATAGGTCGAGGACTAATCTTCTATAGGTGCTAAGCTGAAAGAAGAAATTCGGGAACACGATGTCTATCTAGAATGACTTACAAAATATGTAAAACTCTGGATTTAAACAATTCTTACGTATTCCTGTGCAACAAAGGGAGATAATCGGAGATGATTGACGGTGTTCTACCTGGCTCAGAAATTTCAGACCTGCTCTGACCGAGCATGCGAGCTCAGCTTATAGCCCTTGATATGAATATCATTTCCATCCTAGAGCTCTAATGTCTCGTGAGGATTGTACATTATTCTTTTGTCTTCCATTATCTGTAAAGTACTGTCCTCTAAACTGTCCCACCGAGCTCAGTGCCAAGCCAAGCACAGCACATCCACAATGCTGCAATCGCTGCATTCGAGTCAATTAACACTTCATAATACTGTAGGCTTTCAACCTCTGCAATGACACTTTATGTTCTGCTCGTTCAGCCTGGTTCACTTTGACGTAAGTGACAACATTTGCCACGTTATGACACTGTCCCATGCTTAACAGAAGCGCTTAATGAATAGATCTCATAACGGTGAGTACAATGTAGCATAAAATACTGAAAATCACCTAAAAAGGTCACAGCCAACCTGCTAGACTAAACAGGTACATCCCCTCGACTGACCTCAGCATCGTATACACCCCAAGAATATTCTACCATTGCATTGGTTTCAACTTTTGCATCAGTTGTAAGGAAAATCATAGAGGGCGTCATTCATGGAAATGGTCAGCCTTCACATACCAAATGCATAGAAAAGAGAGAGGTCTGCACAAGTAAGGGATCACCTTGAAAGAAAATAATGTTCATTGCAAAACAACAAGCCGAACAAACGTGTGATTTAAAACATTTAAAAAGAACAAAAATTGTGATTTCTTAAAACAGAACAAGCCAAATTATGACTTTGGTCTTCCCAGTCAGTCTGTATACAGGGAACCAATGATCAATCCTATCTGCACACAATAAAGAGAGTGCTATAAAAAATATTATAGCTGCTTCAGTGGTGACAGTAGCAACCACAAGAGAGCCAGACCTGGAGTGGTCTCAAGTAGTAAAAGTCAAATCGCTTCCTAAAATGGGATCAAAAAATAAGTCAATGATCAAATATAAGTCAAGCTGCTAGCACAACCAAACAGATCAAAGTATAGCATGTGTAGGAGATCTGTCGTGAAGAAATGGCAGACACACCACGCTTATCGCTGCCACATGTGCGGCTTGCATCAGTATACAGAGAAACGCACATTTTATGCCTCAAATCGGATGTTTACTTGATAAAATGTAGAATTGTTCTTTTTCATCAACTCTAAAATATATACCATAAACAATCATTTCACATAAATTCTTCACTAAAACTTGCTGTTTGGAGCAAACCCAACAGTTCTTTGGCAGAGATCCCTGCTTCCCTCTCTGCCTTCCTGTGGATTTATTTGAGATGGATGAAAGGTGATGCCACCATCCACAGTGTTATCAGGATGGCACAGCGCTCATGCCATCTCTAGGGATGGAAGGAATGGGATTGTGTAGCCAGTTAATGCACTGAGGTCACCAAAGAGCGCAACGTGAGATCCGCCTTGCGAGTTGGACATCACTGATCATGGGATTGGGAAATGTATCCCGTCTTCTGAGCACCACAGGCTGTAACTGCACTCTAATGCCTGTTGAATTATTAAATAGGACTTAGTCTTTCTCCTGCTGTTCCTCTGCACTGTACTTGTCTAACCCTTTCACAATGAGGGAAATTGTGGTCACCAGAGGGACTTTAAGTGCTTGATCACCTTACTGCAGAGTGTAGATCTTTTGTCCCACAGCTCCCTGCTGCTCCGACTCAGCATTTGTGAGATGGCATAATTATATGTAAGTATTTTTACCATAAAAGCATTCTGGAGCAAGTCAAAGACTACAGTCAAGTATTAGTAACGTAGAAGACTCCAGAACTAGGGTGAAACGTTAAAAAATGGCTACCTGAATAGTTGGGAATTTTTATTCTGTGGCACAATCAAGGAACTCAAACAGATTAGATGAAAATTTACAATTTCAACTGTAATGAATATGGGTAGGGTAAAATAGAACAGAATGATTTTAGCCGATAGATCACAATCTCATTGTCTGGTCTGGATGTTTTCAATTTTCAGGACATAGTTGGACAAATGTTTTTGAAGATAGATCATTTGCAGATGAACATTCTTTGAAATGATGCTCCCAGAAAGATCGTTCATCTTTTTCCTAGTGTCACTATGCATGGATGACCAGTTTATGACCGTAATAGCTGGTATGGTCTAAAACAGGGGTCCCCAACTAAGTAGTATAAGGGCCACATGTGTCTCTCAGGACCGTGATGTGTGGCTCGCGGCTGTCTGACAGCTTGGTGCATTGGTTATGGGTTTAGAAGCCTGCTATAAAGAGAAAATCTCTAGATGGTAACTTTTCTTAGTAGCCCCTCCGCAGAAGAGCACATCTGGATACCAATATACTGGGTCGGGGAGATAGTATGATATTGTCAGTTAGTTTGGGGCTTGAGATTGAATTCAGTAGTGAGGGGAGTTTTTTTGTATGTAAAAATATTGAAAGGGGGCAAATTAGCACTTCTGGTTGGAAGTATCCTGCCAATAAGGGTGGGGGCACAAGGTCTCGGTATACTTTTTGTGGGAACTTTGGCTGCTTTTACACCATGTTCTGGATATCGCTACGGAAAAGGGCTAGCTGAATGTGGCTTGTGACCAACTCTCAGAGCTGAATATGGCTCTCACAGTAAAAAAAGGATCACTGGTCTTAATGGGTATGTTTGCATCAACACAAGTTGCTCACTAAAGGATCCTTCATTCACACTGGTTCACCTATTTCAGCCTAATGTATGTAGGTAACTTGAGGTCAATTGATCATAGATTTCTTTCAGAAACAAATGTCCCTTGGACTCTTGTTTTACCATACTGCATGTCTAAATACCTTTCCTAATCTTACCAGAGCATGCTTCATCCCCTTTGACTAGTATGGATTCTACCTTCTGCATTTCTACTGTTCTGCCTGAAGCATGCTCTCTGAATGTCCACCATCTGTTGTCATTACCTGCTCTGCCACAATGAAGCGGCTAGACAACTCCTATAATTCTGCAAACTGTGGTCAAATTGGCTACAGAAGCCACAAACTGCGACGAGGTCTACAAAGAAAATGAGGAAACACCATCCCGCTAAAACCATTGTCATCTTCATCGGCCTCATCCAGAGAAGGGCTGGTGGAAGCCCTGCCTATCTGCCCTCGTTTACTGAAGCCTAACTTTCTTTGCAGTTATTACAGGACTAGATGTGAGGAGGTCTTTTATATTCAGCACTCGGGACTGTGTTTTCAAGGGTCGGTGCCTTCGATAATTAAATATATGATGCAGTTGTGTGCCGTACAGTGATAGCGAAATCAAAGTTCTCAGCTTCCTTCAGCTTTTATTTTTTACTAAATTACCATTGTATATGATGTTTTGGATTGATGAGAATTCTTATATGATGCGCTAGAAACCATTTTGTCAATTTATTTTGGCATATATTATTGATCCCCTAATAAGGATCTCATATTAATACGGACAACTAATGAATATTGTACTCACCAATAGCCTTGTTTTTAATCTTGGCTCCACATTTTAAATCTAAACCAACTAGAGATCATAAATACTCATAATGAAATTATTTACATTATTTGTTATCAGATTGTTTTATTATGTACTCTACGTGATTGTCCATGTGTTTTTTTGTTGTTGTTTGTGTTTTTGCTGCAAAGGATCAGTTTTAAGGTAGAGCACCTCTTGATAAACCCCCATTGTAACATCCTGACCTGTCACTTTTTGGCTTCTTGCAGTCCGGCGCGTGGCACCACGGTTTTCTATTCCACCCAGTAGCCATGAAGTCATGCCCGGAGGCAGCGTGAACTTAACCTGTGTTGCAGTCGGTGCTCCTATGCCTTATGTAAAGTGGATGGCTGGCCTAGAAGAACTTACCAAAGAAGATGAAATGCCCGTGGGGCGTAATGTTCTTGAATTGACCAATATTCGGGAATCTGCCAATTACACTTGTGTAGCTATTTCTTCTCTGGGCATGATTGAGGCTATTGCACAGATTACTGTGAAAGGTAAGCTTTGTAGGAGAATCAATTTTTTTAGATTGGTAGTTAGAACAATATGGTACATGATTTATGTGTTTTTGTTATTACTTTTTTAAATTCCTGTAGCATTGCCAAAGCCGCCAGCAGCTGTCACGGTGACTGAGACGACAGCCACTAGTGTCACCTTGACATGGGATTCCGGGAACCCAGAGCCACTTTCCTATTATGTAATCCAGTATAAACCTAAAGCATTTGAAGGGTCTTTCCAGGAGGTTGACGGTGTTGCTACAACTCGCTACAGTATTGGTGGGCTCAGCCCTTATTCCGAGTATGAGTTTCGCGTCATTGCAGTAAACAACATTGGCCGTGGACCTCCAAGTGAAGTGGTTGAAGCTCAGACAGGAGAACAGGCTCCTTCAGGTCCTCCACTGCGAGTCCAGGCTCGAATGCTCAGCTCTATTACTATGATAGTTCAGTGGGATCCTCCCGAAGAAGCCAATGGACAAATCAGAGGGTTTAGAGTGTATTACACATCAGACCCAAATTTACCCTTCAACATGTGGCAAAAGCACAATGTAGTGGACAATCTTTTGACAACCATTGCAGGACTAACAACTGGGATTACCTACAGTATCCGTGTGCTGGCATTCACATCTGTGGGAGATGGGCCACCATCAGATATGGTCCAAGTCAAGACACAGCAGGGAGGTGAGTGTTTAACACAAAACATGAGCAGCACGTTATTTTGGTGTATCATGGATATATAACAACAAGTCTTTTACAGACGTTTGACCGTTTTTTTTTTATTTGTTCCATTTTTTTCACAGTTCCAGCACAACCAACTAATTTCCAGGCAGAAGCTGAGTCTGACGCCAGAATTATGCTGACCTGGCGCTTTATCCAGCAAGATCGTATTGTTTCATATGAACTTCTGTACTGGGAAGGGGAGGACGGGTCAAAGGTAAGTGACACATGATAATACAGGACTATTATACATAGTATATTAAATCTGATACAGTCTGTGAGCCATATAGTACCACATCCACATCATGTTAGAATGTAACGTTTTTGTCTTTTTCATGGTACCAATTATAACGTAGCCAGCAGCAGGTCATCTTGTTCTCGTCTTGTACTGTTACTGCTAATGTTTCTTTGATTATTATATTTCATATTTCAGCAAAAAGTAACATTCGCCCCATCATCATCTTACGCTGTTGAGGGTCTGAAGGCGGATACCCTGTATAACTTCCAGCTGGCAGCCAGCTCTAATATGGGGCTCGGAGTTTACACACCAGTGATCCAGGCAAGGACGGCGCAGTCCAGTAAGTATCTGATAACAGTGTAGACTGTATGATTGATATAGAGCAGTATATGACTGTGTGCGGGTGTATGCCTGCCTGGCAAGTCTATGAACGCACCTAATAATAGCTATATAAAGGTAAGTTACTGCTCCTGCATGCTGCCATTATTAAATTATACTAGCTCTTCCCATCCCAGTTCTGCGAGCATGTCACAGAGTCTGTTGTACGTAGGGGGTAGTTGGCATATTGCATATCTATAAGTGCTCGTTCAGATATCCGTGAAAATGGGTCCATGTACGGACTGGCCACAGGTCTTCTGACTCGAACTCAGTAGCCTCATATATTCTGTATATTGCAAGCTGCATTGACTGATATTCATGGACGTCTGAATAAGCCCTTAATGGGGTCTTCCCAAGTTGTTAGAGCAATGCATTCTCCTTAGGCTGGGCTTCACACTACGTTTTTTACTATCCTGTTCTGTTCGTTTTTGAAACAAACAGAACAGGATCATTTTTGGCCCCCATGTATCCCTATGGTACCAGATTGGCACTATTTGGCCATCCGGTTTTGTGAATCCGGTGTAGGATTCGTTTCTGGCCTTTTATTCACCGATCCCAAAAACGAGGCCTGCAACGTTTTTGGGCTCCGGTGACAAAACAGGGCAGAAACGAATCCTGTCCTGTCCGGTACACTTATCATGGGGGCCTATGGCACCGGATTCGGGAAACAACATAATCACTTACCAGATCCGGTGCCAGAGTACAGAGCATGTGCAGAACAGGAGCGCTGCTCTGTACCCATGGTAAATATGTGTAATGTCTATATACACTGCTAAAGTGATGTTAAGTAAAGGGTTGATTAAAAATAAAAAATTAATTCTAACCTGTCCGGCGACAGTGTCCCGTACTGAATACAAAGCTTAAGGACCTTGCATGATGTCACCGGGAGGGGCGGGGCAACCCGATCACATGACTGTATCAGATTTGCTGATGCGGTCATGTGATCGGGTTGCCCCGCCCCTCCCGGGGACATCATGTAAGGTCCTTGAATGGCCGGGAGAGCTGCAGTCAGCGTGGGACACGAAGGTGAGGATTTATTATTTTTCATTTTTAATCATCCCTTTATTTAATATCACTTTAGCAGTGTATATATATGCACTGCTAAAGTGATATTACACAGCGCCGACACAGCGCTGACAGCGGGCTTGGCTCCCCGCTGCTCTTTCTGTGTCCGGATACCGGACTGGACACAGAAATGGCATCTGAAGGTGCCAATCCGGTGATGTCCGTTCCTGTTCATTGGATCCTGCAAAAAACAGGATCCAACGAACAGGAAGAAAACCGTAGTGTGAAGCCAGCCTTCATTTCTTTACTTTCAGGTTTCTGTCAGGATACATTCTCCTCCTCCTTGAGTGACAGCTCTGGTAAATAGAACTGCAGTATTAGTAGAACTATAAAGCTCAGCACAAGTTCTGCTATAACATATTCAGCTATCACTTCTTCTGAGTTTACAGTATAGCGAGAACAGCGGGATTTGAACAAGCTCATTGTGGCACAGCAATAGCTGAGAGCAGTATTTGGGAGAACTACTGTGAAACTTGGTGGTTTATAACTGTATCACTTCAGAAAATGAAAGGGAGAGGGAGGGAGGTGAGCAGATAACGGCTGTATAAAAATTCATTGGATTGGATAGAGCGGACTGGGAGGTTGAGAGTTAACCCCTCTTCCGGAATGTAGCTACTGCACACTTTTGGTCAAGATGGGCTCCATGGAAACCAACTGTACACTATAAAAGATAAAATCTCTCATTGCAGGAGAATGATAGCAATAGAAATAGCAAGTGAATGCTGTCTAACAACTAATTAAAGCCATTAAAGAACTTGAGAAAATTGGCTGACATGCAATAATTTTAAGTTGGTTTTTTTTACAAGATTTTAGTGCGCATGCTCTATGCCATAGAAGTTAGGAATTGGGCGAATGTCCAGTAAACTTTGTATTAACATTTTTTGTAACTGAAAACATTTTAGAAATTACCGCTATTGTGTCTAGGAGTTGGGGGAAAGCCCACTTTGTAATAAGAAAGACAGACATAGAAAACCTGCATGGAGGAGGCTTTTGTATTGCAAATTTTATTTCTTTTCTTCCCATATCATGTTATTGCCCTTCCTGCCATGATTACTGCATTCGTTTACGTTTTGCTTTTCATTTATCTGTTCTGTTACCAAATAGTATCAATAGATTACACAGTAATAATCTGTAATCCAGATTTTTCCCCACTGTTTTCCCACAGTTCCTGAACTGAGCATTCTTTTACATTATGTTGTGATTTTCACTCTTTATGCTGCATTCTTTCTTCTGATATCAGGGTCTCTGTTCTATTCACTTCTACCCTGAATACATCAATGAACAGTTGCAGCTAAAAATGAATATTACATCAGAAAGATGAATTTCTCCAAATTGGGCTGAGCACACTGCTGGCGTTGTAGCCAGTTTAGTCAAATTACCATAGATTAAATTTTACTTAGACTCTGTTCACATATACAACTCATGTGAACAGAGACTTAAAAGATATGCACGGTCTTGGAAGTGGGTGGGTGAGGAGGCTACACAGTGTGTGTATTTCTAAAAACATTTTTGCACTTGGGCCCCATTACAATTGTTGCACCATTTGCCCTTTTTAGTGCCTGCAGAGACCCCAGTGAGGTTGTCCTGACAGGAGAGTTTACAGATCTCATCTTGTTTTCTTGCTTTGAGATCCTCTCTGCTGATTTAGGACCTATAAAGTTCAGCTCAACTTTCATGTGGTCGTAAATCGGCGGCTGAGAGGAGCTCAGAAGAAGAGAATTACAAACTCTCAGCAGTCAGCAATGCACAATACAATATAACGCAAATGGTGCAACATTTTTAATAAAGCAGATTACAAAAAAAGTATTTTGTTTGCAAAAACAAAACCATTACATTTTTTTTATGTGACAATGGATAGAGCAGGGCTATTTGGTAACAATGTTGTAGACCATATTATTTTGCATCCGCCATGTTCATCTCCCTCCCCTTGCTTGCATTTTTTTTCATCCTCAGCGCCATCTGCACCGCCGCAGGATGTGGAGTGCACCAGCCTTAGCTCCACCTCCATCCGGGTAAGTTGGGTGGCTCCACCAGTCTCCAGCCGGAATGGAGCATTAACCCGCTACTCTCTGGCCTACCAAGCAGTGGCTGGAGAGGACACATCCCGACATATTACGGACAATATCCCACCAGACTTCTCCAGCTTGGAGATCAAGGATCTGGAGAAGTGGACAGAGTACAGAGTGTGGGTGCGAGCTCATACAGACGTAGGGGCTGGGCCTGAGAGCCCTGCGGTCATTGTGCGGACAGATGAGGATGGTAAGTGTCCAGGAACTACTCTCACCTATCTGCACAATGGGTCCACTCTATCACCTGTTCTTTATCTTGCTCCTTCCATCTCTTCTAAGGCCTCATTCAGACATCAGTGATTTTTCACGTATGCAAAAAAAAACTAGTGGTAACAGTATTTTGGATTAGAGTTTTGTCAGTGTGTCATTTTTTCCCATTGGTGATTTTCATGTATAAATAAATTGCAAAGCTTCTCCTATTCATTG
Source organism: Allobates femoralis (assembly GCA_033576535.1). Taxonomy (NCBI): domain Eukaryota; kingdom Metazoa; phylum Chordata; class Amphibia; order Anura; family Aromobatidae; genus Allobates; species Allobates femoralis. The sequence goes on from JARQOC010000007.1 coordinate 153,922,879, forward strand.
GTTTGTGAATCATGGACATCAGTGATGACTGCCCTTTAATAAGTGTACTGTCTGTGATTTTCACTGACCCATAGACTTGAGTGGGTAATTTTTATCGGGAGATGCTGATCAAAAATGGACAACTCCCAAGAGGTTTTTTGCAGACACACGGACATGTGAACATCATAGTTTAGATTACAATGGGTACATGTTCCAGGATGAGAACCACTGAGAGAACATATACGTGAAAAACAGATGTGTGTATGAGGCCCAAGACACGGGTTGGTTGAGGGGTTGGAGAGGGGAATCATACATCGTCTGCACGTCTAGACCTCCAAAGCTTTCTGTTATCTGAATTTTCTCTTTTTTTTGGCCTATACTCTGTCAACAACTGCCTCTTCAGCATTGTTTGAAGAAATGTTAAAATTAATTATACTTTACCCATTACATCTACTTTCTAGCTCTTATTTCTTTAAAGAATTCAGTCCACTGATTTTAGTTTCTCTTTGGAAACACATTTTTATTTATTGATGCGAATCCCAACCAAGTAGGAATCTAAACTCCAAAACTGAATCAGAAAATATAGGTATAGCTCCATGCACATAGGAATGCATGAGAAGAGTCACTCATTTAGGCATTCTGAAAGGTTAATTTGACAAGGCGACCTATAGAACTAATAGCTGACCACTGATTCACAGGAGAGTTAAAGGGGTTTTCCCCACAAATAAAGTTAATTACAATCAATAGAATAATAATAATCATAATTTCCACAATTGTATGTTTAAAAAAATGTTCTTGTGCTGAGATAATCTTATATATGTGTCCCTGCTATGTACTGTGTAATGGATGTGTCTGACCATACAGGGACATGGTCTGATCATACCACATCTCCTGTGCTGAGATAATCTTATATATGTGTCCCTGCTATGTACTGTGTAATGGATGTGTCTGACCATACAGGGACATGGTCTGATCATGCCACATCTCCTGTGCTGAGATCTTATATATGTGTCCCTGCTATGTACTGTGTAATGGATGTGTCTGACCATACAGGGACATGGTCTGATCATACCACATCTCCTGTGCTGAGATCTTATATATGTGTCCCTGCTATGTACTGTGTAATGGATGTGTCTGACCGTACAGAGACACGGTCTGATCATACCACATCTTCTGGGCCGGGAAGGAAGGAAAGGAGTATACAGACATTACAGCACAAGAATATCTGAAAGAAGCAAGAACTGAAGCACATTAGTGGCCCCTCATTGTCTGCAGAGCTCACATAGTATAACAATGTCACATGAGCCTCAGAAGACCTTTCACCAGTGATGAGAGTGAATTTTTTTTACATTTTAGTACTTAAGAACAGGTTGTCCACAAGCAGTGTATAACCTCTTTAAGAGTAGCAGGTTGTAATAGGTTATTCACACCCATAGTGTCATTTTCCATCCCCAAATCTGTGTTTGTTTCCTAATACAGAAGTCAATCTGATAAAACCACATCTTTGTTCTTGTGATTGCACTTCTCCTCAAACAGTGCTGGGCAGTTTTGTGTCTTCTTTGCAGTTTAGGTTTCTGCTCTGTTTCACATTTTTATTTACTTTCTTAGATTCTTCACCCAATTTTATTTACAACCATTTGATTAATGTATGAGATTATGAAACTCTTGGTTACAGACCTGTCTCGTTCCTTCTCTGAGTTGATTGACATTTCTGCCTTGCTCTGAATACTCTGAGACAGACTGGTTGCTATGGACAAGCTGCCTAACAACTCTACTTTGAGGATTACTACCTAAAGGTGGCGCTAGAGTTCGTCCACTTCCTCACTGAAGTGACAATTTGCATATTTCCCAGAGGAGCTTTGCGGCTATAAGTCTCCTTATCAGCTCATCTGTCTCCTTATGTCGGCAAGCAGATTCCTCTCCATGTGGAGAATAGTTCCCCAGACCTCATCTATAGCCTCTCATACAGCCAGATCAGAATTCCCACACACTGCACTGATGAGGGGCAGTCACCCCGAAACACAGCGTCTGTAGTTTGGGTTTCTGATCTGGCACAAATCCTTGGTCATATTAAAAGGCTTGTTAAAGAGTCAATTATGACTTTGAGGATTGTTACCTAAAGGTGGCGCTAGAGTTCATCTACTTCCTCACTGAAGTGACAATTAGCAATTCTATAGAAATGGCTGTGGTTGTTACATTGTATCCCAGGCAATCAAACTGGTTTCAGTACATGAAATTCAACATCTCAGGCTTCACTACTAATCAGATTTTTCTGAAAGTAAATGAATCTGGTAAACTTCTGTAAGGATTGAACTAATCTCTACCTGCTTGTGTCTTCCTGCAGTGCCCAGTGCACCACCAAGGAAGGTTGAAGTTGACTCTGTGAATTCCACTTGTGTCCGAGTGACCTGGAAGTCCTCCTTTCCCACTAAGCAAAATGGTCAGATACGAGGCTACCAGGTGACCTATGTGCGCCTGGAAAGTGGAGAGCCTAGGGGAAACCAAGTCATAAAGGATGTCATGTTGGCAGAGGCTCAGGTAACCATGCACAAGGATCAGTTTTTGTTTATCCTCCTGTTGATGCTATTCATATAATGCTTCAATAACTTTCATCCAGATGTTGTCAAGATTTGGACATAAAAAGTTGGCTCTTCACTGGTTTGACCCTTTCCACCCTTCTCCCCAACCAACTAATCCAGTCTACATTGCAGCACTAGTCCAGGGTGATCTGCATTGTGAAGCATGCCCTTCTCATAGAGCTAATACCCATATACCCTCTTTATACTGATGACCAGACTGACATTAGATGTGTGTATGTCCCACGTTCCCCCTGGCATGATTCCTTCCATTGTAGCATCTCTACTGTTGTAACCCTGTGACCCTTTCCCTGTAAACTCCACTTACCCCTCTTCTCTCTGTCCCTACCAGTGGAGACCAGAGGAGTCTGCAGACTACGTGAGTATACTGTTTGGCGTCTGTGGGCAGATTGCGTGATCGCATTGTGTCTGCAGAGAACAGGGGGCTGTCACAGAGCTGTCAGCCACTTTACTTCTAGACTATGGCCAATATGGCTTTATTTGTTTATACCTCTATCCTGCATATAATGGAATAAAAAGAGAGGTTGTAAAAATTGTTAAAAAAAATAACCAAATAATAATTTTTGGAAGGAATGATCAGCCTTAACATTATGACGGTGCCGCCGAGCTCCAGTGGGTCCCACATGTGCAGAACATCTATTATACAGCCTTTGTGACAGCCCCCGTGTTCTTGTCCTGTAATCATCGGCTCAATGACGGGATTCTGCAATCTATAACCTTTTGGACATATCATCTGTTTCTATTCTTCCTGTGCTTCCACGTTTTGGAGAGAGGCACAGTTCTTGCATGGAGATTAGGGTCTGGTGGGACGTCAGGACTGATGACGATGGGTGATCAGTTTCAGCAATCGGCTTTTTCTCTCCTTCTGTTTTTGTTGTGATTCTCAGCGGATAATCATGGGGCATAATGATCATCATTGTATAAGTTGCAATTCTTTCTCTGCCTTATTTTTCCATTACATCGGAACATGATTTTATTTGTGCATCAAGAACATCCACATTTGACTACTATATTCACTTCTGCATTGTTGAGCTCTTGGAATAAGATTTTCATTGATAATTATTTTATAAAACAAAGCGAAATTTGAGCTTACATAAGTGATGTGCAGCGCTCTGTGCCACTTATCCCCTGTGTGCAACGTCTAACGTTGGAACGAGTTACATGTTCCTGCAGCTCCCCCTTCTGTCCGGACCTGGTGCTGCAGGAAGACTTTCTTAATTGCTTTTACCATTTTCTTTCTCCAATTTTAGGAAGCCCTAATAACCGGGCTTTCTCCAGAAACTACCTATTCCATCTCTGTAGCTGCATATACTACAAAAGGAGATGGTGCTCGGAGCAAACCTAAAATTGTCACCACTACAGGAGCCTGTGAGTACCGCCAACATGCCTGGAAAAGAGTATTTCTGTTAATATGCTGTCAATACTTTTGTGCTTTACTTTTCTTGTATAAGAAATAAAATCTCACTGTCGCCTGTTTGCTGTGATAGAATACAACCTACCTGGTTTAATGAGCTTGGTGCGGGGTTATTAAAGTGATACTGGTCTTTTCTCAATAGATTGTGGATAGAGAAACGCAATAGGGTCATACCCAATAAATATAGAAAAGATAGAAAAGACTCAGCCGCACACATTGTAAGGTTGTGTCACATCTATATGAAAGCGTATGGACAGCTGCCGCAGAAACCACATGCATGATTGCCAGCTGAGAATGCAGGAACCAGGGGAATTTGTGGATACAATCCATGCTCCTGTCAAATAATCTAGGTCCAGAGAAAGAAGTACGGTCATAAAAAATTGTGATTTATTTGACGCATTTTGAAGCACGTCCCCGGTGAATTTCCTAAGGAAGAAGCGGGACACAAAAAAAAAAATCAACATTTTTTCCTCACATTTTATGACATGCATGTGTTTTCAAAGGAGATGGGTGAATACACTGCTGCAGGACACCCCTGTCAGCCGCCTACTTCCCAGGACAACCATACACTTTAAATGGTTGCTCGGTTTCACCAAAAATATCAGAGGACCTGGCTGTATTGTGTGTATGGAGCCAATAACTAGCACCAAACCAGCAGACTTATGAATACAGCTGTGAAGCACTTGGAAAAAAATTAAAAAAAACATGTAAAGCAATTATGGGATGTATGGCTGCAAATACTTGAACCATGGAGATTACTTTAATAATCATATATTTATGTGTATTTCAGTGCCCGGGAGGCCAACTATAGGAATTAGCACAACCATTCAAAACACAGCACTAGTTCAGTGGCATCCCCCTCGGGAGGTGATGGGGGAGCTATTGGGATACCGCCTGCAGTATAAACGTGTGGATGACGAGAGGTTTATTACGATGGACTTTGGAAAGAATGAACATCACTACACGCTGACCAAGCTCCACAAGGGTGCCACCTATGTCTTCAAACTGTCTGCCAAGAACCGAGCTGGCTTTGGAGAGGAGGCCGAGAAGGAGATTTCTACACCTGAGGACGTTCCTAGTGGCTTTCCACAAAACTTGCAAGTCGTTGGACTCACAACATCCACAACAGAACTGTCTTGGGAGCCTCCAGTACTTTCAGAACGCAATGGAAAAATCACAAACTACACAGTGGTTTACCGTGACATCAATAGCCCCCAGGATCTGATCAACATCACGCGAGATACTTACATTACACTCGTCAACCTCAAACCAGACACTACCTATGACATTAAGGTCAGGGCAAGGACAAATAAGGGACTTGGGCCTTTAAGTCCCAGCATACAATCCCGCACTATGCCTGTAGACCAAGGTAAGGCTCGCCTGTGAACAGGAATGTTAATCAGCAAATGTATTCCCAGAGACTCGATTAATGTTTTCTCTCTTCACAGTATTTGCAAAGAACTTCAGAGTGAATGCCGTGATGAAAACGTCGGTCTTGCTGAGCTGGGAAGTTCCTGACTCTTATAAATCAGCCGTGCCTTTCAAGGTTGGTGTCTGAAATTGGCAGCTACCTGTGCTTTGCTGTGATGATCGTTAAGTGGTTGCAGGGAACTGGCTTACTTTGAACTGATATGGTTTGATATTTAAGGCCCCCATACACATTAGATTACATTTGGCCAAAGTTGCCAATATCTGAGGGATTGCTTTATGTCTGTAGGTGACTGAGAAAGGGAATGAACACCTGATGCTCTTGTACTTTGAGATAAGCTGCTGCCAAAGATGTGTGGCAGCAGCTTTCTTCTCTCCCTCTGTTGAAGACACATAATGCTTGGCCATATCAATGTTCTTGTGTTTGAGGGAGTCATAAGAGGTAACTGTTTGGCTGACTGTTATCGTATGTGTCTGAGTAAACATGACTACTGTTCAATGGTATTCATGCATTTACTTCACAAGTTCTCTTTTGACAAACTGTCAGAGGAATAACACCGACAACAGTATTTCTGCAGAGTTTTATATGGGTAGTATATATGCTCCGCGTTTCCATGATTGTTCTTGCTGTCCACCAAACTGAGTGATTAATGTAAATTCTTATCCTATTTAGATTCTATATAACAACCAGAACGTAGAAGTCGATGGTCATTCAATGCGCAAGCTGATCAACAATCTTCAGCCGGACACCGAGTATTCCTTTGTCCTTATGCACCGAGGTAGCAGTGCTGGTGGCCTGCAGCACCGAGTGTCTATCCGCACAGCCCCCGATGTCCTGCAGAGCAAACCATCATCTGCCAGCAAGTACATGGAGGATAACAAATTTACTTTGCTTTTACCGCGGGTACAAACATCTTCTCCAGTGAGGTAAGGGCCTGTGATGTCTTGCAGATAGTTTACTAGTAAAGGCTTTGTTTCTTTTTCTTTGATAACCCCAATATATTTTTCATTACTCTTGTGTGACAGATGGTATTACATTGTAGTCGTTCCACTCGATAGTTCTAGGAGTAACCCGAGTACACGGCAAAGTCCTGAGGAAATGGAGCTGGAACAGGTGGGATATTTGTCGCTTGTGTCCTACTTTTCCTTCAGATGTATTAATCCTCTGGTTATGTGTTAAGCTGTATAGTAGGTTATTACATACATAACAAAGTACTTCTGTTTGCTTTCCTTTGAAATATATTGTTGTCCTGTTAATCTGTCATATGCAATCGTAGAACACCGTAGGTTACAGATAATTCAGCCAATATAATCGAAGGACGGGCTTTGTAAGGTTGGACATGTATTGATGCTCAACATTAGGGTTCATTCTTGCAGTCTTGCATGATGATACTCAAGGTTTTGTCTATATCTTAGATCCTAGAAGCCATTAATCAGGGATCTCGTCGGCAAAAAAGAGAAGCGATCAGGAACAAGCCATATATTGCAGCCCGGCTGAACACGCTCCCAGAATCGTTCACTCTTGGTGACAATAAAGAATATAATGGTTTTGTCAACAAGCCTTTGGACCCACATCAGAGCTACTCCTGCTTTGTGCTTGCAGCTCTGGAAGACGGTGACACTGTGAGTGCATTCTCTCTGTGCTTTATACATAAATAATTGTATTCCTTTGGTCAACCAGTATAGATTTCTGATTTATTAGAAGTTTAAACTTCTTCCAACAAGAAAAAGTTTTTTGTTTTTTGTGACTTAGTCATTCTACACAAATACTCAAATTCATTTGTTTTCATCCAGTCCTAAGTATTCTCAGTCATTGGATTATCCTTCCCTACAGACATGGGAATAGCTATAAATGCTGACTGTCCTCATCTGTGAGGGCTACCACCTGAAGCTCTGCTGTACTCTTTGTGTCTCCTCAATAATCATCAGAGCCTTAGTATGTTTTGTATCCTTGTTATTGCAGAAGAAGTATGCAGCCAGCCCATACTCAGATGACATTGTGGTGGAAGTAATTTCAACCAGACAACAAGAAGAGCCCGAGATGCTCTGGGTGATGGGTCCAGTCCTTGCCGTCATTCTTATCATCATTATTGTTATTGCAATTCTTTTGTTCAAAAGGTAAGGGCCTGGGTATGTTGACTTCCACAGGACCTCTACAGTCCTGCTTCTACTATGTTTATATCTACTAAATTAGGTTATAATTAATCACCAACCATATATTTAGAAGTGGAGACTACACACAATAGGGTAAATGTGCTAGATTAAAACACTGAGTGCAGTCTCTTCTTCTGAATATATGTTTTACTACAGTTCTATGGTAGAGGGAATCTGGGAAACTGCATCCAGCTCCCAGGTTGGAGAAATGTTGTTATTGAGATTTTTTAAGTTTATGTTACTGTGAATTAAAGTGAATCCTGTTGGTTGATTCATGCTGCTTTTACTTTAGTGACAGACCGCATGAATCAGAGTCTGGCACCACATTTGCAGCCAGGTATGTTCTACCCCTAAAACTCTCCAGATCTGGCCAGGGACAATAGGCACAGAAGAGACTAGTCCGCCCAGCTCCATCATACGCCGCTCGGGTTAATTAAGAGCGTCACTCCCGTGTGTGTACATGGGGAAGTGGTCTGTAAACTGCAGCAATATCTGGATGGGGATCATTTCTATGAAAATAAGCCCCAGTATGATTTTACAGGTTTTTTGGAGCGCAGTTGAAATATCATCCCTACTCCAAAATGAAGACATAGTTACAGTCTGGGACTGTGTGTGTGTATGTAAACTGGGCACCTGAAAGGGACTCCATCATTTCTATTCCGAGGATGCTTTGCTTGAAGATCTTGGTTGACATATTGGTCACCAAATGTCCTTTGACTGTGGGAGTCTGGAGGAAATGAAAAGGAGAGGCTGGTATGCAGGACCACATTAAAGGAAAGAGGGCGAGAACTGAGCAAGCTCTCAGGACCCCCACTATCTTAGGGACCCCCAGCATTTCTACTCCGAGGTTAAGACTGCTTAAGGACCTTTGGTGACATCAGTCATGTGACCATGAAGTCACCACAGGTCCTTAAACTGCTGAAGTCTAGAGGAACTGAAGAGGAGACAGACTGATATGTACCGTATATGCAGTGTGTGTATATTCATGTCTATGTATAGTGTGTGTGATGAGATGCTTATATTTGAATAAATGTTGACTTTTCATAGACTAAATGTGGATTGTTGATCATGGAATAATAATGACATCGCCTGAAAATAAGCCCTACCCTATCTTTTGGAGCAAACAATAATATAAGGCCCAGTCTTATTTTTGAGGAAACACAGTCTGTAATATATACCTGCCTGCAATCATGCAACCAGCTTTGATTCATGCTACTTGTGGTTTGGCCAGTATCAATAGACTGAAAGATTCCCTTACCATATACTGTATATGGGCTTTTAGGTCTTTGAAATGTAAATCCATCAATATCCGATATCTTCTATCGGTTGATAAATTGCCCAGAAATGTTTAAATAAATCTGCAAATAAGGTGTTAAGTGCTGTGGGTGTGACCCTGAACCGTTCCCTTGCCCAGCAGCTCTGGCTTCTCTCACTGTCTCTCTTGACATCAGTTAAGGTAAAGTCTGTTTCTGAACAGGGGAGAAGGTATAGGCTTGTTAAGTGCGTGACCATGCTAATTTCTCGGGAATGCAGCCACAGATTGAAATGTAAACCCAGGACACTTTTACATCTTCTGGGACCTGGGGCACTTGATTAAATTTAGAATGTAAGGAGGCAGATATTTTACAAATGATTTACTTGATATTGATATATTTAACAATACATTCCCTCCAGTCAGTGATTTTGTAGCTACAGAGGTGCAAATTATCAGCACAAACTAAATTTAGCATGGTAGAAAATAACATCATACTAGTATTAACTGCCTGTAAAAAGTAGAATAGTTTGACCGAACTGCAACTTTAAGACACATTCAGATGACTCACCCCGACTACATTATTTTTTTCATTAAAATATAATCCCAAGATTCATTCTGTCCCCTGATGCCAAGAATTTCCCGCTATCATGTAGCTTAGGGCACTATTTTTGCACTAGGATGGCAGCCAGAAGTCTTTCTTGAAAGGAGCCTGTACGCATGATAGTTAATGAACAAACGCTCATTATGTTGGCTACGGTCTCCCCCTACGCCACCATCCACAAGTGCTCGGCCCAGCAGTTTTAAAACAAGGAGAAAGCTGCTGCCAGACCCCAATCAGCCCATGAGAACAAGAGGATTGAGCTTTATTTACCGTACATTTCTCTCCCCGAATCACTTCAGAGGCCCAAAGTGTCTTACAAAGTGTCAATATTAATTACAGTATATGCCACGCAATAAATCGCTTCCCCTTGTGTAATTTTGTAAATCTTGCATTCTCATTGATGTCGTTTGTTCTCTTTTTGTGCTCGTCCTGGACACAGTAAGCAGGAGAGGTAGGACGTTCCTGTGTTCTTATCTTGTGTCCATACAGCAGCAGGTTTCTAAACTCATTTCTCTGTATTAAACTACAAATATTACATTAAAAATATATATATCTTCTAGTTAAAAATTGGAAAAAAAAAACACAAGATTTTCTGTAGTTTATAGATCACTACCTCAACAGGGAATATATCCAATCTCAATCATATACTGAGGACCATAATCACTGTGGGTATCTGAGATATGTCATTATATCATACATCTGAAATGCACAACGTTTATTTTCCTGCATGTTTACTGTCTTAAGTACCATCCCAAAAATGGCCGCCTTGGCTATAAACGCAGTAAAATTCCTCTGCTTCGACAATTAATAATAAAAATATTATACTATTAAAATATAACTGGTTAGTGTAGTGAACCTAGAGGGAGATATCCAAACACAATCTGCCAATAGTTTTACTATTTTGTCCCTTTCTATTTGTTGTAATCTCCTCATTTTTAATTACTACTCAGTTTTGTGGAGTTTCCAGATTATGTCTCAATTCTGTGCCTCAAAGCAAGGCTCATACTAAGGTAGAAGAATTTTACTGTCTAAAGAATTGAAACTGTAGTTTTGTTTCTTTTTATTATTTTGTAAGAGAATTTTCTATTCTGAACACAAGATGTTATTTCTTTATAGAAAAAGAACCAACTCCCCCTCTAACAAAGAAGACCAAACTCCAGGAGTCAAAGAATCCCTTCTGGGAAATTCATCTGATCCAGTGGAACTGAGGCGTCTGAACTACCAGACTCCAGGTACTTCTGTCCCCTGCATTTTCCAGACTTTCCATTTTACTTTCCCATCATCATCTGTTGTGACGGGTGCAGAATGTTACAATATATAAAATGATCCAACAATGGATTAATAGCAATGACCTGACCATCTTGCACCCATGGAATAGTCAGCTGGAAATCCGTGAGCAGTGAGCTCGGTCTCGGATTATGTGGGGGCTGGAGTCTCTGACATCAATCATCAATCCAGTCCAAACACTTTTAAAGTTGGCTACATCCACTCTTCTGACTCCAATGATAAGTTTTTGTATTGGATGGAAAATCATTGTGCCAGAGTTGTCCATGTAAACAAACAGCGATGTATGTGACTACTGAACCTCGCGTTTTGGCTCCTTCTTCCCTAGTGCAGGATGCCTTTTTGGTTACTTTAAAATGTTTCCTCTTTTTCCATTAAAATTGGTTATACACTTTAAATGGCTGCTGGAACATAGGCACACTGCCGTCCCTCCCGACTCCACATACACACAAGTGCTCAGTCTTGTCTTCCCTGAAAACAAAAGGAATATTGCCTTTAAATTCCACCTGCCCAATCCTTTTTATCTAATATCTGTTGGGAGAGAGTCTGGAGCCTCCATATACATCAAATGATGGGCGGTATCTGCTGGCCTCAATCCAATGTGTACGAGCCCTTTACCTATGTTTGTATCATTGTCAGGAACAGTTCTATCACTTCTGCTTTCTAATGTGAAATCTATAGGCTGTAACCTATTCAGATGACAATCGTATTGATAGAGATGTTCACAGGAGAATAAGGTCTGCGCCACAGGAGAGCGCCAATACTGATCACTCTTTCTAGGACAGTATATGAACTAATGAAGTGATGAAGAGTATATAGGTCCAGTCAGGAGATCCTCACCTTACAAACAGTGCACCCAATAGACATTAGGATCAAGAAAGGTTTCCCACTGCAGCATATAAGGATGTGGTTCATCTGAGCCTTCCTTGTTCTTCTTCGTCCATGTACAGTTGTGATCTTGCTCGTGTGGTGTTGCTTACTCGCTGATCCACAAATTATGAGTGCCCATACTCTCACCCTGTTTTCACTAGATCCAGTACCAAACAGACCTTCACTCCCATTCCAGCCGTCCCTCTAATTTGCATTCTGTTCTTTGCCGATTTTGTTTTCCTTGCAGGTTCCAGTGTCCCCAGTTATCCGAATGTTTCAAGTTAGTTTGACAATTTACCATAACCATCTAGCGAAGTTTTCACTCCCCTCATGCCCTACTCATTGCCAGCTCTTGCTTTCTATCAATTTCCTTCACACATTCTCTTCACCCCATGTCATCCTCCTCCTCAGCTGGGCACTGCCTTTGATTTGCTCTTGGGGTATCTTGGATTTTGCCTTTGTTCTTGGTGAGAACATTATTCTGTGAGGGAAGACGTAGAGTAGAGAAATGATAGGGTGTTAGGAGAGGTAGTAGAGCAGGGCACAGCTACTGGATCAGTCTACGACTTGGCCCACACTCTTAGGAGACAGTATATTTGATTTGCTCTCTGACCCAATTCCTTGATAATTCTCATATCTATTCTGCATATGAGAAAGCGGAAATCTTGTTTTCCTCACAACTCCCCATTGTTTCTTTTTCACAAATTAACCCCTTTTCGAAAGTTGCAGTTTTTATGGTTTTTAACTCTGAAGTTGCTCTACCTGTTCCCTCCATCTTCCTCTGAGATTGGATAATATGTCATATATTTGGTATGTTTTGGCTCTGTTTGTCATTGATCAAAGGCATTTCTGTCATTCACTCATTTCACTTCCAGGCATTGGTTATCTCTTATTTTTTCCTCTGTCCTCTTCACTGCACCGCATTACTGCATCAGAGTCTGTGGTGTGGATTTTCAAGGCGCCATGGGCTGCAGAGCATGCCAACATTCAGACATATGATGCCGCTTCTCTCGGGGTTTTGCAGCATGCTGCGTGTGTACAGCTCTGCCAATCTGTCTGGCTGCACTGTCCATCTCCATTGTCACCTGCATGGCAGGAATTCTTTGTTGCTCATGTTATCTTTCTGTCCCCTCAGGTATGAGGGACCATCCACCCATCTCGATTAATGACCTTGCGGAATGCATTGACCGCTTGAAGGCCAACGATGGACTCAAGTTCTCCCAGGAATATGAGGTGAGATATGCATATTGTATACGACTTTCTAGAGCTGCCATGAGAATTACATTTTTTAGCTCCATCTTTATTACTTCTTTTGCGTCTCAGTCCATTGACCCTGGTCAGCAATTCACATGGGAGCATTCTAACCTGGAGGTGAACAAACCAAAGAATCGTTATGCAAATGTTATAGCATACGACCACTCCCGGGTCATCCTTACATCAGTGGATGGTAAGATCACAATTTGTTCACTATAAAATGTCACAGTAGTCTGCCCTTCCTATTCTAAAGCTTTCTAACCTTTTCTCAGGTGTTCCCGGCAGCGATTACATCAATGGCAACTATATAGACGGCTACAGGAAACAGAACGCTTACATTGCCACACAAGGGCCGCTACCTGAGACGCTCACTGATTTCTGGCGTATGGTGTGGGAGCAGAGAGCGTTGACCATTGTCATGATGACTCGTCTGGAGGAAAAATCCAGGGTCAGACATCATATAGAAGGAACTAAAAAAAATGACCACCTATGAATTGCACACAGAGACCCCGCTCATTACTGCTAATAATACCGTGTTTCCCCGAAAATAAGACCGTGTCTTTTATTTTTTTGGGCGCCAAAAGTGGCACCCTGTCCTATTTTCGGGGTGGGGGGGGTCTTATATTGATTGGCAGCCCCAGCCACTGCAGCCTCCCATCCACACACACCACCCACCCACTTGCAAACACACATACACACACTCATACACACACATACACACTCATACACACACTCATACACATACATACACACATACACACACACACACACATATATACATACACACACATATATATATACATACACACATACACACACACATATATACATACACACACACACATATATACATACACACATACACACACACACATATATACATACACACACACACACACATATATACATACACACACACACACACATATATACATACACACACACACACACACACATACATACACACACACACACATACATACACACATACACACATATACATATATACACACATACACACATATATACACACATATATACATACACACACATATACACACACATACACACACACACATATATACATACACACACACACATACACATACATATATACACACACACACACATATACATACACACACACACATACATACACATACATATACACACACACACACACACCGCTTCTTACCGGCTCCCCCGACCTTCGGTGTGGCTCCCCGCTGTCCCCCTGTGTCCAGGCTCCTCCAGTGTCCTGCAGGTGCAGCCGCGCTGGAGCAGATGGGGTTAATCACAGCCTAACTTGCTGTGTGCCCCCGCTGAATTCTGCCCAGCCTGACGTCACAACAGCCCGGCTCGAGCTCTGATTGGCTCCCAGGAACCAGCGGGCGCGGCCAGATGACGAGCCAATCAGAGCTCATGACGTCATCTGGCCGCGCCCGCTGCTTCCTGGGAGCCAATCAGAGCTCGAGCCGGGCTGCTGTGACGTCAGGCTGGGTAGAATTCAGCGGGGGCACACAGCAAGTTAGGCTGTGATTAACCCCATCTACTTCAGCGTGGCTGCACCTGCAGGACACTGGAGGAGCCTGGATACACCGGGGGACAGGTACCGGCCTTATATTCCCCAGCACCCCCCCCCAGGGGCCTTATATTAGCAGACCCCCCCGTTTCCCCTACCCTGTCTTACTTTCGGGGGGGGTCTTACTATCGGGGAAAGACGGTAGTGTTAATTATAGAACAACATCCATGATAAATTGGCACATTTTATTACTTGCCATAAGGAATGCCACAAAGTGCACAATATTGAGACATACATTAGGGTATGTCTTCCCATTTTGTGCAGTATAATAGTAAATCTTGATAACCTGACAGCCTTGAGGTATACAAGATGATGTGTTCAAGGTAGCTCCGTTATCAGGATTACTGGGTCTCCGTGGCATGTCACTGAACTTTCTTGCAAAAGTTTACTAAAGACATTTTACAACTGTGATTTGATGTCTTCAAAAATTCGGAGCCTGTCACCAAACCCTTGTATAGTGATTTACATATGTGTTTTATGACATAACTTCATTTGATCCACAGGTGAAGTGTGACCAGTACTGGCCCAGCCGTGGCACGGAGACGTATGGAATGATCCAGGTCACCTTATTAGACACAGTAGAACTTGCCACTTACACAGTGAGAACATTTGCCCTCTACAAGGTGGGTCACCCTGAATATTATCTGTATAATAGGTTATTTGGGGTCTTGTCCTATAACAAGCAAACAAAACGGGTCCCAGATCGGATCCACCCTTTCCCTGACAACCTGCTCACCCCCTCCTGCTCCATCTCCCAAGAGAGAGATAAGACTTCACAATGCGGTAGAAGGTAGACAAGCAAATTAAGAGTGTAATGTTTTAATTTAATTTTCAATTATAATATAATTTTACGCTGCGCTGAGTTTAATGAGAGAAACAAATGCAGATAGTGATGTTGAGTGAAACTTGATTTTGATACCTAGTTAGTCACTGCAGGTCTCGAATTGCAGAAGCAATCAGCTCTAGTACTGACTGGGTTATATAAACTAGCAATAATAAGTCTCACAAGTATGTATCAGACTAAGTAAAGCTGACCATTCAGTGCAGTCAATCTGGGGACATTTTTATCACTAGTAAATTTTGTAGCTTATCTGGGACCATGTAAATTTGCTCCTTGATCCATACTGTGTCCATACTGACAATTCATCCATAGTAACGGTGGTAACTAATCAAGACAATACATAAAATTGAGTTTTTCTTATCCTTACAGAATGGCTCCTGTGAAAAACGAGAAATCCGCCAATTCCAGTTCATGGCTTGGCCGGACCATGGGGTCCCAGAATATCCCACACCAATTCTAGCATTCTTACGAAGAGTTAAAGCTTGTAACCCCACAGATGCTGGTCCTATGGTTGTCCACTGCAGGTAAGGGACGAGTTCTTATAATTGTCCATTAAGATCAGTAGGAAAAGTGCTCCATTTACTTTGAGCGTCATCAGCCGGCACACAGCTACTTTAATAGAGGCAAGAAATACATCCATGTCTACTTCATTCAGCAGAGAGAGCTCTTGTCTACTGAAGAGGATCCCGAAATGAACCAGAAAACCAAAAGCTAAACCTAGCTCTTAGCAGAGTCCTAGTCAAAAAGAACATTAGATATAGAAAGCTGAAACGAGAAAGCACCAGGAGCAGACGGGCTTCCAGCCGAGGTATATAAGGATCTAGAGGAGGTTTTGATACCTAGGCTTCAGGTGGTCTTAGAGGAAGCAAGGGCGAGGAGGATTTTGCCAACATCCATGAGAGAGGTTGTCATTGTGGTGATACCAAAAGATAAGGAGTTGCGGCTACCAGAGTCGTACAGGCCCATATCACTGCTGACAACAGATGTTAAACTCCTGGCTAAAGTGTTGTCAAATCGGTTGACTGACATAATTTCTAAGTTGATACATCCGGATCAGTCCAGCTTTATGCCTAACAGGCCTATGGCTGTTAATTTGAGAAGATTTTATATGAACATGCAGTTACCGGAGGACAACTCGGGCAGGAGGGTAATTGTGTCATTGGATGCCCATAAGGCATTTGACAATGTGGAGTGGGCCTACTTGTGGGGAGTACTGGAATATATGGGCTTTGGTCCGCAGTTTCTCTCATGGGTGCAGCTGCTATATACTCAGCTCTTGGCAAAAAGTGCCATCTCAGACCATAGATCTGTGCAGGGTAAGAGACAGGGGTGTCTACTGTCCCCACTTTTATTCGCTCTGGCTGTAGAACCATTAGCTGCTAAAATACGGAGAGTGGAAGAGGTGATGGGATTCAAGTATAGACGAATGGAGGAAAAAATAGCGCTCTATGCGGATGACATTCTTTTATTCTTAGATAATCCCTTAGCAGTGCTATGCGACTTATTGAAAATTTTGGGTCTTTATATCAGGGCTGAAAATCAATTGGTATAAATCCAATTTGTTTAAAATAGATGCAGAGATGGTTGACAAGTTTAAGTATTTGGGCATTTGGATATCATTACCCATCACAGAATATGTGAATGTGAACCTGACTCTTATTTTGGGAACTCTTAAAGCTAAGGTAGGAGCCTGGAATAAATTACACCTTTCAGTGGTTGGCCGGGTTAATCTTATTAAAATGATACTGATGCCCAAATTACTGTATGTTCTACATAATGCCCCTATTTGGATTCCACAAGGGAAGTTTAAACAAATTAATACCCTGTTCAGGAGCCTGATATGGGGGAAAAAGCAACCCCGCCTTAGGCTGGAATTGCTACAGCCTAAAGATGATGGTGGACTAGCACTGCCTAATCCGAGCATATATTTCCTTGTGGCCCAATGTCAACACTTAAGTGGATGGACACATAGTTCTATTTAGCATATCTTAGAGGTTATGATAGAAAGATGCCCATTAATAAAAAGCTTCGAGGATGCTTCTATGGGAACGCTCAGAAGGACTTACCCCAAGCTGTCATTAGTGCACAAAGTTTGGGGGACACTTAAACATATTAGAGGGGTGACTTGACTGACGCGATACTCACCGATATGGATTAACAACAATTTACCTGAATTCATGACAATGGGGTGCTTAAGAGAGTGGCAGGCCAATGGAATACAGTATGTCCACCAAATATTAGACCAGCAGGGACTGAAACCATTTCAAAGGCTTCAGGAGGAATATAGACTGCGGATCACAAGTGGCTTCCAGTATGCACAGATAAAACATGCATTTGCAGCTCAAAACAAGGATGGGAACATGTCTATTCAGCAGGATATTGTGTTGGACTATGTGTGTGGAGAGGGCTCTGCGAGGAGAGTGATTTCTACGACATATAGCGACCTACTACACATGTTTCTGCTTCACTATCCGATACGGGCCAGAGCTAGGTGGGAGGTGGAAGTAGGGGTATTGGAGGATGACACCTGGAATTCCATTCTGGAGTGGATAACAAGACTATCCTTAAGTGAACCGGGAAGGTTATCCCAACTATTTATGCTAAAGAAGAGTCTACAGATCACCAGACTTTATTCAGGGCAGACTTGAGATCCACTTCAGATTGTCCTAGATGTAGGAATGAAGGAGCTGGGATTTACCATATGATGTGGACATGATCTAGATTAGCATCCTATTGGTTAATGGTCATTACTAGACTGGAGGGGTCGTACAATTGTGTGATCCTGAGGGACCCGGTAGTGTGCTTGTTGGGATACGTGGAGGAAATTCCTGTGGATAATAACCTGAAAGTGGCTATTGTGAGGGTGCTATTTCTTGCTAGGAAGCTCATTGCTAGATACTGGTTTGGAGAAGGACCACCAACTAGGAGCGAATTTCTCAAACAAGCTGTAGATGTTTCCCAGATGGAAAAAGGGATATACAAAAACTGAGGGAAAATGAATATGTATGAGAAGCTTGGTCTCCATGGCTGGAATATGGGTCGGATGGATGGGCTGGGGGGATGTAACATGAGCCTATGCTTTGACATTGGGAGTAAGATGGTTGTTAAAGTGATATAGTTCTATTGTGTCTTTTTTCTTCTGTATTGAACTATGGAGGCTATATCGGTATATTTACTGTCTAAGGGAGAGGGGGTGAGAGTTTGGGGTTGGGGATCGGTTATATATGAAAATGTATATGTTTGGATGCATAATTTGTCATTTAAAAAAAGATATAGAAAGCTGAATAACATCAGACACACAAACACTTGCCTGCATCCATTCATTGCAAAATGTCATCTCTCTTACCTAATTCCTGCAAATGCAATACAATCCCCAACCACTCAGGTTGAGAACAGGCCCCAAAACTAAAAACGTTCTAACACACAATTTGTCTATAAAATAATATTTTACTAAGGAACAATATAAAATAAGTAAATACAGAATACACTACCATATGAAACATAAAAAATATAAGTAGACACGGAAAAAATAACTTTTACAAACACATGGACTATATAATAAAATATACAGTGAGTACGGAAAGTATTCAGACCCCTTTAAATTTTTCACTCTGTTTCATTGCAGCCATTTGGTAAATTAAAAAAAGTTCATTTTTTCCTCATTAATGCACACTCTGCACATAATCTTGACTGAAAAAAAACAGAAATGTTGAAATTTTTGTAAATTTATTAAAAAAGAAAAACTGAAATATCACATGGTCATAAGTATTCAGACCCTTTGCTCATACACTTATATTTAACTTACATGCTGTCCATGACCTTGTGATCCTCCTTGAGATGGTTCTACTCCTTCATTGGAGTCCAGCTGTATTTAAACTGATAGGACTTGATTTGGAAAGGCACACACCTGCCTATATAAGACCTCACAGCTCACAGTGCATGTCAGACCAAATAAGGTCAAAGGAACTACCCAAGGAGCTTAGAGACAGAATTGTAGCAAGGCACAGATCTGGCCAAGGTTGCAAAGGAATTTCTGCAGTACTCAAGGTTCCTAAGAACAGTGGCCTCCATAATTCTTTAAATAGATGTTTGGGACCACTAGAAGTCTTCCTAGACCTGGCCATCCAGCCAAACTGTACTATTGTGGGAGAAGAGCCTTGGTGAGAGAGGTAAAGAAAAACCCCAAGATCACTGTGTCTGAGCTCCAGAGATGCAGTAGGGAGATGGGGTAAAGTTCCACAAAGTCAACTATCTCTGCAGCCCTCCATCAGTTGGGCCTTTATGGCAGAGTGGCCTGATGGAAGCCTCTCCTCTGTGCAGGATATATGAATGCCCGCATAGAGTTTGCTAAAAAACACATGAAGGACTCCCAGACTATGAGAAATAAGATTCTCTGGTCTGATGAGATGAAGATAGAAATTTTTGGTGATAATTGTAAGCGGTATGTGTGGAGAAAACCAGGCACTGCTCATCACCTGCCCAATACAATCCCAACAGTGAAACATGGTGGTGGCATCATGCTATGGGGGGTGTTTTTCAGCTGCAGGGATCGGACTATTGGTTGCAATTGAAGGAAACATGAATGCGGCCAAGTACAGAGATATCCTGGGTGAAAACCTCTCCCAGAGCTCTGGACCTCAGACTTGGCCAAAGGTTAAACTTCCAACAAGACAATGGCCCTGAGCACACAGCTAAAATAACAAAGGAGTGGCTTCACATCAACTCTGACCATTCCTACCTGGTTCAGCCAGAGCCCGGACCTAAACCCAATTGAACATCTCTGGAGAGACCTGAAAATGGCTGTCCACCAAACATACACCATCCAACCTGACAGAACTGGAGAGGATCTGCAAGGAAGAATGGCAGCAGATTCCCAAATCCAGGGGGGAAAAACTTGTTGCATCATTCCCAAGAAGACTCATACCTGTACTAGCTCAAAAGGTGCAAATACTCAACACTGAGCAAAGGGTCTGAATACTTATGACCATGTGATATTTCAGTTTTACTTTTTTAATACGTTTGCACAAATATATACATTTTTGTTTTTTTTTCAGTCAAGATGGGGTGCAGAGAAAACAATGAACTTTTTTGAATTTACCAAATAGCTGAAATGAAACAAAGAGTGAAAAATGTAAAGGGTCCTGAATACTTTCCGTACGCACTGTATAATTGAATATAATAGATGCATAGACAAGAGCAGCTGAATAAACTCCCAAAAATGAGAAGTCCCTTGTATATGCCATTTTTAAACAAAATATATCTATCAATTTCATAATCTGGACAAAGTGTCAAGCAAATGCAGATCTATGAATAAAAGGTTTTTAACATAAGGACAGATGTTAGAAGGGTAGCAGGGTCAGCATAGTAGACATACAAAAGAGAACACCCCTGCAGTAGAATCAATGTATAAAATGCACATGTAAAGACTAGATAAACACAGTCACGTGGTTAGTAGATGTTGCCAAACCTCAAAGCCATGTTACCAGTAAGAGAAGAGCCCCTAACGCATGTTTCACGTGGCTTTAGCATGAAGGGGGTCAAGTGTCTTATTCCTGCATATTTCAAAAATGGAGAATGGCCTATGGTTTCATGGGTAACACAGAAGTACCCATGACGGAGTTACTTCCCCACGGGGTGGAAATACAAACGTCGCTATAGAACAGCTGCTGAACTGCTTACTCATATTTGTGCGGTGTCAGGATTTTACATATTATATAGATGTCGTTAAAGTAAACCTGTCAGGTGATTCCTGCTCCCTGAACCAGACCCTGCCTCTAATGTCAGTCACTCTAAAATTCTGTGGTGTTTCATAGAAAACATACATCTTGGGGGACCATGCAGCTCCAGTCTGCTTCCTTTGAGTGACAGGTCTCTGCCTATAAACATACATAGGGATATACTTAACACTCAAAAGGGAACGGGGGTGGTGAAAAGCCACCAGGGACCAGCCTCTTGGACTAGTCACATGAGACACATGGTCCATTCTGGCTCTTAAATGCTATAATGTTAAGATCCTCGGCTGAAATGACAGCGCCAGACTGATACATAATACTGGTGATTTGGGCAGCATGAATCTGCAGATGTCAGGTTGTCTTTACATCTCCATTGTTGGTGATTTGTTCATGCAGACTGATGGTCTCTTTCTTCTTGGCAGTGCTGGTGTGGGCAGAACGGGATGTTTCATAGTCATTGATGCCATGCTGGAGAGAGTAAAGCTGGAGAAGACGGTGGACATCTATGGTCATGTGACCTGCATGCGCTCACAACGTAATTACATGGTGCAGACAGAGGACCAGTATATCTTCATCCACGAGGCTTTATTAGAAGCAGTGATGTGCGGTAACACAGAAGTGCCGGCACGCAGCCTGTATGCACATATCCAGAAACTGTCTCAGGTTCCTCCAGGAGAGACTGTCACCTCCATGGAGCTAGAGTTTAAGGTAGGCAATTACCTCTGCAGAAACACTGACTGACACTGGAAACGAAAAGAAGCCGAGCATTTATGTCCTTTTTTTTGCTGGTTATTTTCAGCAAGAGTAGAGATTGCAGTCTATGACCAGGCAGGAGTGAGACTGAGCCTAAAGCTGAATTCACACATCCGGATTATACGGCTCAGGCTGCAATTCCCGGCCTGACTGTGGATCTCCAACCTCATATATGCCTTTGAGGCTCTTGATTTAGGTCAGGAGACCAGAGGTCAGGCTGGAAAGTGCAACCCGAGCACTAACCTTATGTGTGAATTAAGCTTAATTACCGTGTCACCACAAAAATTAGACTAAGTCTAATATTTTTTGCTCCAAAAGATATCTTAGGACTTATTTTTAGGGGATGTCTTATTTTTTCCACAAACAACAATCTAAAATTTATTCTTGAACCAAATAAAAAAAAAAAATACATTCATTCAAACAGTCATGACCCAGTGGCGGACCTTGAGCCCAGATGCACAGATGGCCCTGGTGCAGCCATGTTGAGGAACCGGGAGGGGGTGCTGGCGGCCGCCGTTGAGGAGCAGGGGGGGTTGCTGGCGGCCGTCGGCGTGGAGGGGGCGGTTATTGTTGATGCGGCTCTCCTACCTGCTGAGCCGCGCCGCCAAGTGCATGCAGAGGAGAGGAGGGGCGGGATCAGGCAAGGGAAGCAGGAAGCTGTTTCCCTTGCCTGAGCCTCCTCTCCTCTGACATCGGGTTACGGGGGTCGGCTGGGGGCTCCCCTTCAGGCTTGAGGGGGCCCCCTAGCCGGTCAGGGCCCTGGTGCAGCTGAACCAACTGCACCACGGTAGGTCCGCCCCTATCATGACCAAAACCAAAGCCTTTGCTCAGTAACCCATTCACAGAGCTTGTCCTCCAGCTCAAGGAATAAGTGTTGCCGACCTGATCCATGCTTGTGTTTCTCAGCATTTCCGTTGTAACCTGTTGACTTAGGTTATCATACTCTTCTATTTTTGAACATCCAACATCTCCTCTTTTCAGAAATCAGTAATATTATTGGCCTGAGACTTCTCCATGTTCCATTTGTTGCGCAGGAGGTAGCGCAGTGCAAACGCAGCCAAGTGCATTGGAGCGCAAATGAAATGATGTGCGTTAACGCCGCCATTATAGTGTATGGGTGAGCGCATCCATGACATGTTTCCGGTGTGTGCAGAATAGCGCATGTACGCTCATGCACCCCCTCTTCACACTTGCGCTTTCGGGTTGCGTTTGGATGCGCTCACCCATACACTATAATGGCAGCGTTAAAGCACATTGTTTCATTTGCACTCCAATGTGCTTGGCTGCATTTTCACTGCACTACCTCCTGCGCTACCGCAATGCAGCCAAACGCACCAGAGCACAGGTGTTAAACAGCCCTTTGGATACATGCTCACAGTCTGGAGGAGCTGCGTGTTGGGTCCTTCGGACCTGAGGGAACCCACGGGTGGCCACAGTGAGATTGCAGCCGCCCTGTACTGAGCATGTGCATTGGGTGTGGGACGGCTTTTCCCTGCAGTCACCCAATGGGAGCTGCTTCCGACTAAGCAGTATGAAATGAACACGCGGAGGAGGAGCGGACTGCCAGCAACCCGCATCGCAGCTGTCAAAACGCTGAGGTTGGGTTAAGCATAGTGGGCATAGGATTTCTACAAATCTCATTCACCATGCTGATACTGTACTATGCAGCGGTTTGGACGCAGCGGCAAGACGCTGTGTCCAAAACGCAGCTTATACTGATCATGAGTATGCAGCCTTGCTCATCTATTTACATAGGATACTTACAGTAGTAAATTATGGATAGACCCTTCATCAAGAAAAGCAGACACCCCAAACAGAATCACAATGAAAAGACCAGGAGACCCAAAACAATAAGAGTTGGCAAGTGCAGCTTCACACACAGATCGGGGTAGTAATGCTGGCGTCACTCCTGTCACAGGCACGTTACGTGCTGTCAGGTCCCTTGACATTTAAGCTGCTCTTTTCCACCTTCCCCTGCAGCCAGATGTGGCAGTCACCTCCACCTGGTGAATGGAAGCAGACACAATGTTCTAATACAGGGGTCGGGAACCTCCAGCCCCAGGGCCAAATGTGGCCCTCGATGACCTATTCTGTGGCCCTTGGGCAGATTCCAGTGCTCAGGATGGCAGGTGCATTTTGATGACTGCCTGCCCTTTAAATTTAGCTCTCCAGTGAGCTCTATGCCCCAGCCTTAGCCTCCCCTGTGATGTATATGCTCCCAGCTTCTCCTGCGATGTCTAGGGCTCTAGCAAACCTGGAAAAGCAGTTGAGAAGTAACGTGATCAATGTCGCCATACATCATAGCTGCACTAAAGAGAAATAGCCCCAGCCACCACAGTAGGGGTGAGTTGATTGTTTAACCAAATATAGTGCGTCATTTTCAAGTTACTAATTTTGTAGAAATTTCCAAATGGCCCTAGCCAGAAAAAAGTTCCTGACCCCTGTTCTAATATAATGAGTTCAGGTGGGGAGTGACGTTGGCATCGCTACCCAATATGCGCGAGAGCCGGACGCTTGCTTATCCTTATTGTTTTGGGTCTCGTGTGAGCGTGATTATTTTTGGGGATGTCTGCCTACCTTGGGTCTATCTGTCCTCCTATATTCTGCTGACAGTTGATTTTACTATTTTACATGTATAGCAGCCTGGACACTATTTACATTGACTTTTTTATTAACTATAACTAGGGCCTATGTTTGGAGAATGGCTTATATTTCAAGCATCCTCAAAAATCATGCTAGGGCTTATTTTCGGGGAAATGGTATCTGCTGTCTGATCTATCTCTACAGGCAACAAGGCCATTGTCTTACATCACACGTAGCAACACAGCAAAGTATAAGAATGCTTGTTGTCCTAGAAGTCTGCATACAGAATAGTTTTGTTGTATCCCTCCCCTTTTTCTAATGCTCCAGTAACTATAAATAATATTCTATTCAACTATTACTCACTTGGTTAAACTTTTTTTTTTCTTGAAGCTTTTGGCCAACTCAAAGGCTCACACCTCCCGATTCATCAGTGCCAATCTACCATGCAACAAGTTTAAGAATCGGCTGGTGAATATAATGCCATACGAGATGAGCCGCGTCTGTCTTCAGCCGATACGTGGAGTTGAGGGGTCAGACTACATTAACGCCAGCTTCATTGATGGCTACAGGTAATATTTCCTCAGTAATGACAGATGCTGGGGGTGTTTAACTTAAATAGATGCAGTTCATTCACTGCTCATAAAACAGAATGTCCTTGATCTGGAGCATAATGGCCACAGCTGTCGGGTCTGGTGGACATACGCCTATTCTCATCCTCATCTGTTATTTCTGGACAATGTTTTGCAGGCAGCAGAAAGGGTACATTGCTACTCAGGGACCCCTGGCAGAGACCACAGAGGATTTCTGGCGCATGTTGTGGGAACATAATTCTACTATTGTGGTGATGCTGACAAAGCTGCGGGAGATGGGACGGGTAAGGAAAAGCTTTGATCCTTCCAAGAGGAACTGAAATGAGGATGAAGTTAATATGGAATATTAGAGGGATCTGAATTGGTGTTCGGATTTTGCTGCCTTTCCTGAAACATTAATGTGATAAATATTTTCCTGGTTTCAGTCTCTCATCATCTTACTGTTCATCTATGACACGTGTCAAACTCCGGCCGGCAGGGTGATTTCATGTGGCCTGTGACGCACCTAGCATCGCACTTTCAACTATATCTTCATCTTGGATGCCGATACAGTTGAAAGCAATGATAAAAGAGGAAAGCAGTCAGCTCTCTCCTCTATTATTCTGTATACTTTATGGAGGACTATGGGTGTGCATTATTCTGTATGGAGGAGTAAGTGCTTCCCATTCTTTTTGTATTTTAGACTAGGTGGGGTCTATTATACTGTATGAAGGACTATGTGGGGCCCACAGCTTTGTCCAAGTTTTTAATTTTTGGCCTTCTGTGTATTTGAGTTTGACATCCTTGATCTATGATGATAACTGAACAAGTATTTTTACAATTATCTTGCTATTTGTGGGGATATAGACTACACTATAAAACTCTACATGACTGGATATATACATTACTCTCTGCAGGAGAAGTGTCATCAGTACTGGCCCGCAGAACGCTCAGCACGGTACCAGTATTTTGTGGTGGACCCCATGGCGGAGTATAACATGCCTCAGTATATCCTGCGGGAGTTCAAAGTGACAGATGCAAGGGTGAGAACCGTTATTATTGACGGAAAAATTGGTAAATCCCAAGTTTCTATAGAAAAATATATATATATTAATTTACTTTCTGTGTTTTGATTTCAGGATGGACAGTCTCGGACAATCAGACAGTTTCAGTTCACAGACTGGCCTGAGCAAGGAGTGCCAAAAACAGGAGAAGGCTTTATCGACTTTATTGGACAGGTGCATAAGACCAAGGAGCAGTTTGGACAGGACGGACCGATAACTGTTCACTGCAGGTACATACCTTCTGGACTTCAGGGACATCACAAGGGCAAATGACAGGAGCAGAGTAATAGTAAGCGGGTGTTCATATATGGTGGATATGCTATGGCTTCACTGGCTACAACTTCCGCAGTGTAAAACGGTAGATGCATGGGGATGGGATTTTATTAAGTTGCATTCAGAGGCTGCAAATAAACACCTGCAGTAAATCTCTGGTAAGAATGAGGTCACATGTCCAGTAATCATCCGTTAGGGTACCCTCACACGAGACCATATCAGCGGCGATTTTATAGGCGATGCAGGGGCGTGGCCTATCGCCGACATGGCCAATGCGTCGCCTAATGTAAATAGGCGATGGCGGCGCCTTAGAGTGGTCGCCTGGTTTCCCAGCGGTGCTCTGAAACCAGGCGAGCACTCTGGGGCGAAGTGTACACAGCGCCCCACGTAACAGGGGGGCGGCGATCTTACAGGCGATGGGAGCCATAGGCTCCCATGTTACAGAATCGTCGCTGGGGTTTTTGGACACACCAGCTGTGAATGGCGCCTGTAAGATCGCCGGTGCGTCGCCGGAGGTATCGCCGCATGTTAACATGCGACGCTGGCGGGGCACCAAAAACATGCGTGCTCCCTCCTGTCGCCGCCGATATCTCCGGCGACGTCACCTCGTGTGATGGTACCCTTAGATCGGATCCAGCACAATCCATTGTGCAAACACAACTTTTTTGCTGTTTTTAAAAAATTGATTTCTGCTGGATCCATTTTTTTAACATTGGAGTCTATGGAGAACGGATCCAGGAACTGATCACCATTTAGACTCCATTTTTCCTTCGTTTGTAGAGGATCCGTTTTTTCTTACTGAATCAGTCTCACATGGAAGATCAATGTTCAAATAACCAGATCCAAATTTTTTCAAAATACCGTATATACTCGCGTTTAAGCCGAGTTTTTCAGCCCAAGAATTGGGCTGAAAAGTCCCCCCCTCAGCTTATACGCGAGTCACTGTATACTGTATACAATGTATACAGTATACAGTGCCCACCCCCATATCAGTATACAGGCCCCCCCCTTGGGTAGCAATCCTGTAAAGGAAGAGATTAGTATACTTATCCCTCCGCTGTCCCGCCGCCATCGCGCTCTTCTGTCTTCATCCAGCGTCTTCCGTCTTCTTCTGGCTTCCTCCGGTGGGCGCAGGCAATGACGTCATTGTCTGCGCGCCAGAGGAGGAAGCCGGAAGAAGACGGAAGACGCTGGATGAAGACGGAAGAGCGCGATGGCGGCGGCGGGACAGCGGGACAGCGGAGGGATAAGTATACTAATCTCTTCCTTTACAGGATTGCTTACCCAAGGGGGGGGCCTGTATACTGATATGGGGGGCTGGTGTATATACCTCTGGGGCTGTATATACCTCTGGGGCTGCTGTATACTACCTAAGGGCTGCTGTATACTAACACTGGGGCTGCTGTATACTACCACCGGGGCTGCTGTATATACCTCTAGGGCTGTATATACCTCTGGGGCTGTATATACCTCTGGGGCTGCTGTATACTACCACTGGGGCTGCTGTATACTACCACTGGGGATGCTGTATACTACCACTGGGGCTGCTGTATATACCTCTGGGGCTGCTGCTGTATATACCACTGGGGAGGCTGCTGTATACCTGTGCTGGGGTCCACCCTCGGCTTACACACGAGTCAATAGGTTTTCCCAGGTTTTGGAGGGCAAAAGTAGGGGGGTCGGCGTATACACGGGTCGGCTTATACACGAGTATATACGGTAGACTAAAGTCGTCTGCACAACTTTTTTAGCAACAGATAACGGCTAGACCTGTTCTACCTGATGGTAACTGGACATGTGAACTGAGCCCAACTGATATACGATTATTTATGCTGCAGATTTTCACTGAGGATTTCATACTTTGCAGTGTAAAATGTATGGTGAAGCTGGAGCATAACAACCTCCTGTAATTCGTGCAGATTTTGCAGCAGATTCACCAAGTAATTGTGTGGTGGATTTTGTTTCAGCGGAAAATATGACCCGTTTAACTGTAGTTTTATGTGATAGGTTCAAGGTGGGTTAAGCTGCAGCATTTCAATGCTGATATTACAATTCTTTAGGTTGATTTCCATTACAGATATTACCAAAATCAAAGTGCATAGATCTATGGCTAATCCACAGCAAATTCTAATCATACTGTGTTATAGTAAAGAAAGTATTAACATACTGTGTCCAACAGTGCCGGCGTGGGCCGAACTGGAGTCTTCATCACACTCAGCATTGTCCTGGAGCGGATGAGGTATGAAGGAGTGGTGGACATGTTTCAGACCGTAAAGACTCTACGAACACAGCGACCGGCTATGGTACAGACAGAGGTGAGAGCTGCTCCTTGTACTGGAACGGTGTTCAGAGTTTCACCTTTAGTCCGGAACAATATTTTAGGCCTAAACTTTGTGAGCAAGAATATTTGATTGTACCTGATTTAAGGTCCTGATATTCACTCATACCCATTCAAGATCAGTGTAATTACGTTAAAATCCAAACAAATAGGAAATATTTCCAAATGATGCATCATGGGACATATGGGCATAGAATGTCTATTCATACAATTTTTTTTATTCTACAAGTAGATCTGTAACAAAGCCGGCCTATATTCGATAGTGCACATTACAATAGTACCGAGTGAACCAAGATACGAGCCGTCACAGTGTATATTTTTTGCTTTATAATGAGAGCACAAGAGTGAATTATGAGTGGCTGCTGCATGATCACATGTGCCTGCTCATTAAGAAACTGAATATTCCCTGCTCTCTTCACCCATTATCCAGGAAGTGGAAAGCAGCGAATCCCGGCAGCTGACTGCGTCTGGAAGTGTGGTGATCATCAGCTGTCTGCGTCATACCACACACATAATAAAACTTATACTCACCCTCCCTCTAGTCCTCCGCAGAGTGGTGTCATCATCTCCTATAGGCAGCTGACAATGCACGTGTATACAGGGGAACGGGTGGATGGAAGTCCGCGCTGCTGGGTGAATTATAGGTGTCCAAGTTGGTCCAGAATATTCAAGATTTTAGTAGCCTCAATGCGTTTCGTGCACAGCTCGTGCACTTCATCAGGAGATAAAGAGCTCGGTCACCGAACTAATTAAACTTGTAAGTCAAGGTATTAGTGTACTGATGTAGACAGTCAGTGAGATGACTGGTGCGGTTAAGGTTTATTTTTTGCAGCTTCACATATCTGTATTGTGGAATCCAAATATATATATATATATTATATATATATATATATATATATATATATATATATATTATATTATATTATCCAAACAATTCTGCAATTTACAACCTAAATCCATGTCTTGTGATCCAAATAATCAACGTATTGGACGCCATAATGCTGTTCATTCAGGTCCCAAAACCATTGGTTGGGCTGGGAATTGCAGCTGACTTATGGTCAAGAAAATCCTGCAATATGCTTGTACCCATCTCTAAGTCTTCTCTCTTTCTCACCAGGACCAGTATCAGCTGTGCTACAGAGCCGCATTGGAGTACCTAGGCAGCTTTGACCACTATGCAACATAACTACCGCTTACCCACTGGCCGAGCTGGGAGTAATATGCGTCCAGGGACTATGGCATTGGACTCATCACCCTGTGTCGAGCCCTCCTTCTCCAGGCGTTGTTCCCACCTCATCATGAGATAATGCAAAGCTTTTGCAAGACTTGCTTGGGATTTCAGCACAATTCATTCCTTGTTCCCTTCCATACAGGTCTTGCTTCTCTGGTCCCATCTATGGCACACAGGAAAAGAAATAATTTGTTTTTTCTATTATTTTTAATCACTTTTTTTAGAGTATTTTTTCTTATTTTAAGTCTGGTGTTCCTGTAGGGAAGCCATAATTTTTTTCAGTTCATTTTATTGTTATATTTTTTTTTTATTCTTAATAATAATGATAGCGCTAAGAGAAATGATTCCTTTGAAGAAAAAGTCATTCCGACTGCAGGAACTTGTGTGTTGTAGGTTGAGCTCCCAGAGGAGCTTCCTTGAAGGGTCAATAATAAGCACATTCTAATTATTACTACAGCGGCCTGGGAGATGAGCGAGCGCACACCGAAACGCTGACAGCACACGGATACATTGAAGAATTAAGCAGATTATCCCAAATGAAGAAATGACTTAGGGTGACTGGTTTGTGGACCTGTGTTCTTGATGTTTCTCATCTCATCTGAAGTGTAATCGCACAGGAGCCGATGAAAGTCTACAGCGCATAATCACTGACTTTAGCACAAGGGTTGGACAATGAGGGACCAAGTTAAAACAACATTGCCCAGTTCTTTAGATTTTTACATTATTATAATCATCTTTTTTTTTATTATTTTGTCTTTTTTTGGAGCCAGCATCCATTTGGCACAGCTCGCCTGGTGCGAGAGACGGGTAGAGGAGGTGTGGTGGTACCAGAGGTTGCTGAATAAAACACTATATATATTTGCTCAAAGATGTAGGATGACCTGAAGGATATATTTTCTTTTACTGAGTTATATTAGTTTTAGATGAATTACAGAAGGGTGCCACGTAACGATTTCTTCTGGCTAGAACACGGTAACATTTTTTGTTATAATGTGCAGCGTTTCGGAACATCTACTAAACACGTCCCGGGAAGAGTAAAAGAATAAAAAAAACAAAAAAAAGTGTACTTATCAATGGTACTCTGTATTACTACAAGTTATAACTGAGGGCTGTAAGAAATAAAGGTGGTGGAGAACCCTTCAAATTGTATTACACAATGTATTTGGCTGGGAACCGATCTGATCGCTGTCTCTCTAATGTTGGATAAGGAAATCATTTTTACCTTGTGTATACATTAGTGCTGTTAGGAGTTTGCTCCGTTGTATACAGTATGTTTTCTATTTGTTAATAAAAATGAGAAAAAGCTATATTAAAAAAAAAATACAACATAAAACTCCGTCTACTAACAACAGCATCTTTACCGAAGAAAAGAAAAAAAATCTCAATGTTAATAAATTTGAATAATCGGGTTTCATACAACTTTGTGCAATGTGTTTGGTGTCTGCAGATTGGGTGGAAGAATTGCTGCATCTGTAATCGGCAGCGTGCGCTATCTACACAGGGGTCGCATGAGGTCTATAAAACCTTGCAGTCAAGAAACAAGACCATTAAAGTCAACCTGTCACCATTTCTCTTGCATGTAAGCTGCAGCCACCATCAGTAAGGCCTTAAGTATATAGTGCAAAAAAACTGCTTTTATTATACTTACCTGGGGTGGTGGGTTTGGTCCGATTGGGTGTCGCAGGCCTCTGTCTGGCGCCTCCTTTCTTCTTGCAATCGCCGTGTTCTTGAGGGATGGTCAAAGAATGGCCGCATACTATGCATGCGCGGGTGTTTTTTGACCTTTCCCCATGCTTGCGCACTACAATACTTTGCTCTGCCCAGCTGGAGGAGACTGTGCAGATGACATAGGACACCTCACCCCACTGAAGCAAAGAAGAGGACTGTGATCACAAGAAGAAAGGAGCTTGGACAGAGACCTGTGACACCCATCAGACCAAACTGCCTTCTAGGTAAGTATAATAAAAGCTGTTTTTTTGCATTATACAGATCAGCCTGTGGACAGAATATACAGTATTCCAGAATGCTAAAAAAAAAATAAAAAAAAATAAAAAAAATGGTGACAGGCTCACTTTAATGTCGTGATGGGTTCCACGGAAGATGCAATTTTCTATTGTCTGTGAGACTGAAATTGTTAGGCTGAGTTCACATGTCCAGCAATTATCCATTAGATCGCATCCAGCACAATCCATTGTGCAAACACAACTTTGTCTGTTTTCAAAAAACTGATTTCTGCAGGATCCGTTTTATAACATTGGAATCTATGGAGAACAGATCCAGTAACTGAACACTATTTACCATTTGAAACTGATCCAGTAAGGCTTCTTTCACACTTGTTTTTTGCAAATCAGGAAGATCAGTTATTTCAATTAAAAACCTGATTCTTTCAGGATCCAGTTTTTTGTCCATTCACTTTAATGATGTTAGGAAGAAACCTGAAGCAACAGGATCCTACCTGACCTCATCAAAGTGAATGGGCAAAAAACTGGATCCTGAAAGAATCAGGTTTTTAATTGAAATAACTGATCTTCCTGATTTGCAAAAAGCACAAGTGTGAAAGCAGCTTAAAGGTCGGTTTGCACGCTGCGATGTTCCAGCGACCCGACCAATGATTGGTTACCAGGGAACACATCGGGTAGAAAGGCGTTACATGCCAATGTGTGCTGTCGAGCGGCTGACCAACAATGGAAAACGGCCCTGGCCATTCACCAACGATCAGCGAGCTGGTTGTTGGTACATGTCACATGCACCGGCTTCGATACAAAGTCGCTGCAACGTCACAAGTTGCAGCGACATAGTTAACGTTGTCCCTACGTGTAAACCGGCTTTAGGCCCCTTTCACATCGGCATTTCTGTCCGGATCCGGCAGATCCGGACAGAAAACCGCATCTGTCGCCTAACGGCCACACTTGTGGCCGGTCCCATGCATTCTCTATGGGGCTTGCGGCAAGTGTGGTATTGCTGCAATCCGGCAGTTGCAGCCGCGAAACAAAATGCAGCTGACTGCATTTTTTTCACGGCCGCAACTGCCGCATTGTGGCAATAACGCACTTGCCGTAAGCCCCATAGAGAATGCATGGGGCTTGCCGCAAGTGTGGCCGTTAGGCGACAGATGCGGTTTTCTGTCCGGATCTGCCGGATCCGGACAGAAACGCAGATATGAAAGGGGCCTTAGAGAGGAAAACTGATTTTTTTTTTTTTACAAATCGCAGAAGAACGGAGGCTAAATAACGATCAGTTACCGGATCTGTTCTCCATAGACTTCAATGTTAAATAACTGATTTCAGCAGGATCCATTTTTTTTTTAACAACATTCAAAAAAGGTGTGTTAGGACAGATCCAGCAGAATCCATTGTGCAAACAGAACAGAACTGGATGTGTGGATGTGTCTTAGAGGGAATTGGCCCTCAGATTCATGGCGTCCAAACCTCAGGCAGCGTTACGGTACCATCACACGCGGCAAAATTGCTAGGCAATTTCACTGGCAATTTGCTGGTTGCAATGAAATCATGGACACATTGTTCTATTTTGTTGCTGTGTACAAATGTAACAATGTGTCCATGATTTCACTGCAACCAGCAAATTGCCAGTGAAATTGCCTAGCAATATTGCCGCGTGTGACGGTACCTTTAATCTGACGGGCATTACGATTGCCGCCGATAGGTCTTAACATGCTATTAAACACCAGCCAGAGACAATGGGGCCTGGATTCAACATTTCTGGGGGGTTAAATCACTTTTATATATTTTACCATTTTGGGTCTTTCTAAGCAAATGTTGCAAAATGTAATTGCAGTATATACTGGAATTAAAACAAAAAGCGCAACATTGGGTTTACCTGTGATTAAAAATTGAAATGTTTGATGAGAATAAAGGCTGCCCTGATAGTGTGGTGAGAAGCCGCAACCACGTTTTGCACATATGAGGTCTCCTCCGGTTGCGACAGTCTGCAGCAGTCACCCACGAGGTAATTCAGATGTATCAAACAAAGAGAAAATGGGATTATCTTCCATGCTCCCGTCCACATAGCAAATAATTATTCCACAATGTGAATCGTAAAACAATGTGTGATTTATTGTTACGCGTTTCAGGGCATGCAAGACTGTTCTTCAGGAAATTCACAGATGTGATTGCTGAATCAGCCAAAAAACTCCAAACCTCACTCACAAATGTGAAAACAAGGAGGCACAAATTAAAATAAGAATCGAATGATAGACACCAAAAAGTAAAGTAAATGAGAAAGAAAAAAAAAGGTCCAAATGCAATAATGGTCCACACGTCTTCTCATTGTCCCCATCTTATTGACAGGGATTCTCCTTCTATACTCACATGGGAAGAGGA
Organism: Allobates femoralis; assembly: GCA_033576535.1. Taxonomy (NCBI): domain Eukaryota; kingdom Metazoa; phylum Chordata; class Amphibia; order Anura; family Aromobatidae; genus Allobates; species Allobates femoralis. The sequence continues at coordinate 153,957,021 of JARQOC010000007.1, forward strand.
TATGAATGATGCAGCGCTCCGAGTGATATTCCCAGTGTATTCAGATCAAGATGCCACATTTAAGTGCAGCATTGATGGCTACATTTTAAGGCACGAAGCATGCATGATCTTTCCTCCTTCCTGTATTCATTTATGGTGGACATTTTGGGACTGTGGTCTGCTGGGTTGTGTGAAGATTTTTCATAGGACTGGGAATGCTGTTCTCTTTTCTTAGTCACCTAGACACACAGTGCTAGACCTGGCAGCTGACTGGAGTGGGGCAGGGAGAAGACGGACAGGGCTGCATTAGACCAGTCAGCTGAGACTCATAGACTCTGATTCATCAAGTGTTTGTGCAATTTGAAAAGTTGCTAACTTTTGTGACTTTTATTGACTTCACACCCATTTTGCTCGGTTACACTGGAGTCACACTTGCAAAAGACTTCCATGAGTCTCGCGTTACCCAGCACAGCCACCTGCTCTCCGGACCGGAGCATGTCGGCTGCATGTATTTCTATGTAGTTGACACACTCCTGTCAGGAGAGCAGGCAGCCGTGCCGGGTGATGCGATACAAGACTGGCACAAGTCTTTCGCAAATATGACGTCAGCCTTACTCCAACATGGACCCGTTGAGGACGAAGTGTAATTCATGATACATCTTACACCAGATATTACTCTCCAGTCAGACTGCAGTAAGATTTGTAGAGGGGTTCACTACACTTTTCAGATGCTTCAAATTCATTAAAAGGTGAGAACCTCTTAATAAATCCAGCACATGTGACTTTGAAATTAGAGACTATGACCTTCATTCATAAAGATCGGCATAAATGATCAGTGTGCTTTGTTCAAAGTAAGTTAAAGGGAATATGTACCAGATTTTTCCACCTTCTCTGAAAGCAGCATAATGTAGGGCTAGAGATCCTGATTCCAGCGATGTATTTTGCACAGTGTAGAGATGTGGGTGAGCTTAGAGCTCTACATTCACAGTCCAGTGGTAGATCTTCAGCAGAAAAAACAGTGATTTGATCAAAATGACAGCAAGCAGCTCAGTAAGGGACACATCACTTGAATCTGGGTCCACATCTGTACATCATGATGCTCTCAGATGAGGTAGCAAAAACCTGCTGACAGATTCCCTTTAAAACATACTGGCTGTAGTTGTGCAGCAAGTGTCTGATTGATGCTGCCCTTGGTTCAGGAAGCTAATAGCAGCTTTCCTGTTAAGTCCATTCTTTACATAACATTACAACTTGTGACTACAGCATCAGTCGTGGACATGACAAAGCCTGAAAAGGGGCACCCTATGTGATCTCATTGTGCATCTGATGAAATATGGCACTATTTTTTTTTTTATCTATACAATATATTTTAAATCTGACCAAATGCATCTCTATGACATCATAAGCAGACAGATCTGGGGTAGGGGCTGCTACAAATGTATAATAACTCACTACACCATGTACGGATTCATACTATGGCCATGGACGTGCAGATTAATATTAAGACACAGAGTATTGTGCCCCCGGATACCAGGATGAATTTAGCATTCGCTGTGACGTCAAAAGCTGGCAAATATGGCACAAGGCAAATTTGCGCAAAGGTTTACTGACAACCACATTTCTAAGGAGGGGCTGGGTTTGGCAAAACGTGGTGTAGCCAACTGATGCAAGACACATTTACTATAATGTGTGGCAGGAAATTAGTGTAAATTGTAGCTAAAATCCACACCTCTGAGGGTACCGTTACACATCGCAACATTGCATTTGCAACTCACTGGTTGCAGTGAAGTCATGGACACATTGTTCTATTTTGTTGCTGTGTACAAATGTAACAATGTGTCCATGATTTCACTGCAACCAACAAATTGCAAATGCAATGTTGCGACGTGTAACGGTACCCTAACTAGCACAGATCTTAGTTGCAGAGCCTAATAAATTTGGTGAACTTTACACCAGCTGGCTTTTCATTATGAAAGCCCCCCCCCCCACTGTTTAGACCAGGGGTAGGGAACTCCAGGCCGTGAGGGCTGCCAACAGGTCATGTTTTCAGGATTTTCTCGGTATTGAATTGAATATATAGATTACATATATACAGTGCCTTATGAAAGTATTTGGCTCCCTTGAACTATTCAACCTTTTGCCACATTTCAGGCTTCAACCATAAAGGTATAAATTCTAATTTTTGTGAAAAATCAACAGCAAGTGGGACACAATCGTGAAGTGGAACGACATTTATTGGATATTTTAAACTTTTTTAACAAATAAAAAACTGAAAAATGGGGCGTGCAATATTATTCGTCCGCTTGAGTTAATACTTTGTAGCGCCACCTTTTGCTGCAATTACAGCTGCAGTCTCTTGGGGTATGTCTTTGTCAGTTTTCCACATCGAGAGACTGGAATTCTTGCCCATTCTTCCTTGCAAAACAGCTGGAGCTCAGTGAGGGTGGATGGAGAGCGTTTGTGAACAGCAGTGTTCAGCTCTTTCCACAGATTCTCCATTGGATTCAGGTCTGGATGTGACTTGGCCATTCTAACACCTGGATACATTTATTTTTGAACCATTCCATTGTAGATTTTGCTTTATGTTTGGGATCATTGTCTTGTTGGAAGATAAATCTCCGCCCCAGTCTCAGGTCTTTTGCAGACTCCAACAGGTTTTATTCCAGAATGATCCTGTATTTGGCTCTGTCCATCTTCCCATCAATTTTAACCATCTTCCCTGTCCCTGCTGAAGAAAAGCAGGCCCAAACCATGATGCTGCCCCCACCATGTATGACAGTGGGGATGGTGTTTTGAAGGTGATGAGCTGTGTTGCTTTTACGCCAAACATATTGTTTTGCATTGTGGTCAGAAAGTTTGATTTTGGTTTCATCTGACCAGAGCCCCTTATTCCACATGTTTGGTGTCTCCCAGGTGGCTTGTGGCAAACTTCAAACGAGACTTTTTATGGATATCTTTTGAGAAATGGCTTTCTTGTTGCCAGTCTTCCATAAAGGCCAGATTTGTGCAGTGTACAATTGATTGTTGTCCTATGGACAGACTCTCCCACCTCAGCTGTAGATCTCTGCAGTTCATCCAGAGTGATCATGGGCCTTTTGGCTGCATCTCTGATCAGTCTTCTCCTTGTTCGAGATGAAAGTTTAGAGGGACGGCCGGGACTTGGTAGATTTGCAGTGGTCTGATACTCCTTCCATTTCAGTATGATCGCTTGCACAGTGCTCCTTGAGATGTTTAAAACTTGGGAAATCTTTTTGTATCCAAATCCGGCTTTAAACTTCGCCACAACAGTATCTCGAACCTGCCTGGTGTGTTCCTTGGTCTTCTTGATGCTCTCTGCACTTGAAACCGAACCCTGAGACTATCACAGAGCAGGTGCATTTATACGGAGACTTGATTACACACAGGTGGATTCTATTTGTCATTTAGGACAACATTGGATCATTCAGGGATCCTCACTGAACGTCTGGAGTGAGTTTGCTGCACTGAAAGTAAGGGGGCCGAATAATATTGCACCCCTCACTTTTCAGTTTTTAATTGTTAAAAAAGTTTTAAATATCCAATAAATTTTGTTCCACTTCACGATTGTGTCCCACTTGTTGTTGATTCTTCACAAAAAAATTAGAATTTATATCTTTAAGTTTGAAGCCTGAACTCGCACTGGTGATCATGCCAACCCCTGTGCAATGCTAAGGAAATCCTAAAAACCTGCACTGTTGTCGGCCCTTGCGGACTAGAGTTCCCACACACAATGGGTTTAGAGTTCCCACACACAATGGGTTTACAGGAACAATACAATGTGGAGCCTGGGCCGGTTCTTTCCATTTTATAGAAAATAAATTCATATGATATAAAGCAGTAACTTTACAACAAAGATTTCCGTTAAAAACAAAAGGCAGCAATGACCTAAACTGGTGATATTTCCAGTGTGATTTCCTACCTTGGCTTATCTGACTATGAATATAGAACATATGAATTTATTTTGAAGTGAAAAGAAGATGCAGTAACTTTCTAAGTGTTGTTAGTCCGATGGTTTATAAAATGCACATTTTTCTCACTAATCATTGATCTCATCACTGTGGAGGGTATATGCCAGATTTTTTTTTTCAAGGATGAGTCGATGTAAATACTTTTATGATAAAAAAATAGTCTTGGAGTGATACCATTACCTGGTTAGGCAATAAAGGTATTAATAATAAAAAACATTTGTCATTTTAGAGCATAACTTTTCTAGCTAAAACGGTACCACAATATAGTTTATAGGATGAGGAAAGTCATATATGCAACCCAGGTTCACAAAAAACTCAATCTCTTCATTATAAAGTGGAAAAATGTGCATACTAGATTGTATGTATGTACAGCACACAGTGTAATAAATATCAAATGCACAAAAGAAAATTCAGCCCTATATCTTTATAAGTATCTTTGCCAGAGACAGACACACACAGCATACTCCCCAGCAGCTCCATCCGGACTCCTTTGCATCCTACCGGCGCCCACATGACTTACAGTTTATGGGTCGCGGCGGTGATTGACAAGAGATGGGGGACGCTCAAGAGGTGAGGGATGGGGCCCAGAGGAGATTGGCAGGAGAGTTGAGGGGCAGGGCGCAGAGGAGATCTGGGCTTGCCCCCTCACCTCTCCGGGCCCCCTCTCCTGCCAATCACCGCCGGGCCACCCACAGCTGTCACAGTAGTCGAGCACTGTTGGCGGCCTTGTGGCCAGCACACAGGCTCATTCCGCATTGTTACACTGGCTTTACTTCACTAATCCATTTTCTGCAAAGAGTTGGAGGAACATTCTGGAGAAACATAAAAGAGCGCACATAGGGTCTTATCTGGGTGTGATCAGATAAACAGATATAGTGAGGGGTCACAACTACTATGGAGGATAAAGGGTACTTCATACACAACGATATCGCTAGCAATATCGCTGCAACGTCACAGGTTTTGTGACATAACAGTGATCTCGTTATGTGTGACACGTAGCAGCGATCAGGCCCCCGCTGTGAGATCGCTGATCGTTACAAACCATTCAGGACCATTTTTTGGTCGTTGCTCTCCCGCTGGGCAGCATGCATCGCTGTGTTTGACAGGGACAACGACCTCAATACCACGCCTGAGAGTGACAGGTTCGCAACAACCACCGGATCGTTGCTGCGTCGCTGGTGCGATCTGACTGACATCTCACCAGCGACCACGTAGCGACGCACCAGCGATCCCTACCAGGTCGTGTTGTTATCGCTGGAGCGTCGCTACATGCACCGGGGCCCTAAAAACGGTAACAGCCAACGCAGTCCCCGGTGCTGCAGTATCAGAATAATGGAGGAAGAGAAGTGGTTGAATCCCGGCCGTCGTTAAAGGCATCAGGAAGAAAAATCAGTATATCGTTACATCTGTGATTTTTCTTCCTGATAAAGGAACTTGTGACTCTGAAAGGTGGTGAAATAAAAATCAATGTAATTTGAATATTTCCCCTTTAAGCCTTTTATCTTCAAAGACAGGGTGAGATTTAACCCCTTCTTTTCTTCCATCATCCTAATAGTGCAAAGAGTTAAGCCTTGCAGAGGGTTGTGGCTCTGCTGGATGGGCCCTTTCAGTGGGACATTAGGAGGACTTTTTACATTTAATAAAATCACCAATCTGAGGCTGCTGCGACTTATTATATACGGAGTGCGGGCGTCGCTTGGTGACAGGTGCTCTTTAAGGGTGAGTATTTCTGTATCCTGCCTCCCTCTTACCTGCTGTATTCAGTGGTTGCAGTGACCTGGCTCTGGACACTTTGATTGCCCTCCTGAGTGATGTGCACAATACTTTTCTGTATGTTCCAATTTCTGTCTCCAGGGCTGACAGTGATTTCTTCTGCCGTGGAAATGATCAGAAAGAAGAATGTAACTGCAGCCTATTGATTGGAAATGTAGGACAGGTATTATTTCCAGGGTTGCAGCACTTGTGTCATATAATAAGTCATCAGCAATCGCACCTATCAACAAAGTTTAGGTGATCATTGCTAGGGCCGTGGTGGGTGAGAAGTAAAAAATGAATTAAATTATAAAATTAGAACCATATGTATGAATCCAACTGAATGCTTCTAATGTGAATCCTACAAAGAGCTCAAGATGATAGGACTGGCTTTGTATAAGTCAATCTTAGGTAAGAGGCACATGGCCGTGTGACACAGATCAAAACAACACTCTCCTGACCCGAGTATGACAGCTGCATAGACATATCATACATGATCGGGTCGGGAGTGGTGTCGGACAGCCACCCATTGGTGTTAAAGGGAGAGTTGGTTACCACAAAATGACTGTTCAAACCAAGTCCAGGTGCTCTGTGCCTCCTTGGTGTGACAAAACAGTTCAGTGCAGCTTCACACTTAAAGGGAAAACATGTATCACCATCAGCGGTGTAACTAGGTTTCATGGCGCCCAGGGCAAAAGTCCATTTTGGCGCCCCCCCCCCCAGAGTAGGTGAGGAGCAGCTTTCAGCCCCGCTGCCCTTGCAGCCTTAGGAGCGGGAAGGGGTGGGGGGTGCTGTCAGCTTTCGGTCCCACCTCCCCTGCAGCCTTGCTTGAGAAGCGGGGGTGGGGGGGTGCCACTGGCGCCCCCTTCTGAGTTGCGCCCGGGGCAAAGGATCCGGCTGCACCCCCCTAGATACGCCCCTGATCACCATCCTACCCTCTTCTTTGATTGCCAGCTATGGCTTTTATAGAGCCAGGAAAGGGCGGAGATAGATGAAAAACAAGCAAGTGGGAAGGTGCCTTTTAACGATTGGCCCTACTATGATGCATTAAATGCCTGTGCTTGGCTTGAAGACAAATCAGAAAAGGAACAGCGTTTCTTTGATCTGAGATGCACATATGATGAAAGTAGGACGGAATGACCACAGTTGTCAAACAATGATTGTTTTTATTCCGACGCGTTTCAGAGCTAAAATCCCAGATCCCAGCTCCTTCCCCTGGGAACTGATATGTTATGTTGGTTCCCTGGGGAAGGAGCTGGGATTTTAGCTCCAAAACACGTCGGGATATAAACCATTGTTGTTTGACAACTGTGGTCATTCCATCCTACTTTCATCCTATGTGCATCGTGGATCAAAGAAACACTGTCCTTTTGTGTAGCACCATTGTTTACAAGTGGAGTGTGGATCCTGTGGCAGCCATACCATACCATTATACCGGTTGTGGGTCACACAATCGCCCCAGGTGAACAGCAACAATCGTTTTTTGTATAGCACAAGGTTATAAGGATAAGACCCTATTGCGCTTTCTCTCCTCTTTTTTAGTGTGCTGGGCTTGAACAGTCATTCAGTGCTATCAGATTCCCTTTACCTATCTAATAGTTATAGCACATCATCTGGATTCAAGCCCAGAGTTCACCACAACAGAGGCAGCAGGAAACACTATTATGTAACTAGCTCAGACATACCTTTCTATTTCATTCATCACATAGCGATCCCAAAGTTTCAAGCAAAAATATGGAGAAAGAAAGGCCTACCAGAATTACTAAAATTAATACACAATGGGTACATGACTTTTTCCTAAAGAAGGAGCAAGTGTCAGCACTGAAATGCGCATAATTAAAAGTCATCTCATATCTATTGGAGTGCATTTTTTCGACAGTGCCGCAAATAATTGGATTATTGTATGTACTCACCGTAAAATCTTTTTCTCTGAGCCTCTATTGGGGGACACAGGACCATGGGTGTTATGCTGCTATTTCTAGGAGGCTGACACTATTTGAATACAAAAAAGAGTAGCTCCTCCCCTGCAGGATACACCCCCTGGATGGGCCAGGCCAAATCAGTTCAGTGACCAATCAGTAGGAGAACACCTCAAAAAAAACAGTTCAATCAAAGGTAACAAGCAATTCTCAAAGAACTCAAAAAAACACAAGGTAATGCCTGAAACGAGGCAACACGGTTGATGCCGTGTCCCCCCAATACAGAAAAATTACCAAGAAAAGAAGTAAACGCTTAGAAAAGGTTGTTTTTAAGGTGAAATTTTATTACACCTGAATTGGAAGCTCTGGTGAGTGAGGCAGTGCAGGTGACCTGTCACCACATGAATAACCAGCACTCCAGACAGACACAATGAATGAAATTTTGCAGCACAGTCATATTGTTCAATATGTTCAAATACATAAAGGGAGAAAAGAAATGAGGAATTACTTCCACATTGCTGTAGGTTACAGAGAGATTGGTAATCCTGGCATAACAACCATTAGTGATAGGCTTCTCAGCCCTAACATCATTTTAAATATGTAAGGCGGCCGTCACACGGAACGATATCTTGCCCGATATCGTTTAAGCGATCTCCTTTTTGATCGCTTAAGCGATATCGGGCAAGATATCGTTGCATGTAATCAAGCGATTTACGATGGTAAATCGCTTGATCGTGACATCGCTGATCTGAGCTCCGGTTCTCAGATCTAGCGATGAACGATGCAACGATCTGCATCATCGTGGTGTATGACACCACGATGATCCATCTCCCAGCGACCGCGCCTATGCTGGGAGATGGTAACTATGGTACACGTCGGGTAACTAAGCGACGCGCGGCGCCTAGTTACCCGATGTGTACCATAGTAACGAGCGAGATCGCTGCTCCACATCGCTGGTGAGTCTGTCTGTGTGACATCTCACCAGCGATGTGAGCGATATTGTAAGCGATTGCGCGTGCACGTGATCGCTTACAATATCGCTAAAGATATCTCACCGTGTGACGGCCGCCTTACATGTATATACCAGGAATTCTCCATTACAATTACAACCATATCTATATCAATCTAAAGCTCCCCCAAGAAGACCAAAGGCAAAGAGTTACATAGGAAAACAGATTTGTGCAGTGTACGACTGATTGTTGTCCTATGGACAGACTCTCCCACCTCAGCTGTAGATCTCTGCAGTTCATCCAGAGTGATCATGGGTCTTTTGGCCTCATCTCTGATCAGTCTTCTCCTTGTTCTTGGTAGATTTGCAGTGGTCTGATACTCCTTCCATTTCAATATGATCGCTTGCACAGTGCTCCTTGAGATGTTTAAAACTTGGGAATCCTTTTTGTATCCAAATCCAGCTTTAAACTTCCCCACAACAGTATCTCGGACCTGCCTGGTGTGTTCTTTGGTCCTCATGATGCTCTGTGCACTTGAAACAGAACCCTGAGGGCCGCTTTACACACACCAACTTCTGTGTCCAACTTCTGAACAGATCTCTGGTTGCAGTGAAATCATGGACACATTGCTCCATTTGTACACAGCCACAAAATGGAACAATGTGTCCATGATTTCACTTCAACTACAGATCTGTTCAGAAGTTGGACACAGAAGTTGGTGTGTGTAAAGCGGCCCTGAGACTATCACAGAGCAGGTGCATTTATACGGAGACTTGATTACACACAGGTGGATTCTATTTATCATTACCAGTCATTTAGGACAACATTGGATCATTCAGAGATCCTCACTGAACCTCTGGAGTGAGTTTGCTGCTCTGAAAGTAAAGGGGACGAATAATATTGCACGCCCCACTTTTAAGTTTTTTATTTGTTAAAAAAAGTTTAAAATATGCAATAAATTTCGTTCCAAGTCACGATTGTGTCCCACTTGTTGTTGATTCTTCACAAAAAAATTAGAATTTATATCTTTATGTTTGAAGCCTGAAATGTGGCAAAAGGATGAAAAGTTCAAGGGGCCAAATACTTTCACAAGGCACTGTACATATATAAGCGTCATATACACTACAGACCAAATGTTTGGACACACCTTCTCATTCAAAGAGTTTTCTTTATTTTCATGACTATGAAAATTGTAGATTCACACTGAAGTCATCAAAACTATGAATTAACACATGTGGAATAATATACTTACCAAAAAAGTGTGAAACAACTGAAAATGTCTTATATTCTAGGTTCTTCAATGTAGCCACCTTTTGCTTTGATTACTACTTTGCACACTCTTGGCATTCTCTGGATGAGCTTCAAGAGGTAGTCACCGGAAATGGTCTTCCAACAGTCTTGAAGGAGTTCCCAGAGAGTTCCCAGTTCCCTTAGCACTTGTTGGCTCTTTTGCCTTCACTCTGCGGTCTAGCTCACCCCAAACCATCTCGATTGGGTTCAGGTCTAGTGACTGTGGAGGCCAGGTAATCTGGCGTAGCACCCCATCACTCTCCTTCTTGGTCAAATAGCCATTACACAGCCTGGAGGTGTATTTGGGGTCATTGTCGTGTTGAAAAATAAATGATGGTCCAACTAAACGCAATCCGGATAGAATAGCATGCCGCTGCAAGATGCTGTGGTAGCCATGCTCAGTATGCCTTCAATTTTGAATAAATCCACAACAGTGTCACCAGCAAAGCACCCCCCCACACCATCACCCCTCCTCCATGCTTCATGGTGGGAACCAGGTATGTAGAGTCCATCTGTTCACCTTTTCTGCGTCGCACAAAGACACAGTGGTTGGAACCAAAGATCTCAAATTTGGACTCATCAGACCAAAGCACAGATTTTCACTAGTCTAATGTCCATTCCTTGTTTTCTTTAGCCCAAACACGTCTCATCTGCTTGTTGCCTGTCCTTAGCAGTGGTTTCCTAGCAGCTATTTTACCATGAAGGCCTGCTGCACAAAGTCTCCTCTTAACAGTTGTTGTAGAGATGTGTCTGCTGCTTGAACTCTGTGTGGCATTGACCTGGTCTCTAATCTGAGCTGCTGTTAACCTGCGATTTCTGAGGCTGGTGACTCGGATGAACTTATCCTCCACAGCAGAGGTGACTCTAGGTCTCCCTTTCCTGGGGCGGTCCTCATGTGAGCCAGTTTCTTTGTAGCGTTTTATTGTTTTTGCAATTGCACTTGGGGACACTTTCAAAGTTTTCCCAATTGTTCAGACTGACTGACCTTCATTTCTTAAAGTAATGATGGCCATTCATTTTTCTTTACTTAGAATTTGTATTATGGCAAGAAAAAAGGAGCTAACAGTCTATTCAGTAGGACTATCAGCTGGGTATCCACCAGACTTCTGCACAACACAACTGATGGTCCCAACCCCATTTATAAGGCAAGAAATCCCACTTATTAAACCTGACAGGGCACACCTGTGAAGTGAACACCATTTCCAGTGACTACCTCTTGAAGCTCATCAAGAGAATGCAAGGAGTGTGCAAAGCAGTAATCACAGCAAAAGGTGGCTACTTTGAAGAACCTAGAATATAAGACATATTTTCAGTTGTTTCACACTTTTTTGTTACGTATATAATTCCACATTTTTTAATTCATAGTTTTGATGCCTTCAGTGGGAATCTACAATTTTCATAGTCATGAAAATAAAGAAAACTCTTTGAATGAGAAGGTGTGTCCAAACTTTTGATCTGTACTGTACATCAGATATAAAGTATGCTCATTTTGATACATTTAATCCAAAAGTTCCATTCCAGTCCATTGTGTGATTCAGATGCCAATGTTGTTTCCAAACTTCACATGATTCAGGGGTCCAGTAACATCACAGTTGGCATTCATTAAAGATTCCAAAGAACCTCAAAGTGTCACCCATAAAATCATATATATACAAAGTGAGTCCCTAGGGATCACGCAAGTGAAAATTGGGTACAAAACCCCTAGTTTAAATCGGACGGCGATGGCTAGAGGAAGGAGGCGAATGTCAGATGTTCATTAAGGCCACGCGGTGACAGTGTCCAGAGACACTATCCAACGCGTTTCACACTGCGCGAGCATCCTACTGGTATCATCACCTCGGATTCTGCCATGTTTGACATCAATCCCTCTAAACATCAAGGATGCTGGATCACTATCGTGGTGATCCAGGAAGTGTCATGGCAGTGTTTTTAGGGTGGCCCTGTCGACCACTTCAGGTGCCGCCAGAATGTCCCTCACATGGTCCCTCACCCTCCTCCTCAGTTCCTTGGATGTCATGCCAACATAAATCAGTCGGCAAGAACATGTGGCAAAATATACCAAATTGCTCGTCCCGCATGATATGTACTGTCCAGTGGCGTAACTACCACGGTTGCAGGGGACGCAATTGCGATGGGGCCCGGCAGAGGGAGGGGCCCGGTCAGGCCTGGACGATAAATGTTTTATTTCTTTTTTTAACCCCCCTTCCTCCTCCTCTGTTAGACAGTCTAGCATATCCGCTGTCTCTAAAGAGGAGGTGGGTTTTGGGATGGGGCGCGCATGCACCTCTATTTACACGTCGCTGTCTGACCCCGGAAGTACCAGAGTCAGCATTCCGGGGTCTGACAGCACCAATTTGCCCTCTGCTCTGCGATGCTGCAGCGAGTCTGAAGTTATTTTCAGCAAATGGCTCAGCAGAGCTAAAGATATGGGGGGGGGTTGAGAGAGTCTGCTGGTGGAGAGGGGGGAAGAGGGAGTCTGCTGGTGGAGGGTGGAGAGGGGCTGGGGGAGTGGGGGGAGGCTGCTGATGGAGAGGGGAGAGAGGCTGCTGATGGAGGAGGAGAGAGGATGCTAGTGAAGGCTGCTGATGGAGGGGGGAGAGAGGCTGCTAGTGGTGGCTGCTGATGGACGGGGGAGAGAGGCTGCTAAAGGAGGCTGCTGATGGAGTGGGGAGAGAGGCTGCTGGTGAAGGCTGGTGATAGAGGAGGGAGAGAGGCTGTTGATGGAGGAGGGAGAGAGGCTGCTGGTGGAGGCTGGTGATTGGGGGAGGGAGAGAGGCTGCTGATGAAGGAGGGAGAGAGGCTGCTGGTGGAGGCTGGTGATGGTGGGGGAGAAAGGCTGCTGGTGGACACTGGTGATGGTGGGGGAAAAAGGCTGCTGGTGGACGCTGGTGATGGTGGGGGAGAAAGGCTGCTGGTGGACGCTGGTGATGGTGGGGAGAAAGGCTGCAGGTGGACGCTGGTGATGGTGGGGGAGAAAGGCTGCTGGTGGACACTGGTGATGGTGGGGAGAAAGGCTGCTGGTGGACACTGGTGATGGTGGGGGAGAAAGGCTGCAGGTGGACGCTGGTGATGGTGGGGGAGAAAGGCTTGTGATGGTGGGGAGACTTACGCTATGTGGTGCATAATACTACATGGAGGACTATGGGGGGTGCATTGAAATTTATGGAGGGATATGGGGATGCATAACAATTGGAGGACTTTGGTGGCGGGAGGAGGAAAACCATATATACTAGGATAAGGGCCATTTTCCAGGAGGAGGACCATATATAGCAGGATGAGGGACATTAATACTAAATTAAAGTGAAGAGGGGTCAATTTGTGAGTCTTTATGGGATTTAGAACGTTACATGGGCTCATACATCAGACCAATGTGGAAGGGGGGGGGGCCCAGTCTAATTTTTGCACCGGGGCCCATCAGACTCCAGTTACGCCACTGGAACTGTCTGATGTCAAACATCTATAGGCCATCGGAGGAGGCGAAGGAACTAGTGCGCTGGACATTTGGACAAGCAACACAGTGGCCACAGGGGAAACACCCCTTCAGAGGGCCCCTGGAGCCGAAGGGGTTCAGTGGAGCAGGGACATAGTGACTCTGGACTAATATGAAGACTTCAAATACTGGTGATTTAGATAAGTGGTTAAGGATAGGTGCTAACTCTTAGGTAGGTATATTGCATAAAATAAATTACCAGATTCGTCTGTTCAACCCTTCTTTGGGATGTTTATTTAAAAAGCAAATAAATTTTATCCTATCATTACATTATTTGATACCAGCTAGTACGTGTACAATCTCTTGTTTTATTCACTCTGCACCAATTCAGGTAGTATAGAACAATCTGTTATTCTTTAAAGTGTGCGTGTATAACTCACTCTTAAAATTTTTTATTAAAAATGCACTTAAAGTGGCAACCAATAAAAATATATTCCTAAGAAGTATATGGTATATAGTATAATACCCCAATAAATGGTTTTTCAAATTATAATACTATGTGTATAAACAACTCAATGGAATTCTTTCTGGAGTGATGTTATTAGTACAGATGGTCTCCTAGTTTCTCAGGGATTCCTTTTCTAGGGACTTGATATGTACTGTCTGATGTCAAACATCCGTAGGCCATCGAAGGAGGTGAAGGAACTAGTGCGCTGGACATTCGGACAAGCAACACAGTGGCCACAGGGGAAACACCCCTTCAGAGGGTCCCTGGAGCCAAAGGGGTTCAGTGAAGCAGGGACATAGTGACTCTGGACTAATATAAAGAGTTCTTAAGTCCTGATCTGAATTCAAGATTTTCGAATTGACGCTGTAATAGTTAAATATTTTAAAATATGGAAGGTCCTGTCAAGTGAGAAGGGGCTCCTGGCCCAGGCCAACAGCAAGGCCACATGCAGCGGACGAAGGTGGAATTGCGCGAATGGGATCGCCTCTATTGCTACCACCATCCTGCCCAGGACTCTCATCCTGAACCAGATGGAATGTGGTGAGGGATGGAGAACAGTGCAAACTCCCCGGTGTAGGGTTAGCGCTTTGTCCCGAGGGAGGGTTACCAACCCGCGGGAAGTGTTGAAGATCATGTCCAGGAAATTGATCGACTGAGTTGGCACCAGGGAGGATTTCTCCAGGTTGACCAACCAGCCCAAGCGTGAGAGGGTGTCTATGGCTATCTGAACACTCTCCTTGCAATCCAAGAAGGAAGGAGCCTTGATAAGGAGGTCGTCTAGGTAGGGTAGGACGACCACGCCTCTGGAATGGAGAATGGTCATGACGGCCGCCATGACCTTCGTGAATACTCTTGGCACTGTAGTGAGGCCGAAGGGGAGTGCCACGAATTGAAAATGCTCCGTGTGTACCGTAAAACGCAGGTATTGATGGGCAGAGGATACCGTAATGTGTAGGTAGGCGTCACTTATATCTATGGAGGCCATAAACCCTCCTTCCTCCATAGAAGCGATAATAGACCGAAGGGACTCCATCCTGAAACGACGGACTCGAATGTATCTGTTCAGATGTTTGAGGGCTAGAATGGGGTAGACTGACCCATCTTTCTTGGGGACTACAAAGAGGTTTGAATAAAAGCCCCTGAAGCGCTCGGAGTTTGGTACGGGAGCAATTACCCCCACGAGGCGGAGTGAGGCTATGGCATGGAAAAAGGCACGAGCCTTTGGGGGTCTGGAGAGGAAGAAACAGTGTGGGGGACGCGAAGTGAATTCTATGTTGTACCCGGAAGACACCAAATCCCTGACCCATCTGTTGTCAGTGGCGGTGAGCCGAGTATAGCGTAACAGTAAAAAACAACCGCCGACAAGGGGGGGGTGTCTTCTGGGGGTTGACACCTGGCGTCTGGGAACCGGATCATTTTTCTGCTGGATCCGGCACCCATAGACTCCTATGTTATGGGTGCTGGATATCCCCGGATCTGGGAGGATCCGGTTTTGTTTGTTTTTTGCTCCGGACACAAAAAATGCTGCAAGCTCCAATTTTGTGTCTGGGGCAAAAAACGAAAACAACCGGATCCTCCCGGACAGACACAAAACTGGATGACAAATAACGGCCATCCAGCCCCATAGAAATACATGGAGGGACAAGATATGTGAATTGCTACATGAATATTGATATCTATTGTTTCTTGTTACATTTTTGAAACCTAAATAAAAATAAATGGTTTAAAAAAAAAAAAAAGAAATACATGGAGGGGCAAAACCGGATCCGGGTCTGTCCGGTTCACACCAGACAGACCCGGACAACAAAAAAACGTGGAGTGAAGCCGGCCTTACATGCTTGTATACACTTGGATCCGGTTAGTGCATATGGCAATTGCTATATTAAGGCTATGTTCAGACTGTGCATTTTTGTGATTCATTATTGTGTTAATTTCAGCAGCAAAACTTGTTCTGTTTTGTTTTTTTTTTTGTTTTTTTAAAAACTCATCCAAAACGCATCATCTGTTTTTGACTGCTATGTTTTTTTCTCCTCATAAACAATGGTGTCAAGGGAAAAAAAAAACAGGAAAAAAAAAACAACACACAAATTGACACGCTCAGTCTTTTTCTAGATGCATTTTCTGCCCCAAAAACGACTAGTAAAAAACGCAGCGTCTGAACAGCATCTCTGAAAACTCTTGGACTTTGCTGGGCATCACAGGAAGGGATCTGTTTTCCATGAAAAAAATGGATCAAAAATGCACAGTCTGAATATGGCTTTAAATCAGTGCCGTGTGTCCCCCTCCCTCTCTTGCAGTGGTTATTTTCCTCCTAAATTTGGGGTGCATTTTATCATCTGGAGTGCCGTATAAAACAAAAAAATATGGTAACCTAATTATTAATAAAGCCATTATCACAGTACACAGAAAGTGACTTAATATGAGCCTTGTTTCCAGCCTAAAGTGCAAAGAATGCAGGTTTCTATGGCTGAATAAAGGCATCTGTGATCTCTCCAGAGCTGCCTATCCTTTATAAACCCAGCGCAGGCGTCATACCATACAGTCATTCATTACATGAGTCCTTTCATTTCTGCCTTTTCTAAGAAGCACAACATTGTGGTAACACACGGAGGATTTCCTTCATCTGTTACAGACTCCTGTACGGCCCTGTGCACACTGTGAGGTTAGGATACAACTGGCAACATGAGCAGAGATGGTTCTAATCTGCTGAGAGTAAAGACTAATGATGATCCCATTACCATTGAGGAGTAATAATCTGATGTCTGGAAGCTTCTGGCAATGGGAAGACGGAGAATAAAGACATAAGAAATGACTATTACGGCGCTAGTAATAACTACTGAGTCGTAGAAAGATGACGCCAAAGACTCTGTTCAAATAGCTGAACAGTAAAAAGAGCAAGTATAAAAGGTATTGAACAGCGTGATGGGCACCGCCGCCACAAATAACTGAATAAAGCACAGCGGGGGAACCGGGGCCCAGCACTAGATGATAGAGGAAGAGTGAACGGAGAGAATAAAAAGAGGAAGGATAGACGGAGGACGGGAAAGATGCAACTAAGGCTCTGTGCACACGCTGCAGGTTTGGCGCAAGAATTTTCTGCAGCAAATCTGTATCTTCTGGCAGAAAAATGCACCAAACACCTGGTACATTTTGCCGCAATTTTGGTACTTTTTTGTCATGCATTTTTTTTTTTTTAATGAAGTCAATGGCTGGAGTGGCGGAAACACACAGGGAAATCCGCACCAAATCTGCAAGGAAAAGTAACATGAGCACAACACTTCATAATTCTCATAGTGGCTTCAGGATAGGCATGGAAATCCTGCACCAAATCTGGATCAAATCTCCACCAAAAAAAGCATCAAATCTGCAGCGTGTGCACATAGCCTAAGGGTACCTTCACACGCCACAACTGCGGGAGACATTTTTGATGGCGATATGTCGCCCTGGAATTATCACCGTCAAATTGCCTCCCAATTGCGGCATGTAATTGGGGAATTTGGAAGCGATATGTCGCCTCGCCATGGTCGCCTCATTTCAGAGCAGTGCACAGAGATCAGGCGACCGTGGCGGGGCGACGTAGCACCGCCAGATTCCCCTATTACAAGCCGCAATTGGAGGCAATTTGACAGTGATAATTCCAAGGCGACATATCGCCATCAAAAATGTCTCCCATGGTTGCGGCATGAAAAGGTACCCTAAAAAGGACGAATACCGTCACATGGCGCAGGATGCACCCACACTAAACTGTCCTCGGCGGGATTAATCCCATCTTAATCCCATCTTGAAAAGGTGTAGGGCATCACAGACATATTCATTCTGTTTCCACAACGCTGTGCTCTGTCTGTCACACAATGAACAACCGCAGCACCCAGCTGACCCCAATGACTTATCCCATAACATTGGGTAGAAAATCCATGAACGCCCATATAAACAAGCAGGCGATTACCAGACAAACAAGCAAAACACTTGTTCAATGAGTAATAGCATTATTTAAGCCAGAAAACAAAAATCATTGTTATTGTCAGTCCCATGTAAACAGAGGATGTGCTGCCGATATCACGTGTACAGGAGGATCGTACTGACAATCTCTCTGTACTCGACGCTGTTCATCAGACTATATAAGCAGAGCAATAAGGCCGGGTTCACACCACGACACAATCCGATCCGGGGCTGTCAGGGGTGAACCTGACAGCCCCGAACGGGATTTGCAAACAGAACCAGAGGGCAAATATGCCCTCCGCTCCTGTTTGTAGCTAGATGCAGCCGAGCTCAGCTGTCCCCTTCGAAATGGTGCTGAACCGCTTCATAGGGTACAGCTCCCTGGTGCTGAAGTTCAGCGTAGCTCACACTGAACTTCAGCAGCCGGCATCTGGTTCCCGGATCCTCACGGATCGGTGCAATCCAGCCCCATAGACTCCCATGTTAGGGAGTGCCGGATTGCCCCAGATCCGGGAGGATCCAATTTGGGCAGATTTTTTGCCCTGGACACAAAAATGCTGCAAGCAGCATTTTTGTGTCTGGGAGAGAAATCAGAATACACCCAGACCCTGCCGGATAGCTGGAAACTGGATGGCAGATAGCTGCCATACGGCTCCATAGCATATTATGGTGACGAAATCTGGTCCGGGGCTGTTCGATTCACATTGGACAACCCCGGATCAGATTGTGTAGTGGTGTGAAGCCGTGGTGTGAAGCCGGCCTAAACAAATGGATATCGGCACCACTATAAGGGAATAAGTAAATGCCCTGTTACACGGCACGACATCGTTAACGATATCACTTAAACGTCACAGGTTTGGAGGCGTTCAAGCGACATCGTTAGGACGTCGTTGCATGTAACACCGAGATTCAACTACAATAAATTGTTGGATCGCTGATCGCAGGTTTGACAACATTTTCTCAAATCACACGATCCTCGATCAGCCAACCTGCTGCATCGTTGTTTGTGACACCGCGATAACGGTGTAGTTAACGACTTCGCCCATTCACAGCAATGAGCAGGTATCGTTCGCTGGGTTTGCGAATGATGCCTGCTCACAACATCGTTGGTGCATCGTCCACGATATCTAGACTTGTGACATCTCACCAACGATGTCAAAACGATGTCGGAAATGACCGCGCGCCCACGAGATCGTTGCTGACATCGTTCCAACGTCGTGCCAAGTAACGGTACCTTTAAAAAGACCTGGAGAGGTGCACCACATTGTAAGGAAACTAGCCAAATTTATAAAACCCCAACTATGAGAGACCAGAGATGGCCTCCACCTCGACAAGCCCTCGTCATCCCCACACTTCAGCTTGTAAACCTGAAAAAAATAATTTGAATTGCAGTCAGACCAAATTTATTCAAAGAGGCGCAGCGCTGATCTGCAAATGTTTCCTCAGCCGTTATCTGGCTGATGTGTGTATGGCCCATAAAACAGACGAGACTTGCCAATGCAAGTCAATGGATGCAAGGAAAAAACATAAATTGGTCATCACACGGACTATCTGTATGGTGAATGATTTTTGTGCACACATCTCAAAAGGGAAATAAACATATAAAGATAGATTGAGAGATAGCTATAATAGATAGACATTTTCACAACCCCCCTACATATTATACACTTGCACCCTTTAGCACCTTTCCTGTTGAATTCTACAGCTTTTTATCCTTTTTAACCTAATAATTTAAAAACGGTATCTCCCTATTTTTGATAATCAGCCAAGGTAAAGCAGACAGCTCGTGGGCTGGTATAATCAGGCTGGTATAGTCCATGGTTATTGGGCCCTTTCTAGCCTAAATACACCACCCCAGAAGTGGATTATCACTTTAGATGCATCAATTCTGGCGCTTCGCTTTTCCCAATTGCCCTGGTGCGGTGGCAATCGGGTAATGGTTTATGGGGATGATGTCAGCTGTGCAGTGTCAGCTGGCATCAAGTCCTGGTGCTTGTAATGGAGTGGGGGTCTATCATTACTAACCCAGTAAATGAAAAGCAAAAAACAGACATACAAATCCTCTATTTAAAAAAAAAAAAAAAAACACACACACACTTTTCATCAGCACTCAACCATTTTTTGTTTAAATAAATTGGTGAACCAGGGAAAGTGTCAGGTATGGTTTTTTAAATAAAGTATTTTTATGCCTGTGTTTTTTTTTCTTTGTACTTACAGGGTTAGTAATGGGGAAGTATGATAGACCCCTCTCCATTACTAACATTAGGGCTTGATGCCAGCTGTGTTTTTGGACCATTCGCAAGTGACATCAACCCCAAATACCATGATTGCCACGGCACAGAGAGGAGCTGAAGCATCTCATGACTCTCCACTTCTGGGGCGGCTGCGGGCTGGTATATTTAGGCTGGGAACCATGGATCTCCGCAGCCTGATAATATCAGCCCGCAATTGTCTGCTTTACTTTTGCTGTTTATGAAAAATAGAGGGTACCCGAAGCATTAAAAGCTGTAGAATAAACTCAACATGAAAGGCTCTATTGGATGTAAGTTTTTAATATGTAGCGGGGTAGGAAAATATATAGCAGCAGAATATCTATTTGAGCGAGGCCTCATAATCAGTATAGTTTGTATTATTTTATTTACGCCTGACATTTTTGTACTTTTTTTTATAAGTTAGTTGTGTTACATTAATGCGGACAGACATTTGTCTTAGAGAATCACATTATATGTTTTGATAACTACATTATTTTGTTTGTCCTCTAGGAAAAATTGTGGCAAAAATCTGCAACAATGCCTCGAACGCAGATATTAACATAAGCCGATCGTCACTACCAGCAAATCAGAGATGTCAGCTAATGTGCCTTAATTAGAAGAGACTGCAATTTCTCTAGGGTACCGTATGTATTTATGGTGAGAGTCACGGATAGACTGAGCTTCCTACTTGCAGGGTATGCAGATATCCAGCAGAGGGCAGCAGCGTTCACCGTATACAGCACTCGCTGACTGGACATGTAAGGCTGAAGCTTTTGGGGAATTCCTGTTGCTGTGTATTTTCTGCATCAAAAACGCAGCGTCTTACAGTTCCAGCAGAGTAAATGGGATTTATAGAGATCGCCTGCCCTCCGTGCTTCTGTTTAGCTCTAGGTAACCTGACCTGTGGTGTTTGTTTCAGATCCACAGCATGTCAATGTCCCTTGCAGGTGCGGTGAGTTTTCTGTGCAGATTTTCCCCATAGACTTGCATTAGATGCAGAAAATCTGCAGGTAAATAACACACATGCACTTTTAGTGCGATTCTGCAATGGAAATGTATAACAAAAATGCATGCAATACGCAAATGACTATCAATAAAGTTTTGTCTAAACCAAAATAGCAGGAAATATCAAAAAGAAAGCAGCTTTTTTTAACCTCTTTACGACCAATGACGAGTATACTCGTCATGAAAAGATGTCAGTTCCCGCATCATGACGAGTATACTCGTCATGGCTTTGAACTGTCACTGCTCCTAAACGAACAGTGACAGCTCAAATCTAAAAGCTGTCAGTGACAGCCAAGGGTCAGGGGCAGAGGTGTGGGGACCCCTGTTAGAGGTCCCCACACTCAGAGCGATGTGATCAGTCAGTCAATCTGACCGACCGATCACATCAAAATCGCGCAGGAAAGTGCTGAATGTCAGCACTTCCCTGCATGATCTCTGCAGGAGCCGGGCTGTCAGCTGTGCCCGGCTCCTGCAATCATCCCCTGCTTGTGCCCTATTATGTGCATCACCCGCCCCCCCCTCATCCCCCTGTCCCCCACTGTGTCTGCCCTCCCCGCTCATCCCCCTGTACCCCACTGTGCCTGCCCCCCGCTCATCCCCCTGTCCCCTGCCGTGTCTGCCCCCCCGCTCATCCCCCTGTCCCCCAGCTGTGTCTGCCCCCCCGCTCATCCCCCTGTCCCCCAGCTGTGTCTGCCCCCCCCCCCCCCCCCCGGCTCATCCCCCTGTCCCCCGCTGTGTCATCTGCCCGCCCCCCCCCCCACCCGCTCGTTCCCCTGTCCCCTGCTGTTTCTGGGGTCCCCCCCCCGCTATCCCCCGTCCCCTGCTGTTTCTGGGCCCCCCTGCCGTGACCGGTACTCACCGCCTCCTGCCGCCGCCTCCCGCTTGCGTCCTCCTGCCGCCGCCGCCTCCCGCTTGCGTCCTCCTGCCGCCGCCGCCTCCCGCTTCCGTCCTCCTGCCTGCGACCGCAGCTCTCACACGACGTCTGGTAAGACCTCCCCCATCCCCTTGCATGGGGATCCCTGATCCCCCATACCCCTACATGGGGATCCCTGATCCCCCATCCCCCTGCATGGGGATCCCTGATCCCCCATCCCCCTGCATGGGGATCCCTGATCCCCCTGCATGGGGATCCCTGATCCCCCATCCCCCTGCATGGGGATCCCTGATCCCCCATCCCCCTGCATGGGGATCCCTGATCCCCCATCCCCCTGCATGGGGATCCCTGATCCCCCATCCCCCTGCATGGGGATCCCTGATCCCCCTGCATGGGGATCCCTGATCCCCCATCCCCCTGCATGGGGATCCCTGATCCCCCATTCCACTGCATGGGGATCCCTGATCCCCCTGCATGGCGATCGTGGGACCTTCGTTGTGGACTACGTCGGAGGTGATCGAGCGTCGTGGGACCTTCGTTGTGGACTACGTCGGATCTTTTTATAATAAAGATGGAGTCCGAAATTTGTTTGTGTTTTTTTTCTAATAAAAATATTTTTCTCTGTGTGTATTTATTGACTACTTACCAGAGATTCCTAATGGCGGGTCTAACATTGGCCCAATATTATGAATCTCGGGCTTAGTGCCAGCTGCCAATAAAAAGCTGGCATTAACCCCTTTATTACCCAGTTTGCCACCGGCACCAGGGCAACTGGAAGAGCATGGGTACAGCGCCAGAAAATGGCGCTTCAATGAATGCGCCATTTTCTGGGGCGGCTGCGGGCTGTAATTCGCAGCATGGGGGGCCCAGAACGCTTGGGCCTTTCCATGCTGAGGATTCCAGCCCCCAGCTGCCTAGTTGTACCTGGCTGGGCCAAAAATATGGCGGAGCCCTACGTCATTTTTTTTTCTAGAATTAGTTCTAGAAATAAAAAAAAATGGGCTTCGCTGTATTTTTGGTTGCAGCCAGGTACAACGAGGCAGCTGGGGTTGCTGGCAGTCTGTAGCTGCCAAGTTGTACCTGGCTGGACCAAAAATATGGCGGAGCCCTACGTCATTTTTTTTTCTAGAATTAGTTCTAGAAATAAAAAAAAATGGGCTTCGCTGTATTTTTGGTTGCAGCCAGGTACAACGAGGCAGCTGGGGGTTGCTGGCAGTCTGTAGCTGCCAAGTTGTACCTGGCTGGACCAAAAATATGGCGGAGCCCTACGTCATTTTTTTTTCTAGAATTAGTTCTAGAAATAAAAAAAAGCCTTCGCTGTATTTGTAGCCAGCCAGGTACAACTTGGTAGCTGGCTGACTGGAATCCTCAGCGTGGAGAGACTCAAATGTTGTGGGTCCCCCACGCTGCAAATTTCGACCCACAGCCACCCAAGAAAATAGCGCATTCATTAGAGGCGGCATTTTCTGGTGCTGTACCCCAACTCTACCAGTTGCCCTTGTGCTGGTGGCACATGGGTTCTCCATATGCGACATGGTGTCCGCTAACAATTTCAATAGAAAATTAGCTCCAATTGTTAGCGGAAACCATGTCGGGTATGGAGAGCCCCTCCCTGTGTGCCTGAACATTGGAGCTCCCCCACAAGTGACCCCATTTTGGAAACTAGACCCCCGAAGGAACGTATCTAGATGCATAGTGATCACTTTGAACCCCCAGGTGCTTCAGAAATTCATCCATAAAAATGAAAAAGCACGTTTTTTTTCCACAAAAAGTTTCTTTTTTTCATTTTTACGGATCAATTTGTGAAGCACCTGGGGGTTCAAAGTGCTCACTATGCATCTAGATATGTTCCTTGGGTGGTCTAGTTTCCAAAATGGGGTCACTTGTGGGGAGCTCCAATGTTTAGGCACATAGGGGCTCTTCATATCCTACAAGGTGTCCGCTAACAATTCCAATTGTTAGTGGACACCATGTTGCGTATGGAGAGCCCCTGTGTGTCTCCATATTGGAGCTCCCCCACAAGTGACCCCATTTTGGAAACTAGACCCCCAAAGGATTATATCTAGATGCATAGTGAGCACTTTGAACCCCCAGATGCTTCACAAATTGATCCGTAATAATGAAAAAAGAAATTATTTGTGGAAAAAAAGTGCTTTTTCATTTTACGGATGAATTTCTGAAGCACCTGGGGGTTCAAAGTGCTCACTATGCATAAAGATAAGTTCCTTTGTGGGTCTAGTTTCCAAAATGGGGTCACTTGTGAGGGAGCTCCAATGTGGAAACACACGGGGACCCTCCAAACGCGACATGGTGTCCGCTAACAAATTGAGCTCATTTCCATTCAAATTGTTAGCGGACACCATGTCGCGTTTGGAGGGTCCCCGTGTGTCTCCACATTGGAGCTCCCCCACAAGTGACCCCATTTCAGAAACTAGACCCCCTAAGGAACATATCTAGATGCATAGTGAGCACTTTGAACCCCCAGATGCTTCACAAATTCATCAATAAAAATGAAAAAGCACTTTTTTTTTCCACACAAATTTTCTTCTTTCATTCTTACAGATCAATTTGTGAAGCACCTGGGGGTAGAAAGTGCTCACTATGCATCTAGATATGTTCCTTAGGGGGTCTAGCTTCCAAAATGGGGTCACTTGTGGGGGAGCTCCAATGTGGAGACACACGGGGACCCTCCAAACGCGACATGGTGTCCGCTAACAATTTGAATGGAAAATGAGCTCAAATTGTTAGCGGACACCATGTCGCGTTTGGAGGGTCCCTGTGTGTCTCCACATTGGAGCTCCACCACAAGTGACCCTATTTTGGAGACTAGACCCCCAAAGGAACATATCTAGGTACATAGTGAGCACTTTGAACCCCCAGATGCTTCACAAATTGATCCGTAATAATGAAAAAAAAATTTTTAGTGGAAAAAAAAGTTCTTTTTCATTTTTACGGATGAATTTCTGAAGCATATGGGGGTTCAAAGTGCTCACTATGCATCTAGATACGTTCCTTAGGGGTCTAGTTTCCAAAATGGGGTCACTTGTGGGGGAGCTCCAATGTGGAGATACACAGGGACCCTCCAAACGCGACATGGTGTCCGCTTACAATTTGAGCTCATTTTCCATTCAAATTGTTAGCGGACACCATGTCGCGTATGGAGGGCCCCCGTGTGTCTCCACATTGGAGCTCCCCCACAAATGACCCCATTTTGGAAACTAGACCCCCTAAGAAGGTATCTAGATGCATAGTGAGCACTTTGAACCAACAGATGCTTCACAAATTCATTCATAAAAATGAAAAAAACACTTTTTTTTCACAAAAAAATTCTTTTTGCCTACATTTTTTCATTTTCACATGGGCAACAGGATAAAATGCATCCTAAAATTTGTTGGGCAATTTCTCCTGAGTACACCGATACCTTATATGTGGTCATAAACCACTGTTTGGGCGCACGGCAGGGCTCAGAAGTGAAGGAGCGCCATTTCACTTTTTGAACGGAAAATTGGCTCTAAAATTCAAATTGCGCTCCCTCCCTTCTGAGCCCTGCCGTACGCCCAAACAGTGGTTTATGACCACATATAAGGTATCGGTGTACTCAGGAGAAATTGCCCAACAAATTTTAGGATGCATTTTATCCTGTTGCCCATGTGAAAATGAAAAAATTGAGGCTAAAAGAACATTTTTGTTACAAAAATTAAAATGTCCATTTTTTCCTTCAACTTTATTTTAGTTCCTGTGAAGCACCTGAAGGGTTAATAATCTTCTTCAATATAGTTTTGAGTAGCTTGAGGGGTGTAGTTTTTGGAATGGTGTAACTTTTGGGTGTTTTCTGTCATGTACAACCCCTCAAAGAGACTTCAAATGTGATGTGGTCACTAAAAAATTGGTTTTGTAAATTTTGCTGGAAAAATGAAAAATTGCTCATGAACTTTGAACCCTTATAACGTCCTATCAAATTTTTTTTTTTCTTCCAAAATTGTGCTGATGTGAAGTAGACATGTGGGACATGTTATTTATTAACTATTTTGTGGCACATAACTCTCTGGTTTAGCAGAATAAAAATTAAAAATTTGAAAATTGCTAAATTTTCAAAATTTTTGCCAAATTTTTTATTTTTTCACAAATAAACGCAAAAATTATCGACCTAAATTTAATACTAACATGAAGCCCAATATGTCACGAAAAAACAATCTCAGAATCGCTAGGATCCGTTGAAGCGTTCCGGAGATATTACCTCATAAAGGGAGAGTGGTCAGAATTACAAAAAATGGTCCGGTCATTAAGCTGCAAAGTGACTCGGTCCTTAAGGGGTTAAAGAGAAGCTGTCAGTTCGTTTTAGGCCCCTATTCTACCACTACCTGTCCCTGCACCTTGCTTGCTCATCCATAACCATCCCTCTCTGAGCTAAAACTGCACTATAAAGCTTCTGAAAAATGATTTAATAACTTACATTTTCCTATGGAAATGAAGCATCCAGACTACATCCATAGACTGGGATGGGCGGTCTCCATTCTTCCCCCCTTGCTGCTCTTATCACGCCCCGCTGGACGTCCTCATTCATTATCTTCTCGCCCTGTTTTGAAATTCCCGCCTCCTCCTCATAGTATGACGCTTAGCCGGGCATCAGTTCCAGTCCGGTGCATTGTGGGGGCTTATCTGGTATTTGACCTAGCTTCAATATATGCACTGCGCATGCGCCGGACCCGGACCGTCCAGCCCATACATCCGCACACTGAGCAGGATCGGTACTGACGTCCGGCTCCCCGTCATACTATGAGGAGTTGGGAATTTCAAAACGGGGCGAGAAGATAAGGAATGAGGACGCCCAGCTGGGTGTGATAAGAGCAGCGAGGGGGGAAGAATGGAGACACAGAGACCAGATGTGGCCTGGATGCCTCATTACCATAGGAAAAAGTAAGTTATTAAATCGTTTTTCTAAAGCTTTATAGTGCAGTTTTAGCTCAGAGAGGGATGGTTAGGAATGAGCATGCAAGGTGCAGGGACAGGTAGTGGTAGAATAGGGGCCTAAAATGAGCTGACTGATTCCCTTTAAAGTGTGACCCACAAGAGACATAAAAAACACAATAAAATGCAGCAATAAAACACAAGAAACAGAACTTGTATAATAAGTGCAGAAATGCTGCAGAATATCTCAAAAACATCAAAACTCACCAAAAACTTATCTTGGGGACAAGGCAAGGGAGTGCTCTCTGCAGGGAAGCTGGATGCCGCTGTTATCACCATAACAAAATAGTGTGTTTTGTATACATATGTGAACAAAGCCTTACCTGAGAATGGGCAAACACCATTGTTTAAAGAAGAATAAGGAGTAAAGGCTGCTTTATGTAAATGGACACTAAACTGGCTGCCTTCACATCACGATTTTTGCACATCTGTAGTAATCCTTGAATTTCAAGGATCACATGGACAGGCACGGACCTGTGCCAACAGATGCCACTGATGCCCACAGACCTGTGTTTTCCACGGATCTGTCATCAGTTTAGCAGAGATAGGGCTTTACCTTGCTTCTGAGAATGCGCAGTACAGCAAATTGGATCAGTTTTACAGATCCGATATTTTGATGGATCTGTTTTGATCCGTCACCATAGAGCTCCATGTTATTTGAAATGGCCAGCAACGGATCCATTTCTGTCCGATTTTTTTTCAAGGCAGGCCAAAAGCAGAGCAGGCTCAGATTGTGGGGATGGGAAAACAATCTGCCACAAACGGATCCATCACAAAACTGACACAATCGGATGCCAATAAGGACCAATCTGTGCCCATAGGGATACATGGAGACCAAATCGGATCCGTGGTATCCGTTTTACAACGGATAGCCACATATGAAGAAAAATTGTGATGTGAAAGCAGCCTCAGTAGTGATTTAGAGGCAGACGATTAATGATGCACAATCTGTAAGGCCTCTTTCATGTGTCCGTGTCTCCGGTATGTGTACCGTCCGTGTAGGCACATGCTGGAGACACGGGCACACGTCACTCAATGCTCTTTTTTACATGTTAGTGCCTCTGTGTGAAGCAAACGCATGTCTGTATGCTCCACACGGAGACATGTCTTTTTGCTTGGCAGCACAGACACACGGACCCATTCAGGTCAATGGGTCCATGCTGAAAACTTCCTGCACATGGATATCATCTGTGTGACATCCTTTTGCACAGACCGGAGCAAACATTTAACAGTAAAAATAAAATAATTTTTATACTTACCAGTCTTCAGCGATGCTCCTGTCCCTCTCACTTCTGGGGCCGCTTGTTAAGCTCATGAATATTCACTGCAATGACTCAGACTGTGAACCCGGAAGCGAGGGGTACAGCAGCACCAGAGGCAGGTATATACAGTGCCTGGTGAAAGTATTTGGCCCCCTTGAACTTTTCAACATTTTCCACATTTCAGGCTTCAAACATAAAGATATAAATTAAAAAAAAATTTGTGAAGAATCAACAACAAATGAGACACAATCATGAAGTGGAACGAAATTTACTGGATATTTTAAACTTTTTTAACAAATTAAAAACTGAAAAGTGGGGCAGCAATATTATTTGGCCCCTCTACTTTCAGTGCAGCTAACTCACTCCAGAAGTTCAGTGAGGATCTCTGAATGATCCAATTGTTGTCCTAAATGACTGGTAATGATAAATAGAATCCACCTGTATGTAATCAAGTCTCCGTATAAATGCACCTGCTCTGTGATAGTCTCATGGTGGGTTTACACGGCGCGATATCGGCGTCCAACTCCGACCAAAAGTCACGTGGTTCGGGAGTTGGATCCGATATCGTTCGCGCGTTGTACGGTTTGAACGTACAATGTGATGCTGGAACGATGCCAAAACGATATCGGGGTTGAATGAGCGTGCTATTCAACCGCCCGATATCGGATGG
Organism: Allobates femoralis; assembly: GCA_033576535.1. NCBI lineage: Eukaryota > Metazoa > Chordata > Amphibia > Anura > Aromobatidae > Allobates > Allobates femoralis. The sequence continues at coordinate 153,985,805 of JARQOC010000007.1, forward strand.
CCGTTGTAGCCGCATCGTCCCATGTGACAGCCCAACTACGATGTGTACGCCCACGTCACCCATTCTCTCCCATGTTAACTGGTCGTTCCTGGGTTGGGGGGCGTACACATCGTCGGGACATTGTATCCCGATATCGGGCTGTCTAAACCGGCGATGCGATGGCAGGAAAAGCGCGCTCTCGCGTCGTTGGCTCCGATATCGGGACATGTAAACCCACCATCAGGGTTCTGTTTCAAGTGCAGAGAGCATCATGAAGACCAAGGAACACACCAGGCAGGTCCCAGATACTGTTGTGGCGAAGTTTAAAGCCGGATTTGGATACAAAAAGATTTCCAAAGTTTTAAACATCTCAAAGAGCACAGTGCAAGTGATGATATTGAAATGGAAGGAGTATCAGACCACTGCAAATCTACCAAGACCCGGACATTCCTCTCAACTTTCATCTCGGACAAGGAAAAGACTGATCAGAGATGCAGCCAAAAGGCCCATGATCACTCTGGATGAACTGCAGAGATCTACAGCTGAGGAGGGAGAGTCTGTCCATAGGACAACAATCAGCCATACACTGCACAAATCTGGCCTTTATGGAAGAGTGGCAAGAAGAAAGCCATTTCTCAAAGATATCCATAACAAGTCTCGTTTGAAGTTTTCCACAAGCCACCTGGGAGACACCAAACATGTGGAATAAGGTGCTCTGGTCAGATGAAAACAAAATCAAATTTTTTGACCACAATGCAAAATGGTATGTATCATGTAAAAGCTACACAGCTCATCACCCTGAAAACACCATCCCCACTGTCACACATGGTGGTGGCAGCATCATGGTTTGGGCCTGCTTTTCCTCAACAGGGACAGGGATGATGGTTAAAATTGATGGGAAGATGGACGGAGCCAAATACAGGACCATTCTGGAAGAAAACCTGTTGGAGTCTGCAAAGACCTGAGACTGGGACAGAGATTTATCTTCCAACAAGACAATGATCCCAAACATAAAGCAAAATCTACAATGGAATGGTTCAAAAATAAATGTATCCAAGTGTTAGAATGGCTAAGTCACAGTCCAGACCTGAATCCAATGGAGAATCTGTGGAAAGAGCTGAACACTGCTGTTCACAAACGCCTCAATCCAACCTCACCGAGCTCCAGCTGTTCTGCAAGGAAGAATGGGCAAGAATTTCAGTCTGTCGATGTGCAAAACTGATAGAGACAAACCCCAAGAGACTGCAGCTGTAATTGCAGCAAAAGGTGGCGCTACAAAGTATTAACTCAAGGGGCTGAATAATATTGCACGCCCCACTTTTCAGTTTTTTATTTGTTAAAAAAAGTTTAAAATATCCAATAAATTTTGTTCCACTTCACAATTGTGTCCCACTTGTTGTTGAATCTTCACAAAAAAAAAATAGAATTTATATCTTTATGTTTGAAGCCTGAAATGTGGCAAAAGGTTGAAAAGTTCAAGGGGGCCAAATACTTTCACAAGGCACTGTATATAGGGGGCCGAATACTTTCACAAGGCACTGTATACAAAGTCATGCTGTCCATGTGCTATCCGGACGTCACACGGACAGCACACTGACAGCACATGAATAATACACACACACGCAGACACGGAGTCACAACACGGCCCCTCACACATGTGCAGTTTTTTTCATGAACGTCTGAACGGGGCCCAACAGATCGTTCTCGGGAGGACGATGCCAGGAACGATTTTGTGCAGCGCAAGAGATGATTGCTCCCAACAAACATGAGTTTTGCTAGTTCATCGGATGATCTGTAGCTGGTTAACAGCGAAAGATAATTGTGACACGAGTGTTCCTAGGAATGGCGGCCACGATAATCCTTCAGTATAGATGCAGCTTTACAGTGAGTGCACACATTTTGTTATCTTTTAGGAGGGTCCGCACCAAACCTGGCCTGAAAAAGTCTCAACCAAAACACTTACTTTCTTGAAAACCTCTAGCAGTTTCTTTATTCTTGAATAGTTAAAAAACACGAAAATGCCAGTAAAAAATATAAATAAATAATGGAGACACACACAAAACACTAGGAAAAAGAAAAAAAAAAAAACACTAAAAAATGGTATTGGCCAAAAATGTAAAAGAAGCTCTTATAATATGAAAAGAAAAAACGCTAAGAAAGATGCTTCCGTTGTTTCTTGAGTCTTCGTTTTGTAATACCTGAACACTGCATTGTGTGCACGTACCCTTAAGGTACCTTTACACGTCGCGATATCGTTACAATATTGCATACAATATCAAGGGAGCGTGCACGTTTTTGGCACTTGTCCAAGATCGCATAGGAGATGTCACACAGGGAGATATCAGCAGGCAACGCAACTAGGCTGTTGTAGACCCCTTTTGTGCGCTGGGTATGAGCAACCCAAGGAACGAGAATTTAACATTGTAGTGAATGGGGGAAGTTGTGCTCCAAATCGTAGTTGCGCCGTCACACAGCACGATCCTGCTACATCGCATATACAACATTGTACGGTTGAAGGGCTTGCACAATCTTCTTACAATATCGTACCTATGATTTTTTCAAGTTGCATTGCCCTTTGACACGACACAACGCACCAACGATATCAACTGCAACGACCACACCACATGACTTTTTGTCAATGTTGCATTGTGATATTGCAACGTGTAATGGTTCCCTTAGGGTTCCATTAAAATAATGAAAAACACATTTACTAAACCAGATGAGCCAACTTCTTCTCTTCCAGGCTTTCCACCTTTAATATGTATTTTGGACAATTTTTCCAACTCACTTGGAAAGTCGGTTTATCCGAAATGTGACAACTGTAAAATTTTGCTGCAGATTATAGAGAATCAATATTTCGGTGCATTTTAAACTTTCTGTCTCCATATTGCAAAATCCAAATTTCTTCCTTTAATGAATATATGTCATTCCCCTGATGAGGCTGGTGTACTTATTTTGAAAATCCAATTACAAATGGCACTTCTGCAGCTGGCATCCTGTGCATTTAGTAGTCCCTAAGTCGTCATGACTATGGATGAGGGGACCTGTGGATGTTCAGGTTCGTCAGCTTCAACCAAACTGTAGCCCAAAGTTCGGTTCGGGCATCAGAACTCCACCCAAACTTTAACCCAAATCCCATAGAAGTCAACGGGAACCTAAATGTTTGTGTTGTAAAATGGTTGTACATCGGGCTAGGATACTGCAAAAGGAAGCAAAATGGCGGTAACAGCAGGACAATAACCCTGCAAACCAGGACTAAAACGTACCAACTCCAACTCTTAAATTATATAATGAATTGGGTCCAGTAGTTCAATGCAGAATGTGCTGAATATTATTATTATGAATTATTATTATGTTCTATCTAAATATATTGATTATTTTAACATAATAATGATTCAAACCCGATGTTCACATTGTACTACAATAAATTTATCACTTAAACATGAGCCGTGTACGAGGGAGTCGGAGTTGGAGTCAGAGTCAGGGAAATTGTCTGTGTTGCATCGTTTCAATAAACTTTATTCAGCATCCGAACTCGAAAACAGACTTCACTCATCACTAGTCATGACATCCCAGGGTATAGTAAACACCAGAGGACAGTGCAAATCTATTTAATCAGCTCTCTATATATTAGGGCCCCGTCACACTTGGCGACACACCAGCGATCCTGACAACGATAGGTCTGGTAGGGATCGCTGGTGTGTCGCTGTCCGGATCGCTGGTGAGATGTCAAACAGTCAGATCTCACCAGCGACGCAACAACAATTCGGAATGATACGGAGGTCGTTGGGACCCTGTTTTTCAGACCTGTAGTATTGAGGTCGTTGTCCCTGTCAAACCCAGCGATGCATGATGGCCAGCAAGACCCCAACGATCAAAAAATAGTCCAGGCGACTCTGACACAACCAGTGATCTCACAGCAGGGGCCTGGTCGTTGCTAAGTGTCAAACATAGCGAGATCACTGCCGAGGTCACTGTTGCGTCACCAAACTTGCGACTTAGCAGCGATGTCGCTTAGTGTAAAGGGGCTTTAGACAGAACTAATTAGCCTGTATTTGTAAAACATAAGATAAGGTGATAATATAAGATGAGGAAACAAAGCAAAAAAATGGGAAAGCTACCAGCCTCAGCGTGTCTGCTCACCACAATTTTTGTCAATTATTTCAGTCATTGATAAAACCTCCAGACATTAAGGCTATGTGCACACACAAAAAAAAAGTGATCCGTCTGTGCTCAGGAAAATTCTGCAGGAAAACCTTCTATAAATAACTAAAAAAAATAAAATTAACTGAGCTTCACTGTAATTTCTATTGGCAGCAAAGGTAACCCAGGCAACTGGGGGCTGGAAATCTCAGCATGGTAAGGCCCAACCGTTTTGGGTTCCCCACACTAAGAATCGTAGCCAGAAGCCGCCCCAGAATTGGTGCCTCCACAAGAGACACCAAAACTGGAGGTTACCCCACTCTTCCAGCTGCTGTGTAGCAGAGGCAGACTGGGTAATAATAGGGTTGGTGACAGCTTTTTTTGCCAGCTGACATCAAGCCCTTATTGCTAATGTCAGCAGTCAGTATGATAGCTGGCCATTAACAATAGTGAAAGAGTTTTAATGAGAAGAGAGAAAAAAAAAAACAGGCACCAGAATTTTTTTGTTTTTAAAAATAAAGATCAGACACCTCGTTCACCAATTTATTAATTACCCACAAATTCCCCTCGTTGTAATCCAGGGTCCAGCAATGAGTCCAAATCGATCCCAAGCTCATTTTTACCCCAAAAAAACAAACCGGAGTGTGAGCTAAAGAATTTAAAATATAACATGTTTTTATTAATTAATACAAAATAATCACATTATTAAAACACCAATAAAAAAGGAGAATGTCAGTACAACAACAAGGCAATCTCTATCCTCAAACAGACATACACACACAGACACATAGACACATGCAGAGAGACATACAGACACACACACAAACTTTCTTACCCTCCCCGACGATCCCATGGTTACTGGTGATTTCTAACTTCCAGATTCGGTACTGCAAGATCCTGAGCACCATGTGACAACCTTAGGGTGGCTTCACACTGCGGTCAGGTCCGGTCCGGGGCTGTCAGGGATGAACCCGACAGCCCCGGACTGGATCAGCACAAAGAAATGGAGGGTTGGTGTGCAGCCGCACGCAGCTGCCGCCGCTGATAGGTCAGGGACACGGCTAGCTTGCGAGCTGCGGTCCTGACCTATCAGTGGCAGCAGCTGCATGCGGCTGCACACCGGACTAGAGGGCAAATTAGCCCTCCAGTTCTGTGTGCTTATCCAGTCCGGGGCTGTCAGGTTCATCCCTGACAGCCCCGGACTGGACCTGACCGCAGTGTGAAGCCACCCTAAGGTTGTCACATGGTGCGCAGCTCCTGGAAGATCAATAAACACTGCATCTGTGGTGCCCGGGAGGAAAAAATCACTGAAGCTTGCGGTGGGATCACCAGGGAGTGAGAGTATTGCTGCATCTTTGCTGCAAATCCGGATCACTTAAGTGACATACTGCTTCATTTCCTAATCTGGTGTTTGTAGCAAAACCTGATCAGGAAAAAACGCAGCCGTCAGCACAGCAAATCAGAAGTCTCAGAGACTTTGCTGGCCTGACAATAATTGATCTGCGTCTTGTGCAAAAATGCAGCACAAAAAAAAACAGATCACAAACGCCCAGTGTGTACATAGCCGTACATCCCCGTGTCACAGATATCACCTGCTCTCAGATCAGTAAACTGACTGACTAAACTTTTCATAAATATTTAATTTTACACCGAATTATTAAATACCTTTAGGCTGCCTTCACATTTGCGTATTTTGCAGCCTGCTTTTTACAACCCTTCAGCTGTACGACCTCCTTACACGTATTTCCCCACTTTGATACCATGACTTCATTGGTCTTGGCAGCAGTTGTCCGGTTGTTAGTTACGTTTTCTATGCTCAGACGCCCTTAAATCCCTTTATGTGTCAGTTTTTCCATTTACCGGTAACATGATCACAAACATTTTTTCATACCTTACAAGTGTGAAAGTGAAATTAAAGGTGTCACTTCTTTTCCTAAATCTGCAACGACTCCAAGGTTCACATTAATAAATCATGTTCTCTGTTAGGGCCGCTTTACACACAAACTTCTGTGTCCAACTTCTGAACAGATCTCTGGTTGCAGTGAAATCATGGACACATTGCTCCATTTTGTGGCTGTGTACAAATGGAACAATGTGTCCATGATTTCACTGCAACCAGAGATCTATTCAGAAGTTGAACACAGAAGTTGGTGTGTGTAAAGCGGCCCTTACACGATTTCACGGCTCCAAACCAGATGCCATTGGCCCTTAACCTGAAATATTTAGGAGCCAAATAAAAACCTCTAAAAATTGATATCCAGATGAAATGAAAGAGGATTGTCCAGTCACAAAAAGTCGATTACCCGTCCTCAAGACGAGCCGTCAGTATGAAACTCCCGGCTCCTCCGCCGGTCAGCTGTTATAGGCTCCAGTGCCGAGAACCGCGGGACAGCTCCTATTATAAGGAATGCAGGTTTCTAATTAATGTTATAATTATTACTACCGTATTTAAAGTACAGAACATTGAGGCAGGTGTAGAAAAATGTTGCACCATAAGAAGCTTTCAAAAATAGGAGTGTGAATTGTTTATTTTCATCAATCGACAAGATGCAAAGTGAATGGACAACCAAGAAATGTAAATCCGGACAATGTCTTATAAACCGCATCAAATGTTCATGGGTTTCTCTTTATAGTTTTTGAGGGAACACAGCAGGGAGTGTGGCCCCTAAAAGATACCAAGGTCAAGCGACTCAACTTTGTCCACCAAAGGGCTGGAGCTCAGCAGGGTCTGCAGGAACAGAGAAGCTCAGGAGGGTCCTGCAAGATTGTGGCTGTATTTCAGCAGATGGAGTCAGGGATTTGGTCAGGATTATTGGTGTCCTCAATGCTGAGAAATACAGGCAGATTCTTATCCTTAAAGCTGTAGTGACATTTTGCCTCCAAATGTAATTGGCAGCAAGACCACGACCTCAAGCATCAACTGATGTCATTAACCACTTGTTGTGCAAGTTGGAATAGGTTGTATGGAGAGGGGTCGCTGGGTGAGCTCGCCCCGTACTCGGCAGATGATGGCTGTGCATTACAGCCAGGATCTTCCTGTAACATTCACAGCTGATGGGAACTGTCAAACTGTGATAGTGGCATTAACTGCAAGACGGAAAATTGGCGCATCGTTTTATATGATGATCAGTGCCCTCGTGACAACGGGCTTCTATGACACACACGGGTCTGTTGAAGACCCCCATGTTTGTCATTACAGAACTACCTTATAACCTGCTTCTGACCGGACTTCAAAGGAGACTGTGACTTTTGCTATATACAGCAATAATGTGGCATTGCTGTATATAAAACAAGCAATCAGACGATCACAGGTAAGTGAAAAAGTAAAAAAAAAAGTTTTTCAAACAATATGAAAAAAACGCAAAAACATTCAAATATCAAATCACCCCTTTTTCTCCATAAAAGAAATGGGGAAAAACGTCTAATAATCGATACTTACATGGCTCATTAAAATCTATTTACAATGTATGGGTCCTTGCACACAACTGGAGACATAAGGCATGTATGCGTTTCTTTGATACCATTTTGGCAATAATATTAATTCCAGGTTTAGACCCTTGAAAAACCTCTTCCCAAAAGTGGACATGCGTTAGGTCAATTGATTGGGACAATATATTTCCTTGATCTTAGATATCACTTTATATCCACCATTGACACATGTATCCATATGTGGTATACTAACCTCCTACTTGGGTTATTTCTGAGTTTCACCACTACCTGCCTCACACTTACCAATTCTCCTGCACCTTTTTAGCCATTGTCATACACCCATAATGAACACTGTCACATAGGGCCAGTAGGGTCAGCCATTGTGGAGTAGGGACATCATGGTTGTGGGCCTCTAGGATGCCGACCCTACTGTTAGGCAGGCATTTGACAAGGGAGCACGTAAAGAGACTCTGTCACCAGGTTTTTTGTCATCTCATCAGACAGCAGCATATTGTAGGGATAGAGACCCTGATTCCAGCAATGTGTCACTTACTGAGGTCCTTACTGTCATTTTGATAAAATTACTGTTTTCTTTGCTGTATGTTTAGCAGTTCATGAATATGCCGGACTACTTGATTAGTCCGGTAATGATAATCTCCAGCTGATTTAGCAGTGATGTTGTCAAAACTATACTGAGCAGGCCAGTAAGTGACATATCTCTGGAATAATGGTTTCTGTCTCTGCATTATGCTGCTCTCAGATGAGATGGCAAAAACCTGGTGACAGAGTCCCTTTAATAGGGAGAGTCTATTTGGATTAGCTGTTTCTTTGTAGCTTTTGTATGTTCTTGGTGCTTTTACTATGCACTTTTTTTTTTTAATAATTGTAATAAAAGTATGATTTTAGGAGTTGGTCTATAATTCTGTGACTTTCTGACACAATACACATATGACACGCCCGCCAGGCTGTGGGATACTTGGAACCAGGTCGGACAGTTCTCTGGGGGAGGTCACGGGGCCGTGTCTCGAGTCTGTGGCCCTGGCCGTGTCATAAAATGGGGGTGGGGGGTGGAGGGGGGGTGGAAGTAATTTATATGGGACTGAGTCATGACACCACCCGTGGTATTTGGCAAGGGATGGCCGACGTTGCGGTTCAGGACCACTGGGGTAGCTGGTGACGCAGCAAAGATGGTTGAGCTCCCCACGGGTGGAGCTAGGCCCCAGGGCAGCTATGGTAACCTTTTGGATGGTGGTGATGATGACTGTGCGGGCCTGAGGGTGCAGGGAATAATTTGAGGACACAGCAGGGTGCAGTTTCCACACTTTACTCACAGTTCTCCAGGTTACACAGCCAGCCGGGTGCTGTATCATCCGGGTCGGTGATCCAGCTAACTCCCATTTAGATTGGGTGCACTATACCGGGACCCCCTTCTCGTGTACCTCTCCGGGTCGTCTCACTGCGCGGCCTCTCACCCTCCTGCCCTGCGCCTCACACACAGTGTCTCAAGCCAGTGGCCTCGGGCTCTGTCCTCTCCGTCCGATGACCCTATGTGGCCACCTCTCCAGCGAATGTGTGTAGTTGTCACTGCTGCACATAAAGATGCAGCAACCTCCGGGTTTCTAGATTAGGCCTAAAGTCCCTCTCCTAATTCAGCGCCAGTCCCCTCTGCGACCTGGTCCCTCCACCTAGTGCTGGCCGGCATGGATTCGAGGCACTACAGGCGGGTTCCTCCACTTCCCATACCCCCTAGGATCCCCCCTTCTCTGTCCCGTCTGCCTCCTCCTGCAGACCCTTCTCCTTCCTCTTTCCTTTCCCTTCTACCACCCACCCCCCTCTACCTATTCCCTCCTCCAGCCTGAGATTGGGCCCTCCCCCAATAGGGTCCACCCAGATCCCATGGTCCGGAGTGGGGTGGTGTTGGATGCGGGTTTGTGGGTACTGGGTAGTGTCCCTACTTACCCGCGAGTGGGGTATCACACCTCTGGCTGAGATGCAGTACCTCTGTGGCGACTGGACCCTCAGGGGCGCCACACCTCAAACACAGAAGATCTGTGGAACAACCTCTCCCCCATGTTCCTTTAAACACTGAGTACAAGGATAACTAGGAGAATTAATCGAATCTTGCAGGCAAATAATCGGATTTACATTTCTCTTTGGGTCATTCACTTTGCAATTTAAGGTATAAAAAAAATAAACTATTAACACTTCTATTGGTGCCGTCACACAGCACGATCTGGCCAGCGATGTCGGAAGCGATGCGCGGGTGCCCGCTCGCTTCCGACATCGCTGGCCAGCTGTCACACAGCATCGCTGCGGCCGGCGACACCGCAGCCATGCGGGCGGTGACATCGCTCGCTGGGCTGGGCTCAGCCCAGCGAGCGATCCGCAGCAACGCTGCGGTATAGGCTGGATCGCCGCCGACATCGCTCTGGTGATGTCACACGGCGCGATCCAGCCTTATCGCAGGTCGCCGGTTGACAGTTTTACGGTTCTTCCCGTAAACCTGACAACCTGCGATAAAACGCGGTCGCGCCGCTCGTTTACACAGCGCGACGTCGCTAGCGACATCGCTGATACGTCACTTTTTCGGCGATGTCGCTAGCGACGTCGCCAGGTGTGACGGCACCTTATGACTTGGCAGCATATTCTCCACAAATGTTTAAACCTTTTGCATAGTGCTAGCTACATTAAAGTCCTGGGCTATGGTTGCATATCTGAATACAATGCACTTTGTTAGTATGTAAAATTCTGAGTATTTACATTAATCACTCCAAAAGGTCAATGGCTACCTGTGTTAAGATGCTAAATAGGAGAACAATGTCTGCGCTCTTCAGATACAATGGGTACAACAACTGCTTGATAGAAAGCATCACCACTATGTTTTTTGTCTATTGTTAGAGGTGGAAAGTCTAACCTGAATATCAACAGTTCCTTTATCAGAATGGGCAGACAGTGTCTCCTTTCCAGGTAGTGGGAGAACAGGTAATTTGTAGAAAAGACCCCAGACATTTTCTTGGAGAAGATAGAAGGGGCCAAGTTCTTATCATTTATAAATCAGTCTGAAATGCATTTTTAACAATTTTAGTTTTCACTTCTTATGTGCATGAGGAATACTAGTTACTAAGATGTCAGGCAAAATCGTAACTGAATGGAACTTTGTAATATATCTTGATAGTAAAAGATACCTAAATAATTACAATAATAAGAAAAATGTTAAAAAATCTCCTATATGAAACTGATCTACTCTGTACACAAGGAACCCTACGATGCCTCAATATGGAATACTGGTAACATACAAACATCTTAATAATGATATTTGTTTAGCTAAAAGTACCAATATCAAAAATTGGAAACAAGATCTTATTTTTTTGAGCTCATTGAGTGGGAAAAAGCTCTGAGAATTACATACAAATCCAACATGTGTTCCTCTACACCAGACACATTACAAACCATGACCTCTTCAAGATTACGTAGGATTTTTCCTTCTCGGTTCCCACTATGTTGGAGAGATTGCGGTCATAATGTAAAGCACTTGTTTTGGGGAACATAGCATGATTACCAAATAACCTGTGGAAACAGGTCGGGACACTTATCCAAGATGTTACCGGTGGCAGGTTTTGATTGCACAAATGGCTACACTCTCGTTAGGCATTGCTAAACTGGCTAAAGAACAACAATTTATCACTTCACGTATCGTGATCGCAACAAGTCGCTTGATAGTTACTTTTTGGAAGAGGAGAGACATGCTTTTGATTGACATCATAATTGATAAAACATAATCAGGGGTGTAACGACAACAGGTGCAGGGCTTAGAATCCCGCCTGGGCCATGAAGCCTAGGGGGCCCCAAAAGGTCCATTTGGCCGATAGAAAAAGACTAGTGCTATTGCTATTAAATATTTGCAATAATTGAGGCCCCGTTGCAGCTTTCGCATTGGGGCCCGTGAGCTTCACGTTACGCCACTGCCCATAATATATATGAACACAACCATTAATGAGAAATGGAAACATTCAAGTATGAAAGAAATTGGTTGTGCTGGAATTGAAACTTTGTAATTTCTTTATGTATAAAGAGATGGTTCGCTACAATGTATAGTGGCCTCATCGACTTAAACCTGAGAAATGTCTTTTTTCTAAACACCTTCTGTTTTCAGCTGTGTCTGTGAGCGGCGCTATCACTGTCCACATCCACATCACTTGACTCCCGGCTGCAGCGACTTGTGATGTCACGTCAACTCCCGCTCCTGGTATTGGAATTTCATGCGGCATCATGGAGGTGGGGCCTAGTCTCCCTGAGTGACAGGCTTTGGGCGGAGTTTCCCCACACGTCACAGCCCATAACCACAGGCGCTCTCCTTCCCTTTCATGAACTGAACGACGCACATGGCCATGCTTCATCTTTCCAATTGACTCCTTTCCCTCCTTACAATCTACCCCTCTCCTCTTTACTTTTGCTTTAAAGAGAACACATCAGCAGCGTGCGGGAGACATTTTTGGTGGCGATATTTCACCGCAGTGCTGTGAAATCGAAAAAAGGCAACATTGGTTTTATCGCCACCAAATTCACGAAATACACGCCGCAATAAGGAGGCAATTTGGAGGCGATAATTCCAGCAAGAAATATCTCCGCCAAAAATGTCTCCCCTAGTTGTGGCGTGAGAAGGTACCCTTAGGGACCTTTCACATTAGTGTTTTTGATGATTCGTCTCTGATCCGGAAGATTTTGCTGCATCTGCCACGTAACAACTCACTTGCGGCAAGCCTCATTCATTCCCTATGGAACTTGCGGCAGGTGCGATTTTGCCAGTCACAAAAATGCTGCTAGCAAAACTGCACTTGCAGAGAATCCCATAGGGAATGGATGGGGGCTTGCCACAAGCGAGTCGTTACGCGGCAGAAAACGATGATCTAAAAGCTGCCTTATTCTTTACTCTTTTAGGTTTCAACAATGTTTTAAGAAAAAAAAAATACTGACATTTTAAACATAAAATATTCATCAAAATAACAAGGACTGACTCTGCACCCTGAGCTTTAGAAAACTGACTGATTTGGGAAAATGTGATGTTTTTTCTGTGCTTTTTCACCCATCTAGGGTAATGTTGAAGTGCAAAAATCACTTTGTTTTTGCAGCTTTTTGTGACATAAAATGCATGTACAGCAATTATTTGTGATTTTGCCATGTTTCGGTCTCCTCACATGAGCATTGATGTTTGTTTGTTCCCCAAGTGAAGTTTAATTAAATTAGTGAAAATTAAATTAGTCATGTGTGTTAAGTAAACAATGCCAGAACCAATTCAACTTCCCCCACTGTTTTTACTTTTGCAGTGGTGTATTTTTTCATGAACTCATCACTCATGTGATCTTACTCACGGCTGCGCTTTATATATGAACCGGTTTTTCTGTTCAGAAAAGTCACTACTTTTTCAGACATTTAAACATTTCCCCCTAATTTGATTAAATTGCTGTTTTTTCTCCATAATGTTTATTTTTAATGTTTTCACACATCGTTCATTTGAATCTTGGTTGGCCTACACACTCATTAGTAATTTGTTCTTCACTGGTTTTAAAGGTGGGAACTCTTTGCGATATACTTTCTCAAATGCAGTAAGTAAGGGTGGCTTACACTTGCGTTTCCCGCCGCTGTGTATTGCAGTGGGCGAGCGCAAGCCGAGCGCAGACACCGTGCGTCCCTATGTTTAACATGGGGCGCACAGTATATGCGCTCGGGTGCGCATGGCGTGCGCACCCATTGCAGCCATGTGTGATTTGTACGCATGTGGAGGCTTGCGTACAAATCATACATTCTCGTCCGCACCATGAACGCAACATGTCCGGGAAAAGTTCGAAAGGAGCTGATCCTGCCGGACAGTGACAAAACCGGATGGCAAATCACTGCCATCCAGCCCCATCCGTCACCATAGGGAACCATTAGGTCCAAAATCGGGTCCAGGGCTGTCTGGTTCACACCGACAGCCCTGACCCGAAAAAAACGAGGTGTGAAACCGGCCTAACACCACTACCTGTTATCCCACAATGTTTTCTTACCCATTAGCAAGTAGAGCTGCACCAGATATAAATCACTAAGGCTGCCATCACACTGCGTCTTGGATCCGATCCGTGGCTGTCAGCTTGAGATTTACTATGGGGCCGGATGAGCCAGATGGCAGCTCTCTGCCATCAGGTTTCCATCTCGACGGGAGAATTCAGTTTTTCTCACGGACACAAAACGTTGCTTGCAACGTTTTTGTGTCCGAGGAGAAAAATCTCCCCTAATTGCCTTCTCCCTGATTCCCCCGTTCCGAAGAAACCCGGCACTCCTAACATGGGAGCCTATGGGGTCAGGATTGTCCCGATCGGGAGGATCCGGGAATCGGACACATACGGCTGCACGCCACTGTTATTTCAGTACCGCGGCTTGCACCCCGCGAGCCGCGGTCCTAAATCATCAGCAGCAGCTGCGTCAGGCTGCACACCGGACCCGAGGGCATATTAGCCCTCCGGTTCTGTGTCTGATCTGGTCTGGGGCTGTCAGGTTCACCCTGACAGCCACGGATCGATCCAAGACGCAGTGTGAATGCAGCCTAAATCGTTCCCGATAATAATTAGGCGGTAGGTGCCCCACACGTAATGCATTCAATTGACATGACTAATGCATATGTCCTTTAGGCTGAAGACACACTGTCGTGCATCAAACACGGAGCGGGAGGATAATTAGACCAACAGAGGCTGTGTATAGCCTTGTATAGGATGTATTACCTTTGAACACTAAATGAAAAAAAAATCGTTTTTGTGTCACTGTTTTCTGCAAACCGCAAGTGTTACAATTTTCCATCAAAGCGTGCGAGGGTTGTAAAGGGACTCACAGATGACTGTTCAAACCAAGTACAGGCGCTCGGTGCTTCATAGTGTAGCTTCCCGTCTGCTTGTTCTCCATCTATCTCTACCTTTCTCTGGCTCTATGGATCCAGAGCTGTCAATCAAAGAGGGGGCGGAGTTAGAGGGAAAACAAGCAGGTGGGAAGCTGCTCTTAATTGTATGTCCCGAGCATCTGAAGATACGTAAAAATTACTGCTCGACAGCACATCGTCCTGTGTAATCAGTTGATGTGCTGCTGAAAATATGATGTTCTCTGCAAAATACGATCAGTTTTGTGCACATTAAAGTGTAATAAATGTGCAGATGAATGAAAGCCGATCAGCGTGCCTATAGTGGTCACACATTGCCGCCTGCATAAATGGGTCACATAAGGCCGGTTCACACTGCGGTCAGGTCCGGTCAGGGGCTATCCGGGATGACCCTGACAGCCCCAGACTGGATCAGCACACAGAACTGGAGGGCTAATTTGCCCTCCGGTCTGGTGTGTAGCCGCACGCAGCTGCCGCCGCTGATAGGTCAGGACCACAGTTAGCTTGCTTATCTCTGAATGCTGATATTTACTGCCCTAGCTCCTTTTTTTCCCCCCTCACAACCCTGATCATTCTGTGTTATGCTTCACCTTACCTGGTTTATGTACTGCATTACCCAACCCCCTATTTTTGTGTATGTATGTGTGTATGTTCAAAATTTGTGTCATTATTAGCCTGATGAAAAGATCTTAGAGCCTCGAAAGTTTGCTATTTATTACCATCTTTTCAGTTGCCATTAAAAGGTATTAACCACTGAGGACTCTCAGATTTGAACACTTTTCTACATATATACTTGGCTAAGACCTACTAGTGCATCATCTTTAGCGATATTGGTAAGCGATAATGACCCCACGTTTACCATATCGTCACATGCGAGATGCTCACACAGACATGATACACAAACGATGGACTTCCACAGCGACATTCGATTACCGTGCACATCGATACTCCAGACTGACTTAGACAGCATAGAACCTATACTATTCCTAACCAAGCTTGAGACTCTGTCACTGGAGAGGGAATATGTCAACATCATGATGCAAAATCTTCTTTCATGTAACTAGAAGACCCCACAGAGAAGGAATTTACACTACAACATGATACAAGATTTCTGCGTATCGTTACATGGATAAAGGGTTTGTCTGTTAAGATATCGGGCGAGTGTGGACGGCCCTGAACTATTTATGCTACATCATGGTACTGGTTCTTGACCCGTTTGATTAATGTCAGAAGAAAGTAAGCTAAATTCAACAATGTATATGAACCATTTCCAAGCTGACATATCTTTGTTGCACATTTGATTGATAAGACTCATTAGCAGCATTACAGGTGGCATTCAGACTTGCAGTTCATCACTACCGGTTTTGACGGGGATTCCATCTCAATATTGCATGCAAACGGACTCATGTTTTCATGGACGCAATGGGCGGTTGACATGCTTGCTATCCGTTATTCCACATTTAGTGATCTGTGCGCACGCGGATGCCTGCGCAAAAATCACAACACTTCCGCCCGCACCAGGGACGCAACATCTCGCGTCCATGGTGCGGGCGGGAGTGTGTGATTTGTGCGCAGGCATCCGCGTGCGCACAGATCACTAATGGCGGGCAATGAGAGCGTACGGCGGTCTGCAAGCATCTGCAGACCGCCTTGCGCTCCATTATAAACATAGGGGCCGCGGTCTGCATGCAGATGCACCTGCAAAACGATGCAGATGCATCTGCAAGTCTGAAGGCAGCCTTAACCTGGATACTATTCCTAACCAAGTTGAGACTCTGTACACTGCAGAATATGCAAATCAGTGTCAAAAACTCTTTCATGAACTAGAAGATGCCCCCAAGGAGGAATTTACACTACAACATGGATGCAAGATTTCTGGCTGTTTACATGGAAGAAGACTTTGTCATGTGAGTCATCGGGGGAGGGTGAGGGGTGAACTATTTCATGCTACAATGGGACTGTTCTGCCCGTTTAGATTTTGTAGAAGAAAGTAAGGCTAAATGTGCCACATGTTATATAACCTTTGCAATGTAACATGTTATCTTTGTTGACATGTTTAATGTGATAAGCTCCATCTGGCAGCATTACATGCATTAGGTTGGTTTCACACTACCGGTTTTTGAAATCCGGGGATTTCCATCTAAATATGGCTAGAAACGGATCAGTGTTCTCCCCCACTGACCGTCAATGGGGACGGAAGAACATGCAGTTGTATCCGTTTGCACATTTATCTGTTTCTCTCAGTTTTTTGTCCAATAACAAAAATGAACCTTGTAGCGTTTTTGTTACTTGTTCAAAAAACAGACACAAAAGGATCTGTGCCTATCTGGCTGGAATTAGCATGAAGCCCTATGGAAGCGGATCCTTGAGAAAACAGATCCGTGTGTGGTCAGCTTCACGGTGCCGGTTTCCCAAACTGAGTATGCCTAGAAGCCAGTTTCATATGACACATACACTAGGGGTTTGTCATTTGTCACCAGATCCGTCAAAAAAACAGAGACAACCTGATGCAGCTGGATGCTACCGCCCTGGTATTACGACGGATACGTCAGCCGGATCGGTGAAAACAACAGTGCAGGGGCATCCGATTGCATCAGGTTTCACAATCCGTGGGACTCCAGGGTCATGCAGGTTTCACATGCATACCCACGGATTTCAAAAAAACTGTGAGAAACCTTGCTCAATGTTTTCTCCTTTGGGACCCTAGTGCATTGTGGGTTAGCCCCTAAGCATTCTGGGTACCAGCAACCATTTTGAGAGAGAATTCATCTATAGAACATGTGTTGTTTTCTCCTCCTACATTGCTCTTAAAACTCCATTATCCTTGTCAAAGTATATCTGGTAAGAGAAATACATCTGCTCTGTGATTTGTTAATGCTCAGGATTGTTGCTACATTACATAATCATTTCACAAACAGTTGTGTCTGTTAGGGACTCGTATGCAAGTCTCCATCTTGCTGTATGCTTTTTCTGTACTGTATATTGTATATGATATGCCCAGTACTCATTTGTACTATCTGAACTCTTCTACTTTTAATCACTTAAATTACCTGTTGAGCAATAAACAAATAGGACTACAGAATAGCCTGCTTATTTGGGAGGACAGAGAAGTTTTATGCTGCTTGCCGGATCAAACACCGCGTGTAAACGTGCGAGAAGGCAGAACAGGGACACTATAGAAAATGACTGTTTACGGAATATGTTGAGATTTTATACAAAATAAAGATCTAAATTATGTGAAAAGAATAGTTATCCACTTGGGTAAGAGCAGACAAGTCACCAACATAAACAATTAGGCCCAGCAGTGAATGGCGACAACAGATAAAGTAAAAGACATAAAACTTAACTTTTACTGATCTAATTAAAAAGGTATATAAACCGCCGGGAGGCACGTGTAGAGATGTTTGCAACCCTGAACTGGATGAAATGGCTGTCATAGAAAAGGACACACTCTGGTAGGGAAGGTTCAGCTTGCTATGCATTCATCATCAGAACGTCCACAAGATGGGTGAGAACGTTCTGACTTGGTAGAAATCTGTAGGACAACAGTCCTGAGTTTTTGGCTAAGTATTAAGTAAGGCTGCCTTCAGACTTGCAGATGCATCTGCAGCGTTTTGCAGATGCATCTGCAAGCATCTGCATGCAGAACGCGGCCCCTATGTTTATAATGGAGCGCACGGCGGTCTGCAGATGCTTGCGGACCGCCGTGCGCACCCATTCACTCCTATATGTGATCTGTGCGCACGCGGATGCCTGCGTACAGATCACACACTCTCGTCCGCACCAGGGCCGCGACATCTCGCGTCCATGGTGCGGGCGGGAGTGTGTGATTTGTGCGCAGGCATCCGCGTGCGCACAGATCACATATAGGAGTGAATGGGTGCGCACGGCGGTCCGCAAGCATCTGCAGACCGCCGTGCGCTCCATTATAAACATAGGGGCCGCGGTCTGCATGCAGATGCTTGCAGATGCATCTGCAAAACGCTGCAGATGCATCTGCAAGTCTGAAGCCAGCCTAAAGGTGGGGTCACACGCGGCGATGTCGCCCGCGACATCGCCGCACAGTGACGTCACAGCGAAGTCGCGGGCGATATTGCAAGTGCGTCGCGCTGTGTGACAGCGCGACGCAACTGCAAATTATCGCTGGTCGCAGGTTGACAGGTTTATGAACATGTTCATAAACCTTTCAACCTGTAACCAGCGATTAGGCTGGATCGCGCCGTCTGACACTGTTGGCGGCGCGATCCAGCCTATATCACAGGGTTACTGAGCCATCGCTCGCTGGGCTGAGCCCAGCCCAGCGAGCGACGGCTCCGCCCACATCGCCGCCGCGTCACCGGCACCGTCGTGCCGTGTGACAGCTGGCCTGCGATGTCGGAAGCGACCGCGCACCTGCACGTCGCTTCCGACATCGCAGACCAGATCGCCGCGTGTGACCCCACCTTTACAAAGGCTTATATGTGATTACCTGACACTCAAGCAAAATCATTGTGGTCCTTGAATGTTGACCAATTGAGCTTAGTATCACATTACAAGGATCCACTGACACTTGTTGCACAGGTTTTAAAATTGTCATTTTAGGTTTATATACCTTTTTAATTAGATCAGTAAAAGTTAAGTTTTATGTCTTTTACTTTATCTGTTGTTGCCATTCACTGCTGGGCCTATGTGAAAAGAATACTCTAAAGAATTGTTTGGAGTTACACCCAGATTAAAAAATTAACTCTACGGCTAGAACAAATCATTGATCAGATACAGCTCAAAAAGAAGAATTTTGTTAACAGTAAATTTAAGAAAAATTATGCTCAAACCAGCAAAAAAAGACAAAATAAACGGAATGTAGCCCCATGAATGCCGGGGGGAGGGGGAGTGATATAGATCTTAAATAATGGAAGGGATTACAATGAAACAAGTACTCTAAAGGGGATGTCACACGCGTCAATATCGCTGTCAATGTCGCTCGTACGTCACAGATTTTCAGTCGCTCGAGCGACATAAAAGTGACGCAGGAGCGACATTGAAGCGTGTGACCAAGCGATGCAACCAGCGACATGTCGCTGATCGCCGATCGCAGGTTTCACTGCCAGATGTAAAACCTGTCGCTCAGTAGACCTTGTGCATCGCTGCGTTGTGACACTAAACTCAGCGATGTATTTTCTATTTTGACAACGTACAAGCGACTAAATAAAATCGCTCGCAAGATGGCGACATCACCGCATCGCTGGGTCATATTGACGCGTGTGACATCTTACCTGCGATAATTTCACATCGCTCAGGCGATTAATAATTTGTGACGCATGAGCGATATTGCGGGCGACATTGACACGTGTGACAGGCCCTTTAAAGAGCAGGAAGCCGTCATCCCAACAAATTTGAATATCATTAAAGAGATCATTTATTCAGTAATTCAATACATAAAGTGAAATGCTTTATATTAATAAGTCATTAGAAACAAAATGATTTATTTCAAGTATGATGTTTTTTTTTTTGAATCATTGTGTTTTTATTAAAGCATTTTCAAACAATAAACATAAATAAGGTGAACAAAAGTGTACCCGGACAGAAGGGTACAATGGAAACAAAGCTGTTACATAGATAATTAAGTGTACAACTTTAGATTAAAGTGTAACCAAAAAAAAAAAAAAAAAGAACAGTTTTCTTTAGAACAAACAAGGAAGGAAGGTAACCTTAGGGAAGGTAGGGAAGAAGGGGAGAGGGGGGGGAGCATTTAGCAGGTCGGCTAGGACCCAGAATAAGGGGAAGTGTCTTAAATAATAACATTAGTCAAACTGACTTCATCACCAATCGTATTACAAGTATGTTTAGTTGGATATTACCACGTTATTATGTTGCGAGCTCACAAGTGTATGATGTTTAACTCATAAATGTTGGCCTACTGAGAAGTCTGTACAGTAAATGCAGTCAATACTTGGTCTGGGCTCCTTCTGCATGAATTACTGAATCAATGCGGTGTGACTTGAGGTAATCAGCCTGTGGCTGCTGAGGTGTTATATGCCCAGGTTGCTTTGTTAGCAGCCTTCAGCTCATTTGCATTGTTGGGTCTGATGTCTCATCTTCCTCTTGACAATATCTCATAGATTCTCTATGGGGTTTAGGTCAGGCGAGTTTGCTGGCCAATCAACCACAGTGATAGTGTGGTAATTAAACTAGGTATTGGTACTTTTGGCACATTTCAGCAATATACACTATAGGTACTGATTCACACAGTAGCAACATGTTTTCTTAATTTCTTTCCAAATTTTTGAATGGCCTTTTCTTAGCAATCCTTTCAAGGCTGTGGTTATTCCGGTTGCTTGTGTACCTTTATCTACCACTCTTTTTCCTACCACTCAACTTTCCATTAATATGCTTGGATACAGCACTCTATGAACAGACAGCTTCTTTAGCAATGACCTTTTGTGGCTTACCCTCCTTGTGGAGTGTGTCAATGACTGCCTTTTGGATATCTGTCAAGTCAGCAGTCTTCCCCATGACTGTGTAGCCTACTGAACCAGAATAAGGGACCATTTTAAATGCTTAGTAAGCCTTTGCAGGTGTTTTGTGTTAATTATTCTAATTTTCTTAGATAATGGCTTTTGGTTTTTCATTGACTGTAAGCCCAATCATCAACATTAACAGAAATAAACACTTGAAGTAGATCACTCTGTTTGTAATGACTTTATATATATTTATTTCACTTTATGTATCGAATTACTGAAATAAATGATCTTTTTGAGGCTATCCTGATTTACTGAGATGCATCTGTAGGTCACCCTACTGATACAAATTACTCCAATTTTACACTAGATAACCCTCCGCAGACTCATCTTACCAGAAAATCTCATATAAGGCTGGCTTCACACCACGGCGTGATCCGGTCCGGGGCTGTCCGGTGTAAACCAGGCAGCCCCGGACCAGATCAGCACACAGAACTGGAGGGCCAAATGTGCCCTCCGGTCCTGTGTGCAGCCGGATGGCTGTAATTGCAGCGCAGCTGCTGATTTTCAAGACTGCGGCTAGCATGAGCTACCCGCGTCCTGAAAGAACAGCAGTGTGCAGCCGCCAGTGTCCGGTTCCCAGATCCTCCCGGATCAATCCGTCCCCATAGGCTCCCATGTTAGGGAGCGCCGGATTGCCCTGGCTCCGGGAGAATCCGGGAGAATCTGGGATCCGGTAAATTGGGGAGATTTTTCTCCCCGGACAAAAAAATGATGCAAGCATCATAGAATAATCGGGATTCTCCCGGATTCCACCGGAGAGATGAAATCGGATGGCAGAGAGTTTGCCATCCGGCCCTATAGGCACTATGGGGCCAAAAACCAGTCCGGGGCTGTCTGGTTTACACCGGACAGCCCCGAGCGACCTTGCCGTGGTGTGAAGCCAGCCTAACCCACTTTCACTTTCCCCTGATTTGGAAATCCATGCACCCAATCCCCCTACTGATCGAGGTGTTACTAAACGTACTATTGCCTTTACCTGTGGATTTATTGGATCTCACAGTACATGATGTTTCTCAAGAAATAACTTTTTCACCAAAAGAAAAACATTACAATTATAGATAACACTGGAACTGTCAAAAACAACTCTGTTCCTTTTTTAACTCAGAACAATATTCCCCCAAAAAAACACTAATAAATAATAAATTTGTATTCATTAAATATAGGAAAAAGAAAAATGTCCTATAGAGGCCGCAGAGCTGGAATAATCCTCATGCCAGCGAAGTCCATGAGAATCCTGACGTCTCCAGCACACATTGCTTATTTCATCCTTGCAGATTAAATTTGCAGTTTGTCATTATTGGAGCCATTTTTTTTCACCCATACATGAAGTCAAGAAAAAATGCTTTAAAAACGCAGGTATGTTTCACACAAGGCATTTTTTTACAGTGTATTTAGTGACTTTTTCTTCTAAAAACTCATAACTGAAATAAAAACATAGGAATGAAATGTAGTTAAATGAGGTGTTGGCTCCAGGAGGAGTAATGTGCAGGAAATCTCTCCTTCTCCTGCTCATTTAAGTGGATTTTACTGGAAAAACATGTTTCTCTGCCTGGAAATGCAGCTCTGATGCAGTAAGGGGTCACCTTTATGCCCTACATATAAAACTAAAGATTTTGATTCATTCCTAGACTTCCATTATTAGGAAACTAACATTAAAAAGACATTTCCCAATTAATATACAAACTCTGCACACGATCAATTAATTTGGCATCTGAATCTTCAAGTGGCAACACACCAGCACCTTCAGTGACCTCATTATACTCAGTCAGACCTCCCACCTCACTGCCCAGGACAGGGGCACTCCAAAATCCCTCCAGGGCAACACTGACATTGTAATTAGGTCTGCAGATGGGGGGGTGGGATTGTGATGCAAAACTACAAGGATTCCTGCAAGAAAGCTGACAGGAAGAGATCCAGAACAGAGACCACTAACAGGAAATTCAATGCAATCCCTTTCTCCATTTTATTTCTCAATAATAGAAGACTTACTGAGAAACCACTGACTACAAAAATTTGGAATAAAAAGAGAAATCTCTAACCAATAGCCTATATTTCCTTTTTATTACCATCTTCCAAAGATCCCAAGAATCTAACCCCTTCCCCCCACACCGTCCTTATTATGTCCTGTATTGGTTCTTCTATTTGGTAACTTATCTAATATGGCCACTTTACACGCGGCAACCTTTTACCTTCAAAACACCTTGAAGTGGCTGTGTGTAATTCAGGTATCTGCAAGGTGTTTTGAAGGTAAAAGGTACAATTGTCTCCGACAACCTGCCGTTTTCTATCTTCCTGTTGCCAGCGTGTAAAGTGGCCATTATTGATAAGATTTTGAACCCTCATGTTCTTCAGCAAGACGCAGTGTCCTGAGGAAGGAGATGTTGTTGTTTTTTTAGGTTTGGCTGGCTTCACACTTGTGGTTCCCTCCGCAGCGTCCTGTGGAGGGGAACGACAAGCTGAGCACAGGCACCGCAAGTCCCTATGTTTAACATGGGGACGCAGGTGCCTGCGCTCTGATGCAGCGCGCACTGCTTAGTTACCTGGTGTTTACCCTGGTTACGAGCGTCCTCCTGCTTACAGGCTGCGCTAAGTGGGAGGACACTGGTAACCAGGGTAAACACCGGGTAACTAAGCAGCGCGCGCTGCTTAGTTACCGATGTTTACCCTGGTTACCAGTGGCCAGCATCTAATATGCAGCGTTGGGCACTGGCTGTGAGGTCGCTGATCGTTGGTGTCTCACTGTCACGCGCAGCGATGCGTGCTGACCAGCAGGAGACCAAGGACCAAAAAATGGTCCTGAACGATGTGTATCAATCAGCGACCTCACAGCAGGAGGCCAGGTCGCTAATATGTGTCACACACTACAACATCGCTGGAGAGGTCGCTGTTATGTCACAAAACCTGTGACGTTTCAGCAACATCGCTAGCTATGTTGCAGTGTGGGAAGTACCCCTAAGGCTGCCTTCACACTGCATAATTTGATCCAGTGTCTATCTGTTTTAAAACGGATAGCCACGGATCAGTTTTGGCCTACCATGTATCCCTATGGGCACGGATTCGTCCTATATGGCCTCCATGTGTGTCAGTTTTGTCACTGATCCGTTTGTGTCAGTTTTTTTCATGCTCCCAGAATCGGAGATGGTTCTGATTTTGGGCTGCCTTGAAAATCACTGACATCAATGAACAGACACGGATCCATAGCTGCCTGTGTCAAATAACATTTGTCTATGGAGTGCAGATCTTTTCGGATCCATGAAAAAAACAGATCCGTTTTGCTGTACTGAGCATGCTCAGAAGCAAGGTACAGCTCCTCCCACGCCTATCTCTGGTAACTGATAACGGATCCATTAAAAAAAGGTCTGTGGGCATCAGCTGCCATCAGTTTGACCAGATCCGTGCCTGTCCATGTGGTCCTTGAAATTTTAAAATTATGTAGTGTGACAACAGCCTAAGGTATGTGCCACTGGACTTGTGGTGTTTTAGCGTTTTCGTCGGCTTTCGCTGAGTTTATGTTAATTTATGTTAATCTAACCAGCGTTGCTTAACATGCTAGTCAGATTAAACGCTGGTACATTAGAATTTTTTTGCTCCTTTCCATTTCTACGTTTCACGTTTTCAAGATAGGCAATGTGACTTCTTTGTCGTGTTCAACGTCGCTTACAGTCACAAAACAGTCTTAAAGCGCTAAGAAAACCGCAGAAACCGCGATAAAACGCTGTAAAACGCTATAAACGCTCAAAACGTCAAAAACGATGGATACTGCTGAGGTCAGAAAACTCAGTTTCTGCAATTCTCAACGGGTTTTATGACGGTCTGCAAAGAGGCAGAACCGTCCAGTGGGCACATACCCTTAGGCTGGAGTCACACTGAGCAACAGGCATGTGAGATACTCATGCAAGTCTTGCATGCAACACCCTGCATGCCCGCCCGCTCTCTGGATAGGAGTGTGCAGCTCCATAGAAATACATGCAGCTGCACATTTCTGTCCAGAATCGGCAGCCGCTTGGGTGATGCATGCAAGAGTCGCGTGAGTATCTCACACATCTCTTGCTCAGTGTGACTCCGACCTAATTCTGATGTAATAACAAAAAGAACCAGCACTACCAGAGGACAGCATGCATTTGTAAATAGTGCGACTGCAATTGTTAATTCCAAATACAGGTCATGGGTCTTGTAACAGGATAATGACCCAAACCACACAGCTAAAAACAGCCAAGAATGGCTAAAGCCCCCTCACACTTTCCTCTTGTGTTAGTAATTGTTCAATAAACAGTCTTCAGATTGCAAAGAAACAATTCGTCCATTTGTCTTTAGGCTGCTTCACACTGGCGTTCCCCTCCCAGCGTTCTGCGGAGGGGAAGCGCCATGTGTGCGCAGCCAGCACAAGTCCCTATCTTTATAATGGGAGCGCACGGTGCTGCGCTTGACCGTGCGCTCCCATTCACTCCCATATGTGATTTGTACGCAGGCGGACGCACCAGGGACGCGACATGTTGCATTCCTGGTGCGGACGAGAGTGTGTGATTTGTGCGCAGGCATCCGCCTGCGTACAAATCACATATAGCAGTGAATGGGAGCGCACGGTCATGCGCAGTCAAGCGCAGCACCGTGCGCTCCCATTATAAAGATAGGGCTTGCGCTGGCTGCACACACATGGCGCTTCCCCTCCGCAGAACGATGCGGAGGGGAACGCCAGTGTGAACCCAGCCTTACTACGTTCTGCCTCCCTTCTCTCTGTTGTCATTAGTTAGTTATTCACGTGTTACTTCAGACAAGTCCGGGAGCCTTTTGTGTAACCAGCCTCTTCAAGATAAGTCTCTTTGCCACCATGGCTATAACATGTAATAGTCTGGTAGATTTTTCGCCCGTGGAATCGCCACGGAGGGCGTAGAACAGCCACACCAATGAGTCAGCTCGACCAGTACACCACATACAGTATGTGTCAGGGTCTGTATCTGCTCCCAAAATCACCTGACCATTGCACAACTCCAGAGCCCATGAAATAAGGTCTGCCTTCACATTAGCGTTTGTGAACGCTGCGTACCGAACACAGCCAAACGCTTGCGCACTGCGTTTCTAAGTTTAACATGGGACCGCATGTGCCTGCTTTCGGTTGCGTTCGGATGCGCACAATTTGTGTGCCCTCCAAATGCAGCTTGTTGCATTTTTTGTGCGGTCGCTTGTTTTATCTGCAAGCGCACAAACATTGCATGGTTCTCAATGTATCCGCAGTGTCCTCCGCATGACAGCGCAGGAGAACGCTGCGGATCTCAATGAAATCTCTCCTGGTAGCCGCCGGTGATCACCGGGAGATCATGCAGAGCCACAGCTGTCAGCAGGTAGAAACAGCTCATCCGACAGCTGTTTAAATCTCCCACGCCAACACTTAATAGGTGATGTCGGCGTGGGAGATTTGAAGCAGCGATCAGCTGTTTCTTATCTCCTGCACTGATATCACCTTATTAGGTGTCGGCGCGGGAGATTTGAAGCAGCGATCAGCTGTTTCTTATCTCCTGCACTGATATCACCTTATTAGGTGTCGGCGCGGGAGATATTAAACAGCCGTCAGATCAGCTGTGTCTTCAAATCTCCCACGCTGACACCGGCGGGAGATCAGCTGTGGCCGGGAGGCGGAGATCTCCACCGCTGATCTCCTCCTACCGGCCGCCCCCAGAGACAGCTGATTGGCTGCCGGGGCACCATACTAATGTGAACGCATGCAGAGATTCTCCGCTGCGTTCACATTATTATGGGCTGCGTTTGCATCTGCATGCCCTCAGCATGCAGACACAAACGCTAATGTGAAGGCAGCCTAAGTCAGCTTTTTCAGTGCCACATTTAGGACAATGTTGTTATCTTTTAGGGAATTGTATATTTGATGGTAGATTAAATCCACAAACTGCCCTATGTCTAATTCGAAACTAAGTGTTTCTCCACCCTCTTATTACTAAATTTCTCAGATTCAAATTATTTCTGTGACCATTGTTTTTTTTTTTTTATTAAACGAGGGGTACCAGTAATTTTGACCACGTGTGTAATTGTTCAATTTTTTGAGCCACACAGCCATGTCAAGGCAATCTCACCAGAGAGGTCCTACTCTATATATTTTTATTTTCTTTAGGTTGTGACAAATGGCCATCAACATAGAACCATTAAAACCAGCACCTAGGTCTGTTTCACAGATCCGTGCCTCCGGCTTGTATGTGGTCCATGCTGACACATGCCAGAGGCATGGACATATGGGGGACATATGATCCTCTATGGTTCCCTTCAGATGTCCATTATTTGGCACAGACCGTGTTTCCGTGTGGAGCAGATGTGTGTCCGTGTGCTCCCCACGGTGACATGTCTGTTTTTTTGCTGGAACCCTGGACCACTTTTGGCCACAAACATCCGTGTGACATCTGTGTGCATGGACCAGGACCAAAAGTTTAAAGTGTAAAAATAATAAATTTCATACTCACCTCCCTCTAGCGCTGCCTGCTCCTCTCACTTCTGGAACCACTCATTACTCTCATCTAATATTCACTTCACTGAGAACCGCAGCAGACAAAGAAGACAAACAGCAGCGCTGGAACAAGGTGAGTATGCAATGACAGGTTGTCTGTGTGCTATCCACAGAAGCACACAAATGCGTCACGTGTGACACACGGATCCACCCCCCCCCCCCCCTCAAAAACAGCCTATCTCACAAGTCTGTGGTTTCCACAAATGTGTGAAACAGGACTTACCTGAAGCTTTTTAGAACCGCTCCCATGATGCTAGACTGGCACATGTGAATGAAGTCAGAGCAGGCCCTAGATGCCACACACACCTGGGCATTTTCAGAACTGACTCCCAGTGTGCCATGCACACCTGGTATAGCTTGCTATTCCTCCTGTTTTGATTATAGCAAATCTTGGTAGCTATCTTAGGGCCGCTTTACACACACCAACTTCTGTGTCCAACTTCTGAACAGTTTCAACAGAAACTTCCCCTGAGGAAGCTGCGCCCTGGCAGTGATATGCGTGGGGCCTGGGTGCCTTGCAGTCACCTCGCTTCATACCTCGGACTGACACTTCGGACAATTTACGGACTGGTAATATGCACTTTATCTTCCACTGTCAGTGGGTACGGTGACCTACACTGTTTGACTATATGCAAAAAATAGGGGGTACCCAATATATATATGGGTGGTCTTTGTACCAATTATACGGTTAATTAGCTCATGGATAAGATCTTTGTTATTATCCATATGTGACCACCCCTAGGGACCACTGTGTTTGGGACCACTAAACGACTCCTATTCATTGGATGATTTGCTGAATTTTTGATTACCCATAACACTGCACACCTTATATTGGGCTAACAAGCGTATTTATGTAAAATATTGTGGTGAAGTAGCACTAGTACTTCTCGTACCTGCTCTCATCCCCCACCCTCGGGTCTCTCCTTACAATTCAATCCTGTATTTTGTCTAACCTGTTGTGATCACCGATATTGTGTCATATCCTGCTCATGTTTTGTCAGCATTGTATTCTGTACATATGTTCAGCGTTGTGTTCTGCATTGGCACCCCATGGTTTTAATTGTTTTTATTCTTGTTTGGTCTATTGCACTAATAAAGTTATAATTTTCACTATTCTACTACTCGTGTGTGTGTTGCTCCCTCAATGTGTCATGTCTTCTCTCCGCCTTGCAACTTCTGAACAGATCTCTGGTTGCAGTGAAATCATGGACACCTTGTTCCATTTTGTGGCTGTGTACAAATGTAACAATGTGTCCATGATTTCACTGCAAGTTGGTCACAGAAGTTAATGTGTGTAAAGCGGCCCTTTACTCTGTCCACAGGCTTAGCTAATTACAAGCTCCACTTGCTTGGGCCTGCCCTGCCTTCATCCATGAATATACTGGTCTGGGTGCTGTTAGGGCCAGTTCGGAAAATGACCATGATTGTGTGACATCAGCTGCGTATGCCAGGGCCTGTTCTGACTTTATTCACATGCATCAATCTGGCACCATAAATGCTGCTTTAAATGGTTCTGCTTTATGTGTATGTTGGAGGCCACATGGCACAACTTAAATTAAAGTAGGACTACTACCCTGATGAGATTGCCTTGACGTGGCAGGGTGGCTCAAAAAATTGATCAATACTTTGCCAAATATCTCAAAAATTGTTAATGTACATACAGTGTGGAATTAATAACTGCAGTCACACGACTTGCAGTGCACGCTGCCCTCTGGTACTGCTGGTTCTTCTTGTTACTAATCCTGGATGGACCCAGCAGCGTCAATCCTCTGTGCTTCTTACTATTAGAGTCACGTGATAACCTATTAGTGCTGTCCTCTGTGCTAGCCAATCAGCACTCTTGTCTGACTCTGGGATAACCAATCACCGTTCATCTCTGCTTGTGATTGGTGCTGAGGAGTGTTTTTGTTGTCATGTTGACAGCGCTGCAGCCAATCAGTGAGCTCCGTAGCTCTGGGGTGTACCATCTGCACAGGCAGGAGTGTTTGGGGGCGCTGAACTCAGTGATCGGCCGCAGCGCTGTGGCCGTGACGTCAGAGCCGGACCCTGCCATATATACAGTATCTTCACCACAGGCCGGTAACCGTTATTAATACGCTGGCCACGCCCACTTTACCTCAGCAATTTTCAATAGTGATAGAGCGTGTCAGTTATGTGTGAGGTAGAAGAGGCGCCGGGTCTGACCCGCCACACGGGGGCGCACTCCCCGCTTCTCCTCACACTCTGCCGAGCCGCCTCCATTGTGTCACCGCCGACTACACAGACACAATAACAGCCGCAGACCACTCACCCTGGCCACACCCACCAGGCGTCCCATTGGACCGCTGGAACACACAGACCGCCTGTGATTGAACAAGACAATGTAACAGTTTGTGCGTCACAGCCAATCAGCAGCCCGCGCCCCTCAGCAGGGCGGGTGAAGAAGCCTCGCGCGGTTTCTCTGATTGGCTGCCTGACGTCGGTCTTGCTCTGAGAGCAGAGCGCAGGCGCATTGGAGAGAAAACGAAAGACGACGGCGGAGGCAGCTCCGAGGAATTCCGTCCTCATCACTGAGAAACACCGGAGAGCGCGGCGGGACCAGGCCGGGGGGCACACCGGGGCCTCCCCTCCTCACCCGCCAATACCGTAAAGGGCCCGGAGAGGAAGAGAGAAAACATCCCGGTCTGGAGCTCCGCGTCAGGCGGCGTCAGGCGGCGCCTCCCCCACAGGTCAGTGCCCGCTCCTCCGCCTCTCCCCCCCCTCAATCCCCGCTCGGCAGATCACCGGCCGGGCGCCCCCGGACAGCCCGAGAGATCGACGTCGGCCTCAGCCAATGGGAAAGCCGCGCACGTTTCCCTATTCCTGATTTCCGGTCCACAGCTCAGTAGCCAATCACATGCTAGAAAAGGATGTATGACCCGCCCCTGGTGACGTCACTTCTGGAATTTGATGTCACTCACCGCATCAGACGTCTCGGGAGTGGCTGGCGCTGTGCGGGGCATGCTGGGAGATGTAGTCCCCGGACCATAGTATAGTGTCAGTGCAGGGCGTGTACGGGAGGCTCCGGGCCTGGGGAGCAGCACGGCGGCGGGTCTGTGCCCGGCAGAGACAACGGGTTAGTGTTGATTTACCAGTAAAGGTGTGTGTGCTCCTGTATAAGCAGGCCAGTATCGGGAGACGTGGAATATGCTAATTGTCTCTTCAAAGAGAACTCTAGCGCCACCTACTGGAAGTAGCAATCCTAAAAGTCAATATTGACCCTCTAACGAGCCTTATATGACCAAGGGTGCAATCCACATAATATTCTCAATCTGCAGGGAGTGTTTCAGGCTGTTTGTCCCTGCACATATGAGATCTGATTTGTCTAGGTGAGAGGCAAAGGGTCAATATTGATTTTTAGGATTTCTACCTCCAGGTTGGGACATTGCAGTTGGCAGAGGCATGTTGGGAGGGTTCTGCATAGGATCTTCATTGTTCCCTGTGCTTTTCTGGACTGAGTTCTGATGTTGCTCCTGGGATCTGTTGTGTTTTCAGTTTAGTGGTCACTGCTCTGAATGCTCCCATGATCACTGGCCTTCACCTCCCATATCTTCTCCATCTTTGAGGCCCTGGTGTATCTCCAGCTTCTCATGTTCCTTGTTTCTGACGTTCCTGTGTATTGCCACTGCCACATCTATGGACAAAGGCAAGGGAACCCAGATCTGATCATATTATAATCTCTATCACAATATCAGTCAAGTCCCCGCCTACAGGAGCGAAAGAAAAATATCTGACATGAAAATGATATGAAGCTTATGTGTGCAATATGTGGCAGACACTGCTACTATGACCACTCCTCCCGTCTTGGGACAAATGGTGTCAGTAATGCATTGAACGGCGCCTGATTGCTGCTGTATTCAGTGACTAAGGCCCCTTTCACATCAGCGGTAATCGCTGATTGCACAGTTGGGGTGAAAAAAAACCGCAACTGCCGTGATTACCGCATAACAGCCGCACTTGCGGTTCACTTGCAGAAAGCCCCATGCAATGTCTATGGGGCTTGCGGTGTGCGGCTTCGGCAATTGCGGCAGATGCGCCTGCAAAAAAAAAACCGTGGCTGACCGCATTTTTTTCGCGGCCACATGTGCCTCAATTGCAACTATACCGCACTTGCCGCAATCCCCATAGACATTGCATGGGGCTTGCCGCAGGTGAACCGCAAGTGCGGCCGTTGTGCGGTAATCACGGCAGTTGCGTTTTTTCACCGCAACTGCCACGATCACCGATTACCGCTGATGTGAAAGGGGCCTAACATATCAGTTACTGCAGTTTTGATACATTTCTCCATTCACTAATGGTTTTGTTTGCATCTCAGGTTTAGGACGCTGCAAAAGCCTACTTGGCATAACTGGCCATCAACATGGCGGGAGAATATGAATGCCCGAATCCTGGTTCTAGGATCATGACCTTCTATCCAACCATGGAGGAGTTCCGTGACTTTAGGCGATACATAGCATATATCGAATCCCAGGGAGCCCACCGTGCAGGCCTGGCCAAGGTAAGCGTGCCGGTCGGATCTGGTAAATCATCTTGTCCTGCCCGGACTTTCATATGAGCTTGTGTCTGTGCAGAGAAGCAAATTTGTGAGAAATTCGGGTGGGGGCGGGGGGCCGAACCCCAGATTTGGGATTATACAAGTGTTGGATTTTAGACTCCATAAGACATTATTTACACTGCATCTAAACTGTGATTCGGGGTCGTAACTGTGTCCTAATATAGATGAGCTGCAGGGTGAAGTGTGGGGAGCATGAATCCCTCCTGCCTCATCAAACCCTGCAGCCTATGTTACTGATTGTTGTGCTGCTCCAATACAGTAGAGCATTACAAAAATTAAAAGGGGTTTCTGAAGACCAAAGCCTAGAAGGTGAACATTCGCCAAAGTAGTGACTTCTGTACGCCATCTGTCTACTTTGTCTGTACGTAATACGGAGTATTTTGACAGCTGCATTCACTTGTAACTTCTATTTTAGGTGGTTCCTCCTAAGGAGTGGAAGCCTCGGCTTTGTTACGATGACCTTGATGACCTGGTGATCCCGGCTCCCATTCAGCAAGTGGTCACTGGACAGTCAGGACTCTTCACACAATACAACATACAGAAGAAACCAATGACTGTTAAAGATTTCAGGAGGATCGCAAACAGCGACAAGTAAGTGGCTGGCAGAAGTTGTATGTATGAGTATATGTTTTCAGTCACCGGTTACATACATTACTGAACCGACGTTACAACCTGCATTATATTCCAAGATGCTCTGAGTGGCAGCAGAGTCACTATGTACCTACAGTCTAACTCTGGAACAGTAGTTTATTCTTTTCCAGAGCTGCAGTCACTGTGTGTAAACATTACACTGCTGATCCTGAGTTATCTCCTGTATTCTACTTCAGAGCTGCACTCATTATTCTGCTTGGTACAGTTGTATATACTGTATATTGTTTATCTTGTTACCCTGGGGTGTTATTCTTGACTCTTTTATCTTTTGCCCCAAGCTTTCTTGATCAGTTTCTGTAGCTCTGAGTCTGGATACTTATATTCATGCCTGTTTCGGCAGATATTGTACTCCTCGTTATGCTGATTTTGAAGATCTAGAGCGCAAATATTGGAAAAACTTGACCTTTAATGCACCGATTTATGGGGCGGATGTTAATGGATCCCTGTACGACAAGGTAATGAATGAGTCTGTAGCTGATGGTCGAGTCACTGGGATGGGACATTAGTGTTAAACATGTAAGGATAGATGTGGGATCCACATATACTGGTTGGGGGAAGATGTTCAGATGAGCTTAGTAGACATTTCCATTAACATTGGTTTTCTGCAACCAGCATGTGACTGAGTGGAATATCGGCCACCTGAACACCATCCTGGACGCTGTGGAGAGGGAGAGCGGCATCACCATAGAAGGCGTCAACACTCCATACTTGTATTTCGGGATGTGGAAAACCTCGTTTGCGTGGCACACAGAGGACATGGACTTGTACAGCATCAATTACCTGCACTTCGGAGAGCCAAAGTCATGGTGTGTGGTGATCGCTGCTGCCCTCCCAATAAGTGTTCGATATACATATATATATGTTTATATAATTTATCCATCATCTCTTCCCAGGTACACAGTGCCACCAGAACATGGCAAACGCCTGGAGCGGCTGGCCAAAGGTACTGGAAAAGAACAAAAAAAAACGCCACTTTAAAACCTGATAATTTCATTGGACTAGATCCCTATGCTGGATTTCAGGAATAACTCTGCACTTTAGGGGTCCATGTGTTTTATCAGTGGGAGAGGGGTCTTTTATTGTCCAGAGGCTCAAAGGCAAATCAAATACTAATGTGTGTCTAAAGGCCCACGGCGAGATATCCTTAACAATAACGTTCAAACGTCAACGGGTTTGAAGTCGTTCAAGCGACATTGTTAGTACACCGTTGTGTGTGACACCGAGATATGGCTACGATAAATCGTTTGATCGCAGATTTGAAAACGTTCTCAAATCAGACGATTGTCGTTAAGCCAACCTGCTGCATCGTAGTGTGTGACACCGCGTTAACTATGTCGTTAATGACTTTGCCTGTTCACAACAGTGAACCAGTATCGTTCTCTGGGTTGTGGGAACGATAGCTGGTCACCACATTGTTTGTGCGTCGTCCACGGTATCTACACGTGTGACATCTCACCAACGATCTAAAAAAGATGTCCTAACGACTGCGCTCCCATGAGATCGTTGATGAGATCGTTACGACATTGTAGCGTGTAATGGTACCTTAAGGAATATCTAGACTGCAATGTTTCCCAAACTCCAATCCTCATGTCCCCAAACAGGACAGGGTCATTCCATGTCAAGTGATCCAAAAATGAATATTTTTTTTCCCTGACGTCCTCAGATTTTTAAAAAAATTTTTCTATCTGAAGAACAACTTTATCTAATTACAAAAAAAAAGTTTTGAATTTTTTTCTTTATCTGTTTATTTTTTACAGATTTTTAAAGTTTTAAAAAAGTGCGAATTTTGGCCTGGTATGGCTTTACATTTTCTATCATATCTCGGGCTAGAAATAAGATAGAGAAACAAAATAAACACCAATCTACTCAGAACTGTCCAGGCTTTCATCAGATATGTCACAAGAGGATATTTGTTAATATTTTACCCATGTGATCGCAAGAGCAAAACTTTAAAACGCATTTCCGAAAAATCGGCGCGCTTTAAATATTTCAAAAACTGCCCATGTGTCTGCTGTGCTCTTAGCCACATCTGTACCAAATTTCAAGTTGGGATCGCAATGGGATCATATTTTAACATATTTTACTAGTAAGAGCGTCAATGGGTCATTCCATATCAAGTGATCTAAATATGAATATTTTTTTTTACCTGACGTCTTTAGATTTTTTTTTTTTTTTTCCTTTATGAAGTACTACTTTAGTTAATTACAAATTAAAAGTTTGGAATTTTTTTCTTCATCAGTTAATTTTTTACAGATTTTTAAAGTTTAAAAAAAGGGTGAATTTTGGCCTGGCATGACTTTACATTTTTTTATCTCAGGCTAGAAATAAGATAATGAAGTGGGAGAGGCATCATTTTACTCAGAACGGTAACAGCTTTCATTTGAGATGTTACAAGACTATGTTTCTTTATATCAAATTCAAACTATTGACGGGCAATTGTGAAAAAATGACTGATTGTGTTCTTGGTGACTTTTGAATTGACACTATAATAGTTAAATATTTTGCACTTAGGTCCAATGAATGCGTCCATGGGGTCAAGCTGGGACAGAGTCATCACAAATTAGCCTTATTTGCAGATGACCTGCTACTTTACATCTCCCAGCCCCTGGTCTCCATCCCTTCGGTCTTAATGGAGTTTGAACGGTTCGGACAATTGAGCAACTTTAAAGTGAATTGCTCCAAAACCGAGGCACTCAATATTTCTTTGCCTGGAGAATTGGTTTCTCATCTATCTAAACAGTTCCCATTTAAATGGAAAGTAGAAGCCATTAAGTACTTGGGAGTCCTTATACCAAAAGATCTTAAACAAATATTCAATTTAAATTATCAACCCCTTTTGACTAACGCGGAATCGGCATTTACCTCCTATAGACAATTAAAGCTAGATTGGTTCGGGAGAATAAACGTAGTCAAGATGGATGTCTTGCCCCGACTCTTATATACTTTTCAGACAGTTCCTGTTCTATTGGATAGAGGTTTCCTCTCCAAAATGCAATCTATGATCCTTAGATTTGTCTGGGGGGGCAAGAGGTCCAGATTGCGAATGAATATCCTATCCTTGCCCGAGACCAGAGGAGGGGTTGGACTACCCAACATACGAGCGTACTTTGAGGCTTCCTTTCTTGTTAGAGCTCTAGATTGGCATTATCATGCGTCCTCCAAGAAATGGGTAGGGTGGAGCAAGAGGGTTTGGGGATTCTGCTGAAACACCTGCTTTGGATTTCCCCTAAAGACTCCACAGACCTAGTACCTTTGACAGACATGACCAGAAACACCTTGAAGGTATGGCACCTAGTGACGAAAACCCTCCGCTTAAACGACAGACTTAGCCCTTTGACTCCCCTTTTTTCCAACCCATCTTTCCCACCCAGATTTGACAGGCAGAGATTTTTATGTTGGCGGATTGTGGATGACACCCGAGTAGGACAGACTCTGTCCAGTGGTGGTTTGCCCCCGATGGCAGAGCTACAACTCAAAGAACCTACGAGACCTCTTAAGTGATTCGAATTTCTCCAATACAGAGCATAATTATATTCAGCTGACCACTCTTGCAGGGTAAGATTGACGCCCAACGTATTGGAGAGGTTATTCCAACTGGAGGCTCCACCGAGGCGCAAAATATCATTTCTATACCAGGCCTTAGGGTCCATGAGAGAGCAGGGCACCCTTTACTTCCAACGTGCTTGGGAGAGGGAATTGGGGTGTAGCATTTCAGAAGCTAATTGGCAGAAATGCTTTATATTTACTCACTCACTAGCTAGCGCTTGTTCTGCACAAGAAAGAAGCTATAAGCTGCTCACTAGATGGTACTTGTGCCCGACGACACTCCGGAACATGTTCCCTGGAACCCCTGATACCTGCTGGCGCTGTGGGGAAGAGAAGGGTACAATGATACACATTTGGTGGAGTTGTGGGGAAATCCGGCGGTTCTGGTCTGAGGTTTTCAATGCATATGCCCGGATAACAGGTAAAGAAGCCGAATGCTGCCCAGAATCGGCAATGTTATCCATTTTTCCAGGTCCTATTGGGCTACAGAAGAGGGATATTCTCCGCTTTTGCATCTCGGCTGCTCGTGCTGTGATCCCGAGGTTCTGGAAATCAAGCCGGGCTCCATCTCTACTTGATTGGTTCAAAGAATTGATGGACACATATCGAATGGAGGAGCTCGCAGCTGATGCGTCGGGATCTCGGAACAAATTCTTAGGGATTTGGGTTGAATGGATTCTTTTTCACGACTCTGCAGAATTTAGGAGTATCTTTTCCAGCACAGATAATATGGCTCGACCTCTGGCTGATGGGGAGCCAGTGGGATGAGTACCCTTTCTCCTTCCCATACCTCACCCGTCCCACCCCCTCCTTTTTTTTCTTTTTTTCTTACGTGGCTTTTCTTTCCCAGTATAACTTTTTCTAATGGTTTTTGTTTCTCTTCTCTCTCTCTCTTCTTTTCTATCTCTCTTTTCTTCTCATCTGATACATTCAGTCTAGGTATTTCCTTTCTACGCCTATACCTTCAGAATTCTAGTGAACATTAGACAGGTATCGAAAACTCTGAGCTGTGAGTAGATCATTAATATTTCGGCCTTCCTTTCCGGTACACCAGTCGATAGACTATTCCAACTAGGCCTCAACGGGTAATGACCCACTTACGTGGTCAACCTGTTAGAAGGGGCCAAGTAATAAAAATCATTCTGCTGGGGCTGCTTGTCCCCTTGACATCAGAACATCTCAAAACCCTGAGAAAGGTTGTATACTTGAGTGTTTGGAATTATATTTAGATTGTAGTATATATTGCACCAGAGATAAGCGCAAAAGTAAATTTGCAGCTTATCTTAAAGTTACTAATAACTTTGAATTCTCTTTTTGTATATTTTATATGTCTTAAGATTTTGTTAAAAGATTGAATGTATGTCTTTCATATGTTTTTTCAAAATTTAATAAAAATGAGATTAACCATAGTTAAATATTTTAAAATATGATCCCATCACGATCCCAACTTGAAATTTGGTACAGATGTGGCTAAGAGCATAAAAGACACATGGGCAGTTTTGGAAAATTTTTATTAAAATGTTTTTTTTCGGAAATGCGTTTCAAAATGTTGCGTTTGCATTCGCATAGGTAAAAAATTAAAATTAACAAATATACTCTTGTGACATATCTGGTGAAAGCCTGGACAGTTCTGAGTAGAATGGTGTTTATTTTGT
The DNA here is from genome assembly GCA_033576535.1 of Allobates femoralis. Lineage (NCBI taxonomy): Eukaryota > Metazoa > Chordata > Amphibia > Anura > Aromobatidae > Allobates > Allobates femoralis. The sequence goes on from JARQOC010000007.1 coordinate 154,023,693, forward strand.
TTCTCTATCTTATTTCTAGCCCGAGATAAAAAAATTTAAAGTCGTACCAGGCCAAAATTCACCCTTTTTTTAAACTTTAAAAATCTGTAAAAAATTAACTGATGAAGAAAAAAATTCCAAACTTTTAATTTGTAATTAACTAAAGTAGTACTTCATAAAGGAAAAAAAAAAAAAATCTAAATACGTTTTAAAGTTTTGCGCTTGCGATCACATGGGTAAAATATTAACAAAGATCCTCTTGTGACATATCTGGTGAAAGCCTGTATAGTTCTGAGTAGAATGGTGTTTATTTTGTCTCTCTATCTTATTCCTAGCCTTAGTTATGAGGAGAAACGTAAAGGCAGGCAACAGCGAAATTCACACTTTTTCCGAACTTTGAAAATCATTTTAAAAAAAAATAAATTTTTAAAAAAAATTTTTTCTTCACATTTTGCATTGTCTGACATGCTATTATCAAATAACAAAATCTCAAAAGAATTAAAAATATAGAGGTAATAATCATTGGTTCACTTGACACGGAATGACCCGACATGGTTTCAGGATTTCCTTAGGATTGAACAGGTAATGGAATCATTATTAAAGCATCACCTGTGCAATACTAAGGAAATCCTGAAAACATAACCTGTTGGGGGCCATGAGGACTGGAGTTTGGGAAACACTGAGGTGATTCTGTGATCAGAGGTCAATCAGAGGCCATGTTTGGGAATGCCTGCACTTGCTGCTTAATTTATTGATCTCCCTCTTTTGTCACGCAGGATTCTTTCCTGGAAGTGCTCAAAACTGTGAAGCTTTCCTCCGCCACAAGATGACTGTCATCTCTCCATTCATCCTCAAGAAGTATGGCATTCCTTTTGATAAGGTGGGCTGATTTCCCAATTAACCCGTGTGATGGTTATCAGCGAGGAGACGCTTCCAGCAACTGCTCGCTTTCTTTCTTTATAATTTCCCCCCCCTTTTTTTTCCCCTTTTACATTCAGATCACTCAGGAAGCTGGAGAATTCATGATCACTTTTCCTTATGGTTACCACGCTGGGTTCAACCATGGATTTAACTGTGCAGAATCAACCAATTTTGCAACTTTACGATGGATTGAGTATGGGAAGCAGGCAATCCTGGTACGTATGCAAAGGTGATCTCTAACATGAAATGTGTCACCACATATGAGCGCTTCTGTTATATGGTTGCAATCCTGCTGTTTTGGGATTCTGATTGTACATTGTGTTTGCAGTGTTCCTGCAGGAAGGACATGGTGAAAATCTCCATGGAAGTCTTTGTGCGCCAGTACCAACCTGAGAGATATAAACTCTGGAAGGCTGGAAAGGATTTCAGTGCTATCGACCACACGCTGCCCACCCCAGAAGCGGCTGAATTTGCTGATTATCAACAAACCGACACAGATCAAAAGAAAAGGTCCGTTAAAAATAAGCTCATCCTCCCTTTTCCTCCAAAGCGCAGGTATTGATGTAATATAATGAGGATACTTTTTGGTGATCCGGCAGGACAAGCCTGTTACATATTAAATATGTCTAGCCTCACACAAGATGAATTTTGACTTTGTATGTGATACTGTAATATATACATTTTATTATTTGACAGTGTTTTATGAGGACTTTATCTTTTTTTTTCTTCTTGAGGGGGGGCAAAAGTAGATTTCATAGGTCCTGTATTGGGCTATGTGTGACTCATCTTTTTACATGATTTTTAAAGCTTGGTGACGTGTCTCTAGAACAGCAATTATCCCATTTTGATGAATAGATAGTTATTTTAGGTTTTTGTATTTAATTTTTTTTTCTTTGTTTAATATATTTTTATTTTTACGGGGAGCGGGTATCCCTATTCTGCATTAATCATATGGGATAAATATATCCTGTATGAAGAGTCCCCAAATGTGGACACCCTCTTTAAAGTGGACCTGTTTCCAAATTTTTAATGTTGAACTGGACGCAGCATGTAATAGTTGCTGCCGGAGTGGAAAAAAACTTTTATCTATTATAAACTGAACAAACAATTTAGTATGAAAAAATTTTGTGAAAGGTCTTTGGTCTTTTAAGCTCTGTATCTCCTAGAATCCCTATGGATTAGTAGCCCCCTTTCTGCAAATGAACACAGGGACTTTCTTCTCAGGGTCAATGGGCATCCAGAGATGAGACCGCTGCCTAATCAGAGACTGATTGTTTTCTCAATATGACATTTTTATTTGGCGCAAAACCCGTTTAAAGGTAGTTAATATTCTCCATTGAAATTCCGCCAGTGTAATTTTTAATAGAGCAATGTTACCTTTTGTGCCAAAAACTCACCCGAAGGGTTGGTCCAAAGTAATTTTCCTCCTAGATCCCTATCTAGAGTAAACTATTTTCTTTTGTTCTTGAATTAAAGGGATTCTGACCCCTAAAAATCCACCCCCTTAGACCATTTTATATCTGTCCCTGCACCTCCAGGAAGGCATTCACGAATAATTGATCTGAATGCGGCGTTGAGAAGTCATAGGGAACGCCCTGTGTGACTTCTCAAGCACTGAGAAGCCGCAGAAAGGAAGGTAATAAAAGCACTTTTACATACTTTACAAATACACTTTTTTTTTACACAAAGGGATGCCTAGAATTCATTCCTGGAGGTGCAGGGACAGGTATAAATGGTCTGGGGGCGGATTTTTAGGGGTCAGGTTCCCTTTAAATATATTATCTGCTTCTCTACATACTATAACTTTTTAAAATATTATTATTACCGTATATACTCGTGTATAAGCCGACTTTTTCAGCCCAAAAATTGGGCTGAAAAGTCCCCCCCCCCCCCCCCCCCCCCCCCCCCCCCCTCGGCTTATACACGAGTCATATACTTTTTTCTGTGAAGTGGGGGCTGTGTCCGGGAGCAGGAGGAGGCTGGAGGAGGTGGGGGGAAGGCTGCAATATGAGCGGCTCATAACTTATTCATGATATGCACTGCATCCCCCGCCCATCCACGGGGGGGAGCAGTGCATAACGTTTACAGGCCCCCCCCTCAGAGTATGGCGCCCCCCCTCCATGCTGCCGCTGCTCAGTGTACAATAAATACAGTGTTATTATCTCTCACCGGCCCGGGCTCAGTGCGTCCTCCCTCCTCCCTGCATGTCATGTGACCGGCCGGTGACGTCATCGCCGTGAGCCCCGGTCACATGACACGCAGGGAGAAGGGAGGACGCACTGAGCCCGGGCCGGTGAGAGATAATAACACTATTTATTGTACACTGAGCAGCGGCAGCATGGAGGGGGGGGGGCCATACTGTGAGGGGGGGGGGGGGGGCTCCATTCTGTGAGGGGGGGGGGGGGGGGGCTCCATTCTGTGAGGGGGGGGGGGGCTCCATTCTGTGAGGGGGGGCCTGTATACCCTGTGCTGGGGCTGTATACCTGTGCTGGAGTCCACCCTCGGCTTATACGTAAGTCAATAAGTTTTCCCAGTTTTTGGGGGCAAAAGTAGGGGGGTCGGCTTATACACGGGTCAGCTTATACACGAGTATATACGGTAATAATACTAATAATATATATATTTTTTTTTATTTTCTACTTTTTGATAATTTGTTTAAGAATTCTAGTGCATGCTGGGATACTAAAATGAAGCATCAGGGGCAAAAGGCTGCAACAGCCTCTGCCCCTCCCTGAAACAAAATGCCATCAACGATGATATAGATAGCGATTTAGGAGAAAAATAACTTTTAGACTTCAGACCACCCCTATCATTTATTGCCACTTTTATCGCAGCACTAAAGTACTTGACAGCCCCAGTTTAATCAATTACGTGCCCAAATTAAAATATAGGCAGTATATACTCCTCCTGCAGCAGTGCTATCCCTGATGTGCTTTTGGCTGCTTGCAGACTGCCTGCTATGTGGAGATCTGCCATAGACTAAAAAGGTATATGCCACTACTCTTCCCCCTCCCCTTCCCATGTTTGTAATTTGGTGATGCTGCTAAATATTGCCAATGTATTACAGATAGGTTGGTAGCAGATTGCTGGCTGCTATAGATGGCTTCCGAACATACTTGTCTTTTGTTTTCCCCAGCGTGACCAAACAACGCATAGGAACCAAGCGCCACCGGGTGTGTCTGGAGGTGCCAAAGGAGTTGAGCCAAAACAAAGCGTTTAAGGATGAACTGTGTCCGGAGCAGTGTGATGCAGATACCCCCTGTGCTGAAGACCCCAAAGTGGAAGATGGCCTAGAAGAGGACACTGAAGCAGGTAATATCCTCTGGTAAAGTGACAAATTGCAGAAAAAACAATTATTTAATACACTAATATAACTAGAAAGAACAATGGATCAAATTTCTGCTGGTAATCTAGTTGTGCTTTCCTTTACAACTATATTTACTTTTTTAAGGGTGCCTTTACACACAGCGATCCCGACCGACTAAGATCGCTGTGTGGTCGCTGGGGAGCTATTAAACAGGTAGATCTCCTCAGCGACCAAGGAGCTGACCTCCACATAGCTGAGTAAGCGGGAGGACGCTGGTAACCATGATAAACAGCAGGTATCTAGGCAGCGCGCGCGGGTTGGTTAACTCAGTGTTTATCACAGTTATCACAGTTACCAGCCTGTGAGGTCGCTGATCTCTCGATGTCACACACAGCGATGCGTGCTGACCAGCGGGAGACCAAGGACCAAAAAATGGTCCTGAAGGATGTGCAGCGATCAGCGACCTCACAGCAGGGGCCTGATCGCTGCTGCTTTTCACACACAGCGATATCACTGGCGAGGTCGCTGATTTCAGCGATATCGCTGTGTGTGACGTACCCCTTAGTTTCCTACTTTATACTGGTTTGTTTGGGTGACCCTTTTGTTTAAGACTGTTTGTTTGTAGCGGGTAGAGATAAGAAAATAAATTTGGGTGAGAGACCTGTGAGCCACCTTTCCCTTGTTTGCGTCCTGTTTTGATAGGCCTGCCCCAATGATGAGATGCTGAAAGGTAGTAAGGCTCAATCCAGCAGTCACAACCCAGATCTGGACCAAGGTCCTACAAATCTATTTGCTAATCTCTACTAGCGAGCTACTTTATCGTATGCCCTCTATAAATCAATCGATACGGTATATATAACTTCCTACTAGTTATGTACTTTAAATGTGCAGTAAACTTAAAAATTTGTACTGGTCTGGGAACTGTAGGTAGAATTGTCCTTTTTCATACAAATACAAATGTTAATGGATTGCAAAGATGTGTTAATTCATTTTTCTGTCTGTTTTAGGGTCTTCCGGGCAAAAATTTGAAACTTTAAAAAATGTTGAGAGCTGTGCTACTTCGGGAACCACCACTCCCATCTCTAACCCAGCGAGTCCTTCCACCAGCGCAGAGAGCTCCTCTTTGTTTTCATCCTCCCAAGACAGCTCGGGTTCATCAGATACTGACTCTGATGCGCCACGTGCATCGTGTCCTAAGAAGTCTCGCAGCATTCACAGCTATGCCAAAGGGCAAAGTAAGACCACCGTCTGGAAGAAAACCAGTGCTATGGGCAGCTTTACAGAGCAGGCGCTTAAAGAGGTAGGTGGCAGTTCTGGGATGGTGACACAGCCAGCTGTAGGGAGGAATTTACTAGGCAGAAGGGCTTGAGGGTGCCATTGTCTGTTAATGTTAAAGTGTATCCTTCAATGTGCAGGTGGCAGGGAAGCACCTGGACTCCCTTCAGGAAAATTTCAATGCCAAGAGTCGCCGACAGCCTCTTTCCAAGCTTCCCCGTTACCACCCTCTGGTGATGAAGGAAAGTGGCAGTGAGGATGGTATGTGTCTGAATATCTGTCCGTTAGGAGAAAACTTTTAATTCTGCGGCTGATTAACTCCCTCTTTCTGTTTTCTTCATGATCTGTAGATCAACCGGAGCAAATGCTTATGGATGAAGAATTTGAGGAGACTGAAACCTGGGCGAAACCCCTCGCTCAGCTATGGCAGAACAAACCCCCAAATTTTCAGGCAGAGCAAGAATACAATCTGGCTATGTCTCGGGTGTCTCCACACTGCTCAATCTGCATGCTTTTCCAGACTTACCATCAGGTGGGTAAATACCAGAGGATCAGAGGCAGACTTGTGTTTTTATGAGTAAATGTTTTATTCATTTGGAAATTATTTTTCAGATTTTAATGGTGGCCTGTCACCAATTTGATCACATGTGAACCTTCAGCAGCGCTTTTGCTGCATTCCATATGGTGTATATTATCCCAACTCCACCTGTCTAACCACCAAAAACCTTTTCAAATTCTCCCGTGCTCCATGTAAATCTAGACGGTCCGGTTTGATGGGCGTCCTTGCTGGCACGTCTATCCCTCCCCTGCTGTTGATCCCTGCTTTAATTAATGTGGATGACTCCTGCAGCGTCCACGTAGCTGAGCGAAATCTCAGGCTGCCTGCGTGAACTGACAATCTATATTAGCAGCTTATGTGAGCTGAGCGAGCCATTATTGGTGACTTTATATCACCAGCAATGGTGTAATTATGAAGCACTTTGGCTGTACACATTCGATGACTGTGAGATGGTGGATTTTTTTTGTCTGACAGCCATGTCCCATACAAAGAGGTTTGCTTGGCTGAGTGCTCCTGTATTCTTTGATAACGCTGATATTTGACACTGGATGCTTATCCTTGGGATAACAATGTGATGCAGCAGCCCAAAATCATACATTCCCATTCGACATCTTCTCCGGCACTCACACGCTAGTGTCAGTCGCAACCACCGTTATCCGCAGGTTCAGTCTATTGTGTATGGGCGTCCTTTAAATTCTAGTATTAGCATATGTTCAAAGCCATAAATGAAACCTGTTTCTTTAATCCAACAGTCTGACTGTGCAGAACCAAACAAGACTGAGACCCCCATCGGATTCCATCTGAAGACTAAGCCCCTTATCCCAGAGATGTGCTTCACAACCACCAGCAGCAGCTCCGAGCTCAACCTGTCTGTCCCGCACCTGGAGGACAATGGGACAAGCCTGCTCATAACCTGCAGAAACTGCAACGTGTGTGTTCATGCCAGTAAGTGCTGCTCTGATGATTCTTGTATTGCTGTATAAAGCAGTCAGTGTTATGGTCAAAATAGGGATAATGGAAACACGTCTGTAGATCAATGTGATACTCTTGACAGTAGCTGGGATAATAATTTCTGCTTACTATTCCACTTTGTTCATGTGGGGCCGATGCTGTTGATTGATCAACTTTTTAAGGAAAGAATGCTCTTATGATCCAATGTTTTCTAGATAATCCTCTTGCCTTCATGTTCCTGCAGCTGTGATATTACTATTACTGTCAGGGTTAGTCTTAGATGACCACATTGGAGGGGTCTCACCCATTGCATCCTAATTGGTTACGTAAAGCGCCTCTCAGGTCCTGTGTATCCTTCCTGCTTTAAGCTGTCCACAACTGGGGTTTTTCATGAGTCTTGTGCAACTTATTTTTACAGCACCTGAAAAATCCGAGATTCCAGAAATAACCTGCACACTATTGCTTTTTTTTTTTTTTTTTTTTCCCTGACTGAAATGGAAAACTGCTGCGTTTTTGAAACAAGCAGCATGTAAATTCTTTCTGCGTTTTTGAAGCATTTATTCACCATTGAAAACAGTGACTGAATGCAAAAAACTGGTGAACGACACTAACTTTACTTAAACGTGTGCTGTAGACAAACTTGCATTTTGTAAGCAGCTTTTTTTATTCTTTTTATTTTATTATGCCAAGATGACTTTTTGCCTGCAGAAAATAGACAGCAAAAACACAACATATGATCATAGCCTTATACCAACTGCTTCTGTTCCAAACTTCCCGCTGTCAAATGTTATTGGTGCCAATTCTGTGAGGTGTATCCCTTATTTTATCCAATTAGGTTGCTATGGAGTGCCTAAAGATAAAGCTGTGGAAGGCTGGATATGTTCCAGATGTGAGGAAAATGCCATGTCCGAGGTAAGTCGACTCTCTTTGTTTACTTGATCTCCCCTTTTTAATCTGTGATGCCAGTGACTGTTTATCTCACGGTGTTTGGTCTCTTTTAGGATTGCTGCCTCTGCTCTCTACGTGGAGGAGCCTTACAGAAAGCCAATGATAACCGGTATGTTTTAATCTGCTTTTACCAGTTTCTTTCTTTGTCTCCACCTCCATTGTCTGTACTTGGACTGCATCACGGCTACATTGTGTCAGCTCTATATATCTATATGGTATTAATATATCATTCATGTTTTAATACTAATTGGATTATTTTTGCCCTTTTTTAGGTGGGTGCATGTGATGTGTGCCGTGGCAGTGGCCGAAGCAAAATTTGTGAATATCGCAGAGAGGCGTCCAGTAGACATCAGCAAAATCCCCTTGATGAGATTCAGACTGGTAAGTTTCCATTAGGACCGTTATTTTGACAATTAAAGGCTGTTCGTAAAAAATAAAAAAAATATATATATATAATAATATAAAAAAGTCTTGTATACAGATCTGACTTGTCTTTCTAGAAATGTGGTTTCTGCAAGAAGAGGAGAAAGAGGGTGGCAGGGTGCTGTGTACAGTGCTCTCATGGGCGATGCCCCACTTCTTTTCATGTCACCTGCGCCCGAGCCGCCGGTGTGATGATGCAGCCTGATGATTGGCCATTTGTGGTGTTTATAACTTGCTTCAGACACAAGCCATCCCAAAATGAGGTAACATACACTAGATCTGCTTTGCACATAAATATTTGTATGCATGTTATTGGGATAAGTGGGGGTCCGAGGCAGTCAGAGGGTTATTCCCCCCCCCATCCCTAATTAATGGATTTGGGATTACTTCCAAACTTGAAAATATTCTTTTGAATGCATGTACATAACTCAGGACCTGGACACCGATTATGGTAGCGTTCCTACTCTGCTCTTGCTTTAGGCTTTTAGTATGGGCTTTAAGATTTGGCACTTATCTACCTTCAGGGCCGAGACTCTCACCAGGACATCGTGGTGGGACAGCTTGTGATCGGCAAACACAAGAATGGCCGCTACTATCAGTGCGAGGTGATCAAGATGACAAAGGAGACGTTTTACGAGGTCAATTTTGATGATGGCTCCTTCAGTGACAATCTTTATCCAGAGGACATTGTGGTGAGTGAGGAGGGGGAACCTGTCCTACAAAGGGCTGAGCGTGCGTTGTTATAGGCATTTCTCTCTGTGATCACATAACGAAAACTCTGCAAAACGCAGAAGTTATTGTGCTGTTACCATGATTGCAAGCAAAGCAGTACAATTTGGTGTCTCTGAGCAGGAGCCTTCTCTCTGGGTTTGCTGCAGACGTCTCCAATCTTGTGACCACCCTGAACATGACGTCGTCTTCTGACCAAATATATCTGCTTTCTGTTAATTTTCTACCTATAGGAATGGAAAGCCCTTTTCCTGTTTCTCATTTCTATGTTTTCAGGCTGTGGTTCTTGTGAATCTTCTTTTGATCTCTAGTTAACTCTTATTTACACTTGTAATCTTAACAGAGTCGGGACTGCCTTAATCTGGGCCCGCCACCCGGAGGAGAGGTTGTGCAGGTCCGTTGGACGGATGGACTCGTCTATGGCGCCAAGTTTGTTGCATCGCACACAATTCAGATGTATCAGGTGAGCAGAGGGGCCTGGTGGAAAGTTGTTTTTTTTTTTTTTTTTTCTGGCTATATATGCCATGTATGGATTTCCAATGGTAATTACAACCTTTTTTTTTTTTTTTTTTTTTTTTTTTTTTCTTTTAGATTGAGTTTGAAGATGGATCTCATGTAGCTGCGAAAAGAGATGACGTTTATACACTTGATGAAGAGTTACCAAAGAAAGTAAAGACTCGTCTGGTCAGTACATGTCTTCTACAACATTCCCCTCCACACAACAAACATTCTCATTCATTATGTGTCAATATGTACCATAAATCAGAAAGCTGTCAAGGTAAATGCATTTTTCTAAGAGAAGGCAGATTGTATAATCCCACAGCACATTGGCTCTGCTTTAACCTCCAGTTAGGCTCCTAGAGTAAAGATGACTCTAATGCAGATCCACAGAACTATCTTGGTTTGGTCAGCATCTGGAAGAAAACAGAAAAAAATAAGTCCAGAAAATTAACACCAGAAACTAAAAAAAAAAAAGTGAAAATATAGACCAGTATGTACAAATATAGGAAAACGTATTCATAAAAATACATACTTTTCTGAAGAAAGTTTTCCTATATTTCACTTTGAAGCAGTTTCTGGTGCTATTTTCTGCACTTTGGTTTCTTTTAGATACAGGACTCCTCCATATTTTATTTCATGGTAGTGCCAATCCAGTTTTTTTGCTTTTTGTCTTTGGTCCGTATCTGCAGAAGGGGCAGACATGCTATTCATGCAGTCGTACAGGGGCCAGAAGGTAAATGAGCAACTGCAACCCCCCAAAGCAGGGGAAATTTAGCATTTGAGGAGCTATTGGACTGCACAGGCCCATATATTGTCCTTTCATAGGGGCCCCTTCTTTCTGTGTCTCTGCCCTGATGGATGGCGGTTAGTAGTAGTGACGAGTGAGCACTACCATGCTCGGCTCTCGTAATGAGCATTTGGACACTCTGCTATTTACGACTCGTGTACTAATTATAATGGAAGTTAATGAGAAACTTAATCATTTTTCTGGAAGATCTCTCCCATTGACTTCCATTATACTTGAGTCGAGCCCATCCAAGTGTCCAACTGCTCCTTACAAGACTTGAGCATAGTAGGGTTCCTTCATCACTGGAGGAGTTAGTAAAGATTATTTGTTCTGTCTGTAGAGACTTTCTTAGCAGATTGAGAGCAGCATCATTGGCATCGTGATCCCTTTTCCTAATTTTATAATTTCTCCTTTCCCTCCAGTCGGTGGCGTCTGACATGCGGTTTACAGAAATCTTTGCAGAAAAGGATGTGACGCCAGAAGTGAAACGACAAAGAGTCATCAACTCCAGGTATCGAGAGGACTACATCGAGCCAGACCTGTATCAAGACATCGCGGAGTGAGGCACCTCTGCTGTCTTTTACCCACTTAATCCGCCATACTGGAATAAAAAAAAAAAGGCAGCGCAAAAAAAAATTCCCCTGGCCAATTGTTTCATTCACTTTGGACTTTTGTCTCCTGTACTGTGACAAGTTATTTTTAGTTTTTTTCACTTTGGAGGAAGGGTTTATCAATTTTTAAATCTGTCATCAAATTTTGGCAAGATATACGGGATGAATTGGTTCGCTGGTGCCCTGCATTTCGTTGGGATCTGCAATGTCTCCTGAAGCTTGCTGGGACTTGTCAGGTCGCGCCCCCAGAACAGTGTTACCAGTAGTCTCTCTTCTTAGAGACACAATCCCCTCTTCATATCAGTTCCTCCTCCCCTTTTTTTTTTTCTTCTCCATTTGGAGCACAAACAGAGTTGCATTAATTCCAAAAAGCCTGAGCCTCCGCTGTCACATTGTGTTTCCTCTTCCTGATTTGTTGCTTCGTTTTGATACATTTTGCATTAGGAAGCTGGACTTGTTTTTTGATATTTAAAGCTGGAGACTGTGGACTTGTCTGCACGGGAAAAATAACTTTTCACTGATGCTTCATGAAGGGAATCGGTGCCGTCTGATGGGATTTTGAGCAACGGTTACAATGTTACGGATGGGTTGGATGCCTTTTCTAACCCGCTGAGTGTCTACCTCTCATCTTACTGCTATATGTCTGTACTGATATGATCAAATCCTGAGTTTTTATCCGTATTGAACGTGAGGCTTGTGTACTACATACAACATCCCATCACAACCTCTTTAGGGCCCTTCAAGATGAGGGACCCCAGCACATGTTCACCCCAAACTGATGTGGGCGCTCTTTATTATACAACACTCCGAAGGTGGAGATTGTACCTGCACTCATCTCCCAAAATTTGAGGTTAAAGCAAACCTGCCACCTGATTTAGGTGTGACACTAAAAGCACCACCTTCAGCAGTGCCTGTATGCATGTTAAGATGGTGGATATAATCCCCGTATTTCCCTCCACACCCAATACAGGGGAGGGAAACTTAAAAACTTAGTTATTAGGTGTACAGGGGAGTTAGGGCATAATAGCCAGCTTTTTAACATGCAGCGGTGCTGCTGAAGGTGGTGCTTTTAGTTTAAAACACCTGAATCAGGTTAAAGTACAAGAGTAAGTGCCCATATTTATTCCTCAGCGCCAACCCCTCTTTTCTTTATACACCTTCGTGGGGGAATTTTATCTGGAAATACATCTCTGGGTACAGTCCTCATCGCAAGATACTTCTTTACACTTCTCAACAGTATTTCAAAGAAAAGTGTTGAGTTTTACTTCTTGAAAAATATTAGAAAACGAACCATATCTCTGCTCTTCCCATCACACTCTGACATCACCCCCTTTCCCCCCACCCGATATTAATTTAAAAGAAAACCTATTTATAATTTTTTTTTTTTTTTTTGTAAGAATAGCTACCTAGTCCCCCTGGGAGTCAGCTGTAGCCAGACTTTTTGTAGTGGATAGCCCTGTAGTGAAACCTTAGGAAGGTTGCAAGTCAAACTTATAAGCTGAAGCGTACCGCCTTGCACGTCTGGAAGTCTCCCGTCATGGAGGGAGACACGATGTCTCAGACATGGAAACTCTCTGGACTCTTTTAGCCCTTTCTTGGTGTATAACTGAGATCGCTTGCTACCCTTGTGCTGTCTTCTGCGGCATTGATTCCTGTTCACAAGAAAAACAAAATAGTTATTTTCTTTTGAAACTAAAATTAAATTATACAGCAACGTAGAGCATTAATTTTAGCAATAAACTTGTGTGGCGTGCAGCTATTGTGTCTGGATATTATTTGATTATATGTGGTATTTAAATAAAAAACGAAACAAATTGTACTCGGTAATGCCGGTCTCCTTACTGATCATTGCTCGACGTGGGGACCCTGGGATGTTTATGAAGAGGTGGGAAGCATGAAGCAGGAGAGCTCGGGTGATTATCGCCACCTCTCCTCCAAAAAAATGTATGTAGCAGTAGACTCCAAAAATGGGCAAGATGCAGAAAAAAAGAATAGTATATACTGTTTGGACTACAGTATTTCAGGTTTATATTGATTCTTATATATGCTAATTATTTCTCTTAGATAAAATTAAGAGCAGGACCAGGAGTAACCATCTTATATTAGGGCAGACTACTGAAACACACATTTTAAACCAGAGAAACCCTAGGCCAGAGAAACACCCAGACCAGAGAGACAACTAGCCAGTTTAAAGAGGACCTATCACCAAACCAGGCATGGTGATTGAATTACAGCACTGGATACAGCATGTCTCCAGCATGCAGGCAAGGGGTCCCCCAGCACTTGAGCAAGCCCTGTACCCCTGAGATAATACACCCCCTGCATGTGTAATCTGCCCACCGCTGCCAATCATTCTCTCCCTGTCTGCAGAATTTAAACTGAGTGTTTTTTTTTTTTACCTCTCCCGTGTAGTCCCGCCCCTCAGGGAGACATGCTGCATCCAGTGCTGTAATTAGATCACCGTGCCTGGTTTGGTGACAGGTTCTCTTTAAGCTTAGTGTCTGCAGGAGGCAGACATGCTGGGGCTCTCCAGCACCGCTACTATATAGGCTTGTATTCTTTAATCTTTTCCCTTTGTGTTTCAGACAGAGCTCATCAGACACAGGATGGATCTTATCCTCCTGTAGCCCCTATCAAATACAGGCAGAGGGAAACAGTATGGTGTCTTACCCAGGCTATCGCCCCTCTGTACCAAGTGGCCGACCACACAAGTTTTCTGGTCGCCCAGCCCCACCCCTCCACACACTTATTTTTTGATCAGATTGTTTTTTAGTTTAAAAGTCATACAAACTGAATAATATACTGAATCAAATGTACATGCATGTACAAAAAGGATAAAGCATATAACACCCACACTTATTGAAAAGAAGTGCTGGGAGGAAAACCGCAGTACCTCCGGTGGTAAACGAGGAGTCCAGATCAGGCTGTCTTCTGCACGGTCGGGAGAACTAGCGCGGGGGCAGAAGACTCGTCATTTTGGATGCTAATCCTCGGCTGACAGCGCTTCTACCTAACCAGGCAATCAGCATACAGGGCACAGAGCTCACCAGATGACCTCCAGGAAGATGGATGGTCCCAAACACTCCAGGATAGATGGACTCCTCCAGGACGAAAGGGCCCTGCAGGTCAGTACCTGGCACCTGAACTCCCACAACACAGGGCTGGTAAGATGTCCGTGTTGTGTAGTTGCACGGCTGTGTGTGCACGTGTGACCCCACCCCTCACAGCACCAACCTCTCAGTATGCCTGAACCCAGGAGATGGATGGCTCCAGGATCGTGCAGGCACTCGGACGCGGTCACCTTTAGGTACTCCACGCCGGCTCCCCCCAGGAGGACAGTGGCAGCACCTCTAAATTTAGTTCCCAGTTTCATTGCGGCCTCCATAGACTGAGCGCGCATCCCTGTCTCTCCAGAAGCAATCGGGTGTGAGTGCGGGTCTTTTCCCACCCTCCTATACTCCACAAAGACTCCTCGGCCTTCTGCAGAGCTGTGACGCCCCTGCTGACCGGGCAAATCTGCAGGCCTCAGCTCATGGGTCTATCCCGCCCTCCCCCTCTACCACAGGGCTCTAATCTCCCTCCTCCTCTCAGCCTGGGAAAGAGCCAGTGTTTTCTTAATCACTTAATTGGGGGATACAAGAAGACCTTGGGTGTATGCTTCCTGCCAGCAGGAGGCTGACACTATGCAAAACAGAAAAGCAACTCCTCCCCAGCAGTATACACCCACCTACTGGCACAAAATCAACTCAGATTTAGCTTGGTGTCATAGAGGCAGACACTGGTCTCTCTGAGCCTGTACCTACCAGAAATTTTATTTTTTATTTTTTATATATTTTTCCATGAAGATCCATCAGGAATACGGAGTGGTTTGGCCAATCCGTAACCCAACAGATCGAGGGTCCAGTGTATGCTGGTTGCACTGTCCCTCTCTGGGCCAGGGCCTCCCATCCCCTCCTACATAGATGAGTGTTCCGGGGATCCTTGAGACTGGACGCTGGTGCCTGCCCTGGCCCACCTGCTCCCCTACCCACTCGCCCACCAGACCCGGCCGGTAGGGTCATCAGATGCAGGGATCCATGTGGACAAGTTAATGTATCCATGTCTGGAGCTGTAGGATGAGGTAGGGATCTGCATCCTAGTGGCAGCAAGCAGACATCACCTTGGCTCCCTTGTCCATAACCTGAGTACCCTCCAACCATCCTCCCCATACCAGCTTCCCTGCTCGTAGCACCCGAGTTCCTTCTCGGATACTCCAAGGGGGACTACTCCGTGCAGCAGGCACAGTGCAGCCAGACCACTACACAAGATGGCTGCAGCAGGTGTGCCTTCCTCTCAGCAGGCACAGGAAGGTTGGGGACCACTGAGGGCATTTTTGGGCTCCTGGCCTGTTCAAGGCTTGTATGCCCCTTCTATCTACTGTACACA
Source organism: Allobates femoralis (assembly GCA_033576535.1). Lineage (NCBI taxonomy): Eukaryota > Metazoa > Chordata > Amphibia > Anura > Aromobatidae > Allobates > Allobates femoralis. Next base: position 154,039,109 of record JARQOC010000007.1, read on the forward strand.
ATCGGCACACCGCTTCCCTGCCCGGCACATCACTTGTCAGATCCAGCCGCTGTACAGGCTGCTATTGCACTGTACATGCCGGCACACCGCTGCTCTGCCTGGCACATCACTTTCCAGATCTCTGGCAAGCAGCCACAGGCCTGGAGGCCCTTTACCCTTACTCTCAAGAGGTTCGCCAAAAATGAACCTCCTCGCCAACAGTGGATCCCCCAGTTTCGCGCCTTTCTACCAACACCATCCTACCCCTAGCAGATGGCACCTCCCTTAAGTAAGGCCCAGACAGACACATAGAAGCCATGGCGAAATCTGCCTTCGAAGCCTCCGGCGCATCCCTCTGCCCTTCCTTCGCAGCCACCTGGGTTTTCTTAGCCGTTTCCTTCTGGGCTAAGAACCTACGAAGGGGCATTCTATCCCAAGCACTTCCTTTGGAACTGGCAAGCCTGGCTGACCAGATCGCCCAGGTGGAAAAATAAATTGCCACCACTTGCATTGACTCTGCCTCCTGCATAGCGCAGGCGTCGGGGAACACAATCTCCATCCGTCGGGCCCTATGTTTGAAAGCCTGGAATGCGGACGTGGCTCTAAAATATCACTCGCCAATCTTTCATTCCAAGGCTCCCGCCTATTGGGGTCTAGCTCAACAAGAGTATATCAGATGCTACTGGCGGGAAAAGTACTTCCCTTCCACAAGCAAGACACAAACGGTCAATTCCTAAGAAGCAAATTGCGCTCCTTTTGGTCCACAGCTTCCAGAATCACCAAAACGGCTCCCCCGCCTGTCAGGATAGGAAAAGGCCCTCCTACAAAGCCGCCCCCTTCTGGCATCCTCGCAATACCAGCGAGCCTCTGGTTCCCATTTAAACTGTTCATGACGCCACCCCCAGCCTCGGGTGTCGCCCTCTGGCCTTCCGTTCAGCCTGGCTTTCCGTTATCGATGATGCTTGGGTCCGAGACGTCGTCTCTGTAGGCTACAAAATCAAATTTTCTTCTTTTCCCCAGGACTGTTTGTTCCTATCTCGACTTCCGAAAGACCCAGACCTCATCCCGGCTTTCTACCAAGCCATCTCTACCCTCCTGGAGGCAGGCGTTATTATCCCCGTCCCAGAGCACCAACTCTTTTCGGGTTTTTACTCCAATCTCTTTGTGGTCCCAAAAAAGGGAGGCTCCGTGCTTCCCATTTTGGACCTCAAACGTCTAAACTCCAAACTCCAGTTGAGACACTTCAGAATGGAGTCCCTTTGTTCAGTAATTGCGTCCATGGAGCCAGGAGAATTCCTGGCCTCCATAGACATGCATGATGCCTATCTCCACGTCCCTATCCTCGCTTCTCACCAACGCTTCCTATGCTTTGCCATGGGGTCCAACATTATCAGTTCACCACCCTACCATTCGGCGTGGCCACGGCCCTCTGGGTCTTTACAGAAATCATGGCATCAGTAGTAGCCATCCTTTGCTCCAAGGGAATTCTAGCAATACCCTACTTGGACGACATCCTGATAAAGGCCCCCCCTCACACGGAGTGCCTCAACAGTCTTCAGATTTCTCTGTACTTCCTTCGACACCTAGGTTGGATCATCAATGCCAAGAAGTCGTTGTCTTCTCCCGACCCAGCAGATCACCTCTCTGGGCATGATCTACGACACAGCCCAGTCCCGCATCTTTCTCCCCCCAGACAAACGGAATGCCCTGCTGTCCGGGATTCACAGTCTCAGACAACCCTCTCCCCCTCAATCTGCCTATCCATGAGAGTGCTGGGCAGAAAGGTGGCATCAATCGAAGCTGTTCCATTCGCTCAATTCCACACATGGCCTCTCCAGCACTTCCTTCTAGCGAGATGGGATCGCTCTCTCAGCAGTCTCGATTACCCAGCCCTCCTCTCCCAGATCAATGAGACAGTCTCTCCTCTGGTGGGTCGAATCTCCCCTCCTCGCTCAAGGCAGATCGTTCCTTCCAGTCAGGTGGACGATCATCTCCACCGACGCCAGCCTCTCGGGCTGGGGCGCGATCTTCCACCGCCACACGGCCCAGGGTAGATGGAACCCTCAGGAAACCTCTCTGCCCATAAATGTTTTAGAACTCAGGGCAATCCTTCGAGCCCTTCTTTACTGGCAAGAAATCCTACTGGGCCACAATGTCCGGATTCAAACGGACAATGCGATGGTAGTGGCATACATAAATCGCCAGGGGGATACTCAAAGTCCTCAGCCATGTCGGAAGTGGCCCAAATCCTTCAATGGGCTGAGCTAAATGTTCCTGCAATATCTGCAATCCACATTCCCGGAGTAGACAACTGGGTAGCCGTCTATCTCAGTCGAGGGCGGTTGGACCAGGGAGAGTGGTCCCTCAACCCGGCGGTATTCCATCAGATTTGCCTCAGATAGGGGTTTCCAGATGTTGACCTGATGGCCTCCAGGGACAATTACAAGCTCTGTCCCTTCGTGGCCAGGTCCAGACCCCCTGACCCTCGACATGGAAGCTCTCGCGATTCCTTGAACACTTCCTTATCTCTTTTCCTCATCCCTCTCATTCCCAGGATTCTCAAGAAAATCTGAGCAGAGAGGGTAACCATTATCCTCATAGCTCCGGATTGGCCTAGGCGTTTCTGGTACGCAGAGGTTGTCAACCTTCTAGCGGACTCTCCATGGCCGCTCCCAGATCTCTTGACTCGGGGTCCTTTTTGTCACCCAAATTCTCAGTCACTCAATTTAACGGCATGGCTGTTGAAGCCGCGGTACTGAGATTGTCGGGTTTCTCGGAACAAGTCATCCAGACAATGTTGAAAGCCAGGAAACCATCCTTACCTTGAGTGTATCACCGCACGTGGAAGGCTTTCTTCCACTGGTGCGAGGACCGAAATCGTTCCTCAATGTTTTTTTTCTCTCCCCTCTATCCTGTCTTTTCTCCAGTCTGGTCTGGACGCAGGTCTATCCCTCAGCTCCCTGAAGAGCCAGGTTAAGACATTACTACAAGCAGTTGCTCACGTCACTCCGCCGTTTCACCCCCCACTCGATCCCTGGGATCTAAATTTGATTCTAAGATGTGCTCCAGGACCCACCTTTAGAACCCCTACAGGAGGTCAGTTTCCCTCTCCTAGCTTGGAAGGTAGTTTTCCTGGTGGCGATCACCTTCATCTGGAGAGTTTCTGAGCTCGCGGCTCTCTCATGCCGTTCTCCCTATTTAATATTTCATCAGGACAAGGTAGTCCTTCGTCCCACAGAAAAGTTCCTACTGAAGGTAGTCTCATCGTTCCACATGAACGAAGAGATCGTGCTACCCTCTCTTAACCCAGCTCCTTCTCATCCTCGCGAGAAAAAGTTACACAATCTGGACCTAGTAAGGTCTCTTCATATCTACCTATCGCGAACAGCTTCCTTTCGGTGAACGGACTCTCTCTTTATGGTCCCACATGGCTCTCGCAAGGGCTTGGCAACCTCCATGGCCACGATTGCCTGGTGGATTCGCTCCGCTATCTCCGAGGCATATTGCATTAGGCAGGTTCCCTGTCTGCCCAGGATAAGAGCTCACTCCACTAGAGCGGTGGGAGCCTCCTGGGCTGTTACGAAGCTGGGCGGCCGAAGCCTGATGTCTAAAGCGGCTACCTGGTCATCTGTACACACGTTTGTTAAATTTTACAAAGTACATACTCGTGCCTCTGCCGACGCAGTTCTGGGATGCAAGATTCTCCAGGCCGCAGTGGTCTGAGTTCTCCTAATCGGTTCTTCTGTTACTATTCCCACCCTACGGGACTGCTATTGTACGTCCCAAGGTCTTCCTGTGTCCCCCAATGAAGCGATTAAGAAAAGGGGATTTTGGTACTCACCGTAAAATCCTTTTCTTGAAGCTTCAATTGGGGGACACAGCTCCCTCCCTCTGTATATATTTGAGCAGGTTTGTGTGATTATGGTTGCTCCTATTGCTATTCTCACTGAGTTGAATCTGTGCCAGTAGGTGGGTGTATACCGCTGGGGAGGAGTTGCTTTTCTGTTGTTTTGCATAGTGTCAGCCTCCTGATGACAGCAAGCATACACCCAAGGTCTTCCCATGTCCCCCAATTGAAGCTTCAAGAAAAGGATTTTACGTTGGGTACCAAAATCCCCTTTTCCTGCACATGTCACGGAATCTGTTCACGATACAGTGCAGAATCTCCAACCACCATGTATTATGTCACTGCCGCCAACAATGGCCATGCAATCCTGCCCACCACCCAGTGCTCAAAATCTATAGACATCACGTACTATGTTTTTGCCTGCGGCCATGGAACCTGGTGACAGGTCCTCTTTAATGTGTAACTAGGGGCAGACCTACCGTGGTGCAGCTGGTTCAGCTGCACCAGGTCTCCAACCGGGTAGGGGGCCCCTCAACCACCTGTAGGGGGCCCCCCGTGGCCTCACCAAGAGCTGCTAGCAAATCCCCCGCCCCCACCCGCTCCTCACCTAGAGCTGTTAGCACCCCCCCACACACACACAAACCACCCCCCTCCTCAACCTACAGCTGCACCAGGGCCCGCCAGGCTGAAGGTCCGCCACTGTGTGTAACCATTTATGGTCCAAAAGATATGTAGACCATTCAGTGCAGGAGGGTGTACAATTTATTTGGCATGTTCAGCATCACTGCCCATCTGCCTAGAAGAATTGGTCATGTTAGATTTCATTCTGCCTTACCTTCCTGTGGATTGTCGTCGTGTGAAAACTGATGCTCGCTGCTGAATATGTTGGGGTAGGTGACACTTGTTTTGCTAAGCGGTCATCTTACATCATGATTTGCAGATAGATAAACATTTAGGATCAGACGACAGTCTAAAGGCTCCCTCACATGTCCGATTCTCGTGTACAAGTGCTATCCATGGTTTTCACAGATAGGCTATCACCGGTACGAGCGCTATGGAGCCATTCACATGTCTGACTTTTCGCAGACAAAAAGGTCCAAAAAAATCGTGCTGACATGTCCGATTTTGATTCAAGAGTTATCTCAAAATTGGCAGTGCACTATGCCGTCTCATTGTGCTAGAAAGGAGAGTTGGAAAAACAAATTCCAGCTAAACTGGGAAAGGGATCTGGGGAGAGAATTGACCGACGAGGAATGGAACAAGAGCTTTCTGTACACACGCATGATGGCTATGCCGTGTTCCTCACAGGAATGGAACTTTAAAGTCCTGTCCCGTTGGTATCTCTGCCCAGACAGACTCCATAAGATCTCACCCACTGTATCAGACGTGTGCTGGAGATGTAGTCGAGCAGTAGGTAGCATGATCCATATCTGGTGGGAGTGCCCAGGTATAATAAATAGACTTTTGGAGGAACATTTTTCGTAATTATAATTTGATTACGGGTAGACAAATTGAAAGTTCCCCAGAGGTCGCTTTACTATCAATTTTACCAGGTCCTCTAAAGATATTCTCCGTTTCTGTGTTTCGGCTGCAAGAGCGGTCATCCCAAGGTTGTGGAGGACTTCTGAACCTTCCATTCTGGATTGGTATTCAGAGATGAGTGACATATACAGGATGGAGGAACTCGCAGCGGAACAGTGTGGCAGGATGGAGCAATTTATCATAACGTGGATAGAGTGCATCTTGTTCCAAGACTCTCCCAGTCCCCAGATATTGTTCGCCTGATGTGCTGTCTAGTCGGTCTTGGAGTGGATGTGGGGAAGTGGACTCCTTGTTATAGTTCCTAGCCTCTATTTGTTTGCTCCCGCCGCTCCTTCCCGTATGGACACTTCGTGTTGCTGCAAATTCCCCCTCCCTCTCCCCGATTCCCCACCCTCCTAATATACCTTAGTATCTTATTTTACTCCTTTTTTCTTTCTCTTTTTTCTTCTCTTGTTCTTTCTATTTCATGCTCACATGACGTTTGCCTGAAGGTATCTCTCTACTCTACTGTAGAATAATATTGACCTAGAATTGATTTTGAATTTTTATGAAGTATGCCGAGATACAAAATTCATGGTTACCACATAGGTTTGAAGAAGTTTATATGTTTTGTTTCATAGAGGTATTAATACTATCACCAAATGCTATGTGCCAAGGTGACCAGGATTAGTGGCATAATGTTGGTCAGATGGACTGGAGATTAAACTGACCTCTCTTTCTTATACTGTTGATACCATGATTGCAATCATTTTCAGGAAGAAACTGAGTATTATCTGACAGAATTGCAGGGGTGTCAATACTTTTGGCCAACACTGTATATATACACACATAAAAGTTTATTTCATAGATATGTAATATGAATGTAGCCTATATGTTTTTCAGTTATCCAACTGTGGCATATGACCGCATATTAATATGGTGTATTTGAAGTGCCCTTTAAGACGCTGGCATTGGTGGAGGGAGCGGACAATGCCTTCTCTCTCTCCGCTGATGGGATTGCATAGACTTGGCACGGATACAGGTCGCTGCACAGAGACGGCCTATGTTCCCTGTGTCGTCCTGCCTGCCTTTCCACCTCCAGAATATTGCTGTGAGGTTTTAATGAACCAAATATATAGTTTTAGATGACAAGAAGTGACATGAGATAATCTAATGTTATATTAATGATCCCAGACTACATGATCTGTACGTTACATGTCTGCTCCTGTATTACTCCTATGGGCTCAAACCCAACTCCACCATACAGAGCAGATAGCCAAATACTCAATTTTATTCATTCCATATATTTTTTTTCTATTAGACTTTTACACCGATACATAAAGTTTCTCAGGCTGCTTTCACATTGCGATTTTTGAGGATCCATGGCTGTCTGTTGTAAAACGGATAGCCAAGGATCCGATTTGGCCCCCATGTTATCCTATGGGCACGGATCGGATCGGATTTGGCCTAATTGCCATCCGATTTGTGTTGGATCCGATTGTGTCCGATTTTTTGCTGTACCCAAAATAGGAGACTGCTCTGATTTTGAGCACAGCAGACCAAACCTGACCAAATCGGATCCGACCCGATCCGCGGCCTTTAACATGGGGGCCTATGGAGCATGCGTCCGGGAAAAGACAGGATCGTTTTTTGGACCCTACTTTAGTGTACGGAGCATGCTCAGTACACTAAAACTGCTCCTAACCATCTGAGTTCACTTCCGCAATGTATATCCATACATTGCGGAAGTGAAATGAAGTAAAAGCAAGGGGTTAAAAATAAAAAATTTCTATTCTCACCTTCCAGCGATCCCCGACGCCTCCAGCAAGCTCCAGACAGGACCTGGCATTACGTCACAACCCAATCAGGTGACATGACCGGTTACCGCGGTAACTGCGGTCATGTGACCTGTTGATGCTGCCAGGTTGTGACGTAACTGCAGGTCCTGTAGTCACCCGGAGCTTGCTGGAGGCGTCGGGGGATCGCTGGAAGGTGAGAATAGAGATTTTTTATTTTTAACCCCTTGCTTTTACTTAATTTCACTTCCACAATGTATGGATATACATTGGTGTTCAAAGTGAAAGGGCCTTGCACAGCTTTCTGTGTCTGGACCCGTGAAAATCATGGACCTGGACACAGAAATAGCAGCTGGAGGTCACCTCCGATGCTTTCCTTTCCTGTCCGTGGGGTCCTGCAAAAAGTAGGGTCCCACGGACAGGAAAAAAAACGCAATGTGAAACCAGCCTTACTCTTCTAGAGTTGTAACATGTAGTTTGATGTTTTACCACTAGATGGCAGCATTAGCAATGGTAGAAATATAGTGTGAATTATGAGGTTTATTATTAATAATAATAATAATAATAATAATAAATAAATCTTTATTTATATAGAGCCAACATGTTCCACGGCGCTTTACAATGCAGTGGTTTGTTTACGAGCGGTCATAGGTAACAATAAAAAATATACAATACAGTAAGTACCATATATACTCGCGTATAAGCCGAGTTTTTCAGCCCAAAAATTGGGCTGAAAAGTACCCCCCTCGGCTTATACGCGAGTCAGTGCTGTATACCGATGTATACATCGGTACATACCGATGTATACATCGGTATACAGCAGCCCCCGCATCCCCAGTAATGCAGGGCCCCCCCAGCGTCGCTCCGGTCACCTGTAAAGCAAACTATACTTATCACAGTCCCGCTGTCCGCGCCCGCCGCTGCCGACATCCGCGATCCTCCATCTTCATGCGTCTTCTTCCTGTTTCTGTGCGCGTCGCAGGCAATGACGTCATTCCCTGCGACGAGCACAGGAAACAGGAAGAAGTCGCATGAAGATGGAGGATCGCGGACGGCAGCAGCGAGCGGGCGCGGACAGCGGGACTGTGATAAGTATAGTTTCCTTTACAGGTGACCGGAGTCAGGCTGGGGGGGCCCTGGATTACTGGGGATACTGTATACTACCGCTGGGGCTGCTATACACTACTACTGGGGCTATATACACTACCACTGGGGCTGCTATATACTACCACTGGGGCTGTATATACCTCTGGGGCCCTGTATACTACCACTGGGGCTGTATAAACCACTGGGGCTGTATATACTGCTGGGGCCCTGTATACTACCACTGGGGCTGTATATACTACCACTGGGGCTGTATATACTGCTGGGGCCCTGTATACTACCACTGGGGCTGTATATACTACCACTGGGGCTGTATATACTACTAGGGCTGCGTCAATACTACCACTGGGGCTGTATATACCACTGGGGCTGTATATACTACTGGGGCTGCGTGTATACTACCACTGGGGCTGCTGTATCTACCTCTGGGACTGGTGTATACCACACTGCTGGGGGCTGTATACTTGTGCTAGGGTCCACCCCCGGCTTATACACGAGTCAATAGATTTCCCCAGGTTTTGGGGGCAAAAGTAGGGGGGTCGGCTTATACACGGGTCGGCTTATACACGAGTATATACGGTAATTAAAGTAGAGAGTAAAAAATAAAATACACTAAGCAGAGAGTCAATGTAAAAGTACAATACTTAAAGCAGAGAAACAATGTAAAAAATACAGTACAGTAATTAGATACAATACAATAAACATAGAATCAATGTTAAAAGTACAATACAATAATTACCGTAAATCAAAAATAAAGGTGACCCTGCTCAAAGGAGCTTACAATGGAATAGGGGTTACACAAGGTACAGGGGCTTATTACAGTGATGATCCAGGCATCTTGAGGAAGAGGGGAATAGAAATAAAGTTACATGAATGATCACCAGACATCTCTGTGGAGCTTTTGGGTTGGGTTGAGTTTGAAGAAGGGATTATGTCCAGAGAGATGGTACTCTATATAGCCCATTCACTAAGGATTTCTATTAGGGAGCATGATAGGCTGCCTTAAAAAGATGTGTTTTTAGAGAGCGTCTGAAGCTATGCAAGTTGTGGATAGTCCTGATTTTTTGGGGTAGAGCATTCCAGAGAATTGGCGCAGCTCGGGAAAAGTCTCGGATCCAGGATTGGTGGGATCGGATTAGTGCAGATGTTAGTCGAAGGTCAATTGTGGAACGAAGAGAACGGCTGGGGTGATAGACAGAGATGAGGGAGGAGATGTATGGGGGTGCTGCATTGTGAAGAGCTTTGTGGGTGAGAACAAGCAGTTTGAATTTGATTCCTGTAGTATACGGGCAGCCAGTGCAATGACTGGCACAGAGCAGAAGCGTCTGAGTAACAATTGGCCAGATAGGTGATCCTGGCTGCTGCATTAAGGATGGACTGGAGAGGGGAAAGTTTAGAGAGGGGGAGGCAAATTGGTAGAGAATTGCAGTAGTCAAGGCAGGAATGGATTAGGGCCACAGTGAGGGTTTTTGTTGTTTCCATGGTGAGAAATGGGCAGATTCTAGAGGTACTTCAGGTGCAAGAGGGGGAGAGAGATTGTGGATAGGAGAAGAAGGAGAGTTTGGTGTCAAACATAACACCCAGACCGTGAGCCTGCTGCCTAGGAGTTATCTGCCGCACACTGAGAGAGAGGTCAGATTTAGGGAGGTTAGTGGAGGGCGGGAGCAGAAGAAGTTCAGTTTTGGAAAGGTTGAGTTTGAAATAGAGAGCGGACATGATATTGGAAACTGCGGTTAAACAGTCATTGGTGTTCTTTAATACAGCAGGGGTAAGGTCAGGGGATAAAGTGTATAGTTGTGTGTCATCAGCATAGAGATGGTACTGGAAGCCAAATCTGCTGATGGTCTGTCCAATCGGGGCCGTGTAGAGAGAGAAGAGAAGATGGCCAAGGACCGAACCCTGAGGGACCCCAATAGTGAGAGGAAGTGGATCCAGCAAATGTTACACTGAAAGAGCGGTCAGAAAGATACCAGGAGAGAGCCATGTCCTATATGCCGATGGAGTGCAGCATGGAGAGTAGGAGATGGTGGTCATCAATGTCGGAAGCTGCAGAGAGGTCAAGAAGAATTAGCAGAGAGTGGTCACCATTATGTTTTGCCGTCAGAAGGTCATGGGTCACTTTGATGAGGGCGGTTTCTGTAGAGTGAAGGGGTGGAAGTCAGACTGTAATGGATCTAGAAGTGAGTGGAGAGATAACGGGTGAGGTGGGTCTAGAAAAGGCGCTCCAAGAGTTTAGAGATGAAAGGGAGATTGGAGACTGGTATGTAGTTATTTGTGCAGGATGGGTCAAGGGAAGTTTTCTTTAATAATGGAGTAATGATAGAATGTTTGAAAGAGGAGGGGAAGATGCCAGAAGAGAGGGAGAGATTGAAGATTTTGATTAGGTGAGTGATGACGACCGGAGAGAGAGACTGGAGTAGGTGTGAGGGAATGGGGTCAGTGGTGCATGTTGTGAGACGAGAGGAAGAGAGAAGCCTGGAGACTTCTTCTGTGACTGGGTCAAATATGGAGAGTGAGCCGGAGGATATGTGAGGAAGAGTGGGTGTAGCAGTGCTTGGAAGCTGGGAGCTAATTTCCTGGCAGATGTCTATTTTCCATAAAGTAAGAAGCCAGATCATCAGCACAGAGGTCAGTGATGGGGGCCTGCACTTTAGGACTGAGGAGAGAGTGAAAGGTATCAAAGAGTTTTTTTGGATTGTTGGATAGTGAGGAGATCAGGGTGGTGAAGTAGGTCTGTTTGGCGAGGTGAAGGGCAGAGTTGTAGGTTTTTAGCATGAATTTATAATGGATGAAGTTTTCTGGTGAGTGGGTTTTCCTCCATAGGCGTTCAGCACTCCCAGAACATTGCTGGAGGAATCAAGTTTGTGATGTGAGCCAGGGCTGTTTCACTCTGTGTTTGGAGGTTCTGAGGGTGAGGGGCACTATTTGGTCCAGGGAGCTTCTGAGAGTGTCATTGTAATGATTTACTGGAGAATGAGGAGATTGGGGACAGTGATGAGTGTAGAGAGTCTGTGAGTGTTTGAGGGTAAATGGCCTGTAGATTTCTGGATGTGTGATAGGTAGGTGTGTGCTGTGGTGGGCGGGGGTTAGTGAGTGTGAAGGAGAGAATGTTATGGTCAGAGAGGGGAAGAGGTGAATTATCTATGGAGGAGGTTGAGCAGAGGCAGACAAAGACCAGGTCAAGGGTGTTACCGTCTTTGTGTATCTCAGAGGTTGAGAGCTGTGAGAGGCCAAGTGGGGTGGTTAGAGAAAGGGGCTGGGATGCAGATGAGGAGATGGGGCTGTTTATGGGGATGTTAAAGTCTCCTAGAATGAAGGTTGGTAATTCTGAGGAAATGAAGTGCAGCACCCACGCGGACAAATGATCGAGGAAGTGGGTGGGTGACCCTGGGGGGGTCGTATACCACCGCTACTCTGAGGGGGAGGGGATGGAATAGCCTAATGGTGTGGACCTCTAAAGAGGGGAATGATAGTGATGGGGCTGGTGGAATGACCTGGAAAGTACATTGTGGGGACAGGAGAAGGCTGACTCCACCACCATGTCTGTTCCCAGGTCTCGAGGAATGGGATAAATTTAGGCCGCCATGAGGAATAGCAGCAGGGGAAGCAGTGTCTGAATCCTGTATCCAGGTTTCAGTGAGGGCCAGGAGGTTAAGAGAGTTAGTAAGAAAGTAATTGTGAATGAAGGGGAGCTTGTTGCATACAGACCATGGATTCCAGAGAGCACAAAAAAGGGGAGATGAAGGTGTGCACTTAATGCTAATAAGGTCAGTAGTGTTTCTATGTGACGTGGGGGAGGGGTTAAAGTTAGCAGAAGGCGGACCAGGGTTGGGAGAGATATCACCTGAAAGGAGCAGCAGCAAAAAGAAAAAGTGCAAATAGTTTTTAGATTTAGGACATGGTTTATTATGCAAAACTTTGGAATATGATGGGCTGAGATTCTTCAGTAGACTGAAGATAGCATGGGAGCTGTACATAGAGTAGGGAAGGAGAGAGGGGCTCATGTGAATGAGTGGTGATGGAGGGGGAATAGGGTGGTAGAAGTTGGTGGGCGAAAGCACATAGGCAAACAATGAAATAATAGACATGGTAAAGATTGGTAGTGAAAAAAGTTATACGCATTGTTTTTAGTGGCCCTCTATTTCATTACCTTCCAGTCTATCCCAGTCAATTCTGGTCCATTTCAGGTCTATTTCAAATCTTGACACATTAATCAGACACTTTAAAGCAGACATGTCTGGAGCAGACTTGTAGCAGCTCCAGATATGCTCAAAAAAGTGCTTTCAGGTGTGGGGTAAAGGGGAGGGAATGGATTTCATTAACCCCTTACCAAGCAACGCTGTACCAAATGGTCGCACACAGGCAGATTTGAACAAAGGATCATAAACAGGGGTGTGGGGGGACCCAGGGGCAAGGACAGTTACATTCATAATAGAGTAGGATATGTTCAGCAGGGAAAATACATCAGAACAGCATCAAAGTTGGGTGCAGGGCCAATAATTAAATTATTATTATATATGTGTATATAGATATATATATACAGCTCTGGCAAAAAATGAAGAGACCACTGCAGAGTTTTCTAAAAATCCCCATCTCTATATGTCTGACAGCCATTCCATTCCAGTGTCAATTCAATTCCAACCAAAGTACACCTCATTCTATTTAATGTGCTTCTGGTTAGGTGATCACCTGAACCAAATCTTATTTAACAATTATTTATCCTCTTGCACTAGGACAAGATGGATGGCAAAACAAGTGCTAGGAATAGCCCAAAAGTAATTTGAATGAAAAAATAACTTTTAACCATGCCAAAGGAGTTGAAAAGAAAAGTATTGAGTGAGGAAGCGCGAAGGGTTCAATTCTGGCTTTACTAGCAGAGGGATACAGTGAGCGACATGTTGCCTCCATCCTTAAAATTTCGAAGACAGCAGTCCATTACAACAAGGTCAAGCAGCAGACATTGGAGATAACAAAGCTACAGGCCGGCCGAGAGTGAAAGCGACGCTCCACTGACCGGGATGACTGTCATCTTATTCGAATGTCACTCAGCATCTGCAGGATGACATCAAGTGCCCTACAAAAGGAATGGCAAATGGCAGCTGGGGTGAAGTGCACGGCAAGAACAGGTCGTAACAGGCTCCTAGAGGCAGGGCTCAAGTCATGTAAAGCTAGAAAAAGGACTTTCATCAATGAGAAGCAAAGGAGAGCCAGGCTGAAGTTTGCCAAAGACCATAAGGATTGGACTATAGAGGACTGGAGTAATCTTCTCTGATGAGTCTAATTTTCAGCTTTGCCCAACACCTGGTCGTCTCGACAGAGACCTGGAGAGGTGTAAAAGCTACAGTGTCTTGCACCCACTGTAAAACTTGGTGGAGGATCAGTGATGATCTGGGGATGCTTCAGCATGGCTGGAATTGGGCAGGTTAATCTTTGCAAAGGACATATAAATCAAGCCACATACAAGGTTACCCTTGAAAAACACTTGCTTCCTTTTGCTCAGGCAATGTTCCTCAACTCTGAGGACTGTGTTTTCCAGCAGGACAATGTCCCATGCCACACAGCTAGGTCAATCAATGTGTGGATGAAGGAGCACCACATCAAGACCCTGTCATGGCCAGCCCAATCTCCAGATCTGAACCCCATTGAAAACCTCTGGAATGTAATCGAGAGGAAAGTGAATAGTCACAAGCCATCAAACAAGGAAGAACTGCTTATATTTTTTTGCCAAGAGTGGCATAAGCTCACCCAAAAGCAGTGTGTCTTATTTTTAGGGAATGTCTTATTTTTCCATCCCCTTGCAGCCCCCAATATGGTATCCCCATCATCCCCTTGCAGCCTATAATAGCCCCATCATCCCCTTGCAGCCTATAATATCCCTATCATCCCCTTGCAGGCCACAATATCTCCTTACAGCCCCTATCATCCCTTGCAGCCCATAATATCCCCATTATCCCTATGCAGGCCACAATATCCCCATGATCCCCTTGCATCTAACAATATCCCCATCATCCCCTTACAGCAGCCCATATTATCCCCATCATCCCCTTGCAGCCCCCATTGACACACATAGCCAAACACACACACAAACACATTCTTTGCTCACCGGTCCACCGCTGCAGTTGGTGCCGCCGCTCTCTGCCTCAGCTGCATAGATGTACGAGCGGAGCTGTCGGCCAATAACAGTGCAGCAGCCACTGGACAATCAGGGCCTGGCTGCTGCACTGTCATTGCCCAAAGGCTTTGCTCGTACATCTATGCATACAGCAGAGGCAGATATCAGCTCAGAGCAGCATAGCTGCAGGTGCGGGTCGTGGTGGGACAGGGAAGTTGGCAGCATCCACTGCTCTGAGCCACCGCAGAGCACACTTTCTGTGTAGTGCTGGTCTGCGGCGGAACGAACTGGCACAGAGACCCCCATGGCCTGGTCCCAGTCCACAGACCGGTGGTTGGGGACCCCTGCAATAGAACACTTGTGGGGTGGCATCAAAAATGCAGTTTCTGAGGCAAAGCCAACAAATGCAAATAAATTGTGGGATGTAGTGAAAGCATCCTGGGCTGGAGTAACAGTTGACAGGTGCCAGAAGTTGGTTAACTCTATGCAACATAGATGAGAAGCAGTTCTGAAAAACTGTGGTTATACAACTAAATATTAGGTTAGTGATTCACAGGAATACTAAATACTAAAACAAAGAGTACATATTTTGAGTTTGTAAAGACAAATGCAAACATTGCTATTTTTTTGAATCATCATTCCTGTGTCTCCGCCTTCTAGTTCTCACTGCTTCTTCTGTCAGTGAAATGCGCAAAGACTGGAGGAGGCAGGGCCTTCTCTTGAGGGGGCCATGCAATCAGACAGCCAGAGAAGAAGTGAGAACTAGATTCACAGGACACAGGAGAAAGGGAGGGAGTGATGATCTGGGGCACATAGCGCAATGTCAGGCATCCTATTTCCATGCACAATGTCAGACGTAATGTACCTAGATATATAGTGGCAGGAAGAGATGGAGAGAGGGGAGGAAAAGAGGGAGGGATCGAGGGAGGGATGGAGGGGGAGAGGAGGGAGGAAGGGAGAAAGGTTTAGCTTAGAGCAAACAGAGGAGTAATAAAAGAATCCCAGTCCCTCATAATGACGTTCTGCTGCTTTTATGCAAATATGCTGCACTGATTTCCCAGTGTTTGATAACACTTTTCTCAGCAATCATACATGGAATCATTGAAGTAAAGGTATGATTGCACTCAGTATCCAAGATCCTGTAAGGCACTGGCTTCAATTTATAGCCCTAAATCCTGCTGGTTGGTTCCCTTTAATAGAATCACAGAATAAAAAACAGGAAAGTCGCAGCTTTCTGAGGAAGATTAAACCATGGCAGACGTGTCAGCTGGCGAGCAGCCTTAAGGCCCTGTCACACATAACGATCGCTCCAACGATCCCGACAGCGATAACGACCTGCCGGGATCGCTGGAGTGTCGTTACCTGATCGCTGGGGAGCTGTCAAACAGGCAGATCTCCCCAGCGATCAGGCCCTGGGAGCCACCTCCCACATCGCTCCCTGCTTAGCGCTGTCTTGGCAGAGCAGGGAGAACGCTGGTAACTATGATAAACAGCGCGGTATCCGGGCAGCGCACGCTGCTTGGATACCCGCTGTTTATCATAGTTACCTGTGTTCTCCCTGCTTACAGGCAGTGCTAAGCAGGGAGAACGCTGGTAACCATGGTAAATGCCGGGTATCTAGGCAGCGCGCGCTGCCTAGATACCCGGTGTTTACCATAGTAACCAGCCCTGTGAAGTCACAGATCGCTGGTTTCTCGCTGTCACACGCAGCGATGCGTGCTGACCAGCGGGAAACCAACGATCAAAAAATGACCCAGAGCACTTTGCAGCGATCAGCGACCTCACAGCAGGGGCCTGATCGCTGCAAAGTGTCACACATAACGACATCGCTGGAGAGATCGTTGTAACGTCACAGTTACAACGATCTCTCTAACGATATCGTTATGTGTGACTGGGGCTTTAGTCTTTGCACACAAACATTAAACAATTAAACATCTCATATAGCCAATACTGGATATCCGGGTGGAGAAACACCTGAGAGTAATTAAATTAAATAATGATCTACACGGAAATAACGAAACAGGCATATACACACAATAAGAAGAAAGGGAAGGAATAAGCAGAACTGCTTATGATAATAAATAAGTTTAGATGAGATCTTGGTGGATGTTAACCCCTAATTGGGATCTTGTCTTCAACCCCTTACCCACGGATGATTTTCAGTTTTCTAGTTTTCGTTTTTCCTTCCCCCTCTTCCCCTTCTTCCAGGAGCCACAACTTTTTTATTTTTCCATCAATACAGATATATGAGGGCTTGTTTATTGTGGAACGAGTTGCACGTATGAATCACATTGATTAATTTAACATATAGTGTACTGGAAAATAAGATAAAAATTTCAAGTGCGGCGAAATTGCAAAAAAAAGTGCAAGTACACGATTGTTTTTTTGGGTTTTTATTCACCATGGTCACTATTTGGTAAAACTGACATGTCAGAATGATGGTTGGTACAAGTTCGTAGATACCAAACATGTATACTTTTAATTGCTGAAATGGCTGAGCTACTTGCGCCTTGGCTTTGGTCCGGCTTCTCGACTGGCACTTCCGGGGACATTCCAAACAGTTGGTACTAATGGAACAAGACGGACTGACCATTCCACTGAAATACCTTGCAGAGATTCCCCCTTCTGACATACAGTCAGTAGGCCAACTCACTGAATTTACATGTGAGACAGTAAACATTTGGTACATATTAGCTGACAAGCTTCCCTCAGCCGATAACATTAGACCCCTCACTCATTAAAGTAGTTACAGTATATTCTTGTACATAGGGGCAGTATTCTAGTAGTTATATTCTTGTACATAGGAGCAGTATTATAATAGTTATATTCTTGTACATAGGAGCAGTATTCTAGTAGTTATATTCTTGTACATAGGGGCAGTATTATAGTAGTTATATTCTTGTACATAGGGGCAGTATTATAGTAGTTATATTCTTGTACATAGGGGCAGTATTATAGTAGTTATATTCTTGTACATAGGGCAGTATTATAGTAGTTATATTCTTGTACATAGGGGCAGTATTATAGTAGTTATATTCTTGTACATAGGGCAGTATTATAGTAGTTATATTCTTGTACATAGGGGTCAGTATTATAGTAGTTATATTCTTGTACATAGGAGCAGTATTATAGTAGTTATATTCTTGTACATAGGGCAGTATTATAGTAGTTATATTCTTGTACATAGGGCAGTATTATAGTAGTTATATTCTTGTACATAGGGGCAGTATTATAGTAGTTATATTCTTGTACATAGGGGCAGTATTATAGTAGTTATATTCTTGTACATAGGAGCAGTATTATAGTAGTTATATTCTTTATAGGGGCAGTATTAAATAGTAGTTATATTCTTGTACATAGGGGCAGTATTATAGTAGTTATATTCTTGTACATAGGGCAGTATTATAGTAGTTATTATTGTACATAGGTAGTATTATAGTAGTTATTCTTGTACATAGGAGGCAGTAATATAGTAGTTATATTCTTGTACATAGGGAGCCGTATTATAGTAGTTATATTCTTGTACATAGGGGCAGTATTATAGTAGTTCTATTCTTGTACATAGGGGCAGTATTATAGTAGTTATATTCTTGTACATAGCGGGCAGTATTATAGTAGTTATATTCTTGTATATAGGGGCAGTATTCTAGTAGTTATATTCTTGTATATAGGGGCAGTATTATAGTAGTTATATTGTTGCACATAGGAGCAGTATTATAGTAGTTATATTCTTGTATATAGGAGCAGTATTATAGTAGTTATATCCTTGTACATAGGAGCAGTATTATAGTAGTTATATTCTTGTACATAGGGGCAGTATTATAGTACTTATATTCTTGTACATAGGAGCAGTATTATAGTAGTTATATTCTTGTACATAGGAGCAGTATTATAGTAGTTATATTCTTGTACATAGGAGCAGTATTATAGTAGTTATATTCTTGTACATAGGGGCAGAATTATAATACTTATAGTCTTGTACATAGGAGCAGTATTATAGTAGTTATATTCTTGTACATAGGGGCAGTATTATAGTAGTTATATTCTTGTACATAGGGGCAGTATTATAGTAGTTATATTCTTGTACATAGGGGCAGTATTATAGTAGTTATATTCTTGTAGATAGTGAGCATCACTTTAGTTTTTATACTTGTACAAAGAAATAAATAATAAAATAAGCAGTGTTTCTTTTGGTATGAAAAAAACAGAATCAAACCATGGAAAATAGCATATCCCATGATGAAACTACTTAAAAAACTGTTGTCATAAACCTCTGACCTAATTGCGGTACGTTAAATCATTATCTTTTTTTCAGCCTAAGCACATTTTACATGATTTAAAGCAGATCAAAAGGCTCATTAGCGTAGGAGGAATGGAAATCCAGTGACAGCCGTCCTGCCGCTCATGATGCACATATAAACTGTGACTGCTCAAAAAATAAAGGGAACACTCACACAACACAATGTAACTCCAATTCAATGACTGCTAAACCCTGACTGCCATTGCCGCGACCTCCATCAGGTTTGCAAGGCTGGAAAATTGGAGCTGTAACCTGTCACGGTGTGTCCGATGGCTCCGGCAATCCTCATGTTGGGAGTCAAATATAAGAAGGGGATGACAACTTGGGGGATCGCAGAGGCGAGCTTCTTACTCCAGCCATGGGGTTGTAGCAGAGGTGGTTGTAGTCTCATAAGAAATACGGACACCATCACTTTCTTGAAAGATAAGAATTTTTACTCCATATTCAATGCACAGTTAACAGTGTACATTTCATTAAATTAATTATCGATTTGGCCATTTCCATAATACCAAGTATCTCTACTTTTTCATTTTTCAGTTTACTCTATTGTGAAATAAGTCTATGTCGAGTGCAACTATTGTATATTTGAAATAGAATTGTGTTTAGTTAGCACCTTCATAGACAAGAATGAGTGCAGCATTATAATGTGTATGTGTATGACATGGGTTCAACACCCGTTTGCTAGCACCTTTCCTCACTCTAGTTGTGAGAGATGAGCTATTGCCCTTGGTATCAGTCTCTAGCACGCCTAAGGGGTTAACCTCTTTCCCAAGGCACCAATTAGATTTTCAAAGCACCTGTCTTTAGTTATAAGACTGCAAATCCATTGTTCTCTGGTATCAGCCGATGAGGAAAAGCCCAGACAGACATCAGGCAGTTTCATTAGTGTTAGGACCCAGTTAACAGAGATCGCCGCAACGTGGCAACTGGTGAATTATCGATTGGCCATTTCCATAATACCAAGTATCTCTACTTTTCATTTTTCAGTTTTCTCTAATGTGAAAGAAGTCTATGTCGAGTGCAACTATTGTATATTTGAAATACATTTCATTAAAGACAACCATTCACCCCCTCCTGGATTTCAATCAAAATGCAGCATGGATGTCTGCTGCATTAAGGCAAAGGGTCCCCCATGTGTCTGTGTGTTGCGTACCCCGAGATATAGCCTTTGTAAAACGCAAGAAGTCAGGATTGCAGTCCTGTGTCTGGAATCAGCTCTATTCACGGGAGCCATTCCCGCCCCCTGCCTCTCTGGGCCGCCTCCCTCATGTCTCTGATCCATCCTCGCCTGCACCTCCTTGTGCTCCTTGACGCAGGCATAGAGCGAGGTCTTGTTTGTTTTCGGCCTGTCCCCGCCTCCAACGTCAGCGCCTTTGCCTGCCCTGCTCCGTGTTATGCTGTATATACATAGAGCAGGGCGGGAATCAGATTCCTGCCCTGCTCTATGTATATACAGCATAACACGGAGCAGGGCAGGCAAAAGCGCTGACGTCGGAGGCAGGAGGTGGGATAGGCGCACGGGCCGAAAAGAAACAAGACCTCGCTCTGCGTCAAGGAGCACAAAGAGGCACAGGCAAGGATGGATCAAGAGACATGAGGGAGGCGGCCCAGAGAGGCAGGGGCGGGAATGGCCCCCGTGAATCACGTTGACTCCAGACACGGAATGCCCTCCTGACTTCTAGCAGTGAGTTTTTCTAAGGCTATATCTCGGGGTACACAGCACACAGACACATGGGGGACCCCTTGCCTGAATGCAGCAGACATCCATGCTGCATTCAGTGCTGCATTTAGATTGAAATCCAGGAGGGGGAGGGTGACAGGTCCTCTTTAACTCTCCCTCTTCTTTAGCTCTGAGTTTCTTAGCAGCAGAGATCTCTAGCTTTTCTATGGTTGGCTTTTCAGGTTTTGCTATGTGAAGTCCTACCTTGGCTTGGGAAGCAGGCTGTAGCACAAACTCTGCCTTTTTCAAGAAAGTTCTGTGTATAAAGTGCGGCCTTTCTATTATTTACCGCGAGTAATCACTAGAGGACAGGAGCGGACAGGTGATGTCATTTCTCCTAAACACTCAGCACTCGCATCGTCACTGTTGCATCCTCCATCTCCAGCACCTACACTCAACTGGCGGAAAAATTCCTAACTGTTGCTATGCAACTTTTGACCATATAAGGAAACTGTAATTCAGAGAAAGGCCAGCAGAGGGCAGTGTAGGATTAGACAGCTTACAACTCTCAGAGCTAAAGTGCAGGAGATGCAATACACAACATTATACATTATAAAACAACACATGACATACTGTGGGTCACTACACTATCAGGTCCCGGGATGAGATCCTCAGACCCATTGTGAGACCATATGTAGATGCAGTGGGCCCTGTGTTCCTTCTGGGCACTGCTTCTCCTGTTCCTCCTTGTACAGAGGAGGAGGTAGCGGTCCTGCTGCTAGGTTGTTGCTCCTCTATGGCCCCTTCTATGTCTCCTGGCGTACTGGCCTGTCTCCTGGTATCTGCACCATGCTCTGGACACTGCTGACAGATGCAGCTACCCTTCTTGTCTCAGCTCGCATTGATGTGCCATCCTGGATTAGCTGCACTACATGAGCCACTTATGAGGGTTGTAGACATCGCCTCATGCTACCTCTAGGGGTGAGAGCAATGACAACATGCAAAAGTGACCAAACCAACAGCCAAAAAGGCAGAGTTACACGGATCCAAAAGACCAGACGAGGAGAGGGCGTGACATTTTATTACAGATTTTTAACATGGGGGCCAAAAAGATTTAATCTGCTTCCATTACACCAGTGGTATCAGGACCACGCTACTGCCAAATAATTCAAACCAAGGAAATCGTCACAGCATATGATGGTTTATCCTACGCATTTCGAAGCGTCACCCCTCTTCTTCAACAGGACTGGTGTGCATTTCATGATGAGGGAACCGAAACACCGAAGAATAAACCATCATATGCTGTGATGATTTCCTTGGTTTGGATTATTTGGTAGCAGCGCGGTCCTGATACCATTTTTCCCGATATCCTGCACAATCGACTTGCCTTGGTGCAGGTGGTTTCTGTGTCAGCTGCTCCAACGCTTTCATATGGTTATGGGTCACAACCACACAAGGTGAGCACCATATCACTTCCCAGTTAACTCCTTCTCTTGCTGGGTAAGACCCTGTTTGCGCTTTCTCTTTTCACTGTTTATTTTTGGTTATCCATTACAGCAGTGACTTACTGAAATGACCCAGGGGGCAGCGGAAATAATGAAATTAATCTTCTCCATAAAGCAAGAGGGACAGGGCTCACAATCCGCAGAAGAATAAGCCTATGTGATGATGACGATGATGATGATGATGATGGCTCCTGCTGCACAGAGTTAATCCCAGGCAGGGGGAGCACTGCAAACCTCTAATGAAATTCCCTGTCAATAAGCTTCTTTGTGTCTTGGATCCGACAGTGACTTGTGTGTCTCCTCAGTCCCAGGATTACGGGTAGGCTAAGCACACGTTAACTACTTCAAAACTGAGTTACAGGATCTGGCCTCTGTCTGGACCTGAAGCAAAACCTTCCAAGGCCGAACCTCGACATAAAACGTGACAGAGTCCATGATCACAGCGCCCAGTGCAGAACTCGGCGGACACAATGGAGCTTATTTATGGAGACCGACGGGAAGGAAAAGTTGAGTTGCTGCCAAAGGCAACACATCAAGTCACCGCTCCGATTTCCTCACCTGCAAATGAGCGATGGAGCCTGACTGGTGTCTATGGACAACACCTCCACTTATTCCAAAAAAGTGCTCATTTCACCCTCCGCTCATCATCGGGTCTCAGCCGTTCCTCTAATATGTTAACCGCTCCCATACCAAATAACATTTAATTGGCTTCTGTCGTTTGTAGATAGGCTGTGTGAACACGCTGAATTTTTGTTTGCGTTTTTTAGGCCTTTTTGACAGTGATTTGTCACAAAACCTGAAGCGTTTCCTGATGCAGCAAAGTCAATGAGAATCCTGAAGTCTCATTCACATGTTGAGAATTTTCTCTTTGCAGATTTGGTGCAGAAATAAATCTGCAGATTCTCAATTATTTCAGTGTTTTTGATACAGATTTCACTCATTCTAATAAGGTCCTGTACACACAGTGCATTTTTATCACATTTTTTATGAATGAGGCCGCCTTCACACCACGGTCAGATCCGATCCGGGGCTCTCAGGGGTGAACCTGGCAGCCCCGGACCGGATCTGGACACAGAACCAGAGGGCCAATTATGCCCTCCAGTCCGGTGTGCAGGCGCATGGCTTATTTGCAGCCGCAGCTGCTGATAATTCAAGATCGCGGGGAGCGAGCAGAGGTCCTGAACTGTCAGCAGGGACAGCTCCGTGGTGCTGATGTGGTGCTCCCGGTGCCGCTCCGGTGTGATCCGGCGCCATAGACCCCCATGTTAGGGGCCCCCGCCGGATCACACCGGAATGGGAGCATCCGGGAGGATCAGCTTTTTGTGTCCGGGAGAATAATCCGAATCCTCCTGGATTCTCCTGGACAGAAGGAAGCCGGACGGCACATAGCTGCCATCCGGCTCCGTCCGGCCCTGTAGCATACTATGGGGCCGAAATCCGGTCCGGGGCTGTCAGGTTCACCCCTGACAGCCCCAGATCGGATTTCACCGTGGTGTGAAGCCGGCCTTAGAATATGTGCACATGATCCGGAGGCGCTAGACGAAGGGCCTCCAGGCCTAAGGAAACCCACGGGTGTGCACAGGGGATCGCAGCCGCTATATACTGACTATCTGCGATGGGCTCAGGGTGACTTCTCCTTGCATTCACCTGATGGTGACCACTTCCAACTCCGCCAACTCAGCGCTGTCCCTAGTTACCCGCTGTGTACCTTGGATACCAGCTCCCAGCGCTTGCTGTGCAGTGCTGGGAGCTTGTCCATCGTTGGTCTCCCGCTGTCACACGCGCCGATGCTGGCCGCCCAGAGGGAGACCAACAATAGATTCATGGACAGGCCCATTAATCTACGATCAATGACTTATCATTGATATGTGTCACACACAACGATGTCGTTTTGACATCGCTGCAACGTCACCAAACCAGCGACGTTGCAACTAGATCGTTCACGATATCGTTGTGTGCAATGGGCCCTTTAGTCTAAAGGCCCAGTTACACACATAGATAATTGTGCAGAGATTGTTCGCAGATCTCTGGCTGCAGTGAAATCATGGACACATTGTTACATTTGTACACGGCCACAAAAGGTAACAATGTGTCCATGATTTCACTGCAGCCAGAGATCTGTGAACAATCTCTGCACAATTATCTGTGTGTGTAATTGGGCCTTTAGTTGACATGTTCAGTAATTGTCTATTAGATCAGATCCGGCACAATCCAATGTTCAAACACAACTTTGTCTGTTTAAATAATTGATTTCTGCGGGATCCGTTTTTTCAACATTGGAGTCTATGGAGAACGGATCCGGTAACTGATCTGCATCGGCCGCAAGGGCCGGAGTACTTGGACACTGTGGGGATATCAGTCCGTTCAGTGGTCACAGTGGCAACCCCATAAGCTGTGGCTCTGACCGAGCATGAAAAAAGGGAATGTTTACAGGGGATTAAAGCTTATATTTCGTGATGCCATCTGTGGTTTCTGATCAGGGTGACCAGCACTACTTGTAGTGACCCCGGGATATAGGTGTAATGGCAGCTAGTTGTAACACTCCTCACGAACGTAGGGGTTTCCCCTCGGTGTAGTTGGTAGTGGATGATGATGGTTGTGATAAATGCAGGATAGAGTTGAAGAAGAAGTGGACAGACACAGGGGTTAGGGTATGTGCACATCAGTCGTTTTTGCATCTTTGCAGATCGTCCGGGAACCGGTGGAGAATGGCAGAAACTGAGTTTTCTGAACTCGGCAGTGTCCCTCGTTTTGCTAACGATTTGCGATCGGGTTATTAGCGTTTGGACAGCGTGTTCTTGGTGATCTCCCCGGCGTTTTTCTTAGCGATTTCCAGACTGGTCTTTGCTGCACTTGTTCAGCTGGAACCGCTGGAAAAACGCTGAAAAGAATTCACCAGCTCTATCTTTGAGAACCGGTGGAAAACCGGTGAATAAACTGAAAACGACAATAAATAAACCGTTCTAATGTACACAGCGTTTTCTAAAAGCCATTGACTAGCATGTTAATCCAACCGGTGGCTAGGATTAACATAAATTAACATAAAACTCAGCGGAAACCGCCAACGGAAAACGCTAAAAAACAGCCCACAAAACGACTGATGTGCACATACCCTTACAGTTCTTACCAGTCTCTTTACTTGCAGCTTAGTTTGGTACCAACCCAGCCAGGGGCACTGAGCTTTCCCAGATTGCCAGCTCTCAAGCAGACCAGGTCCACTCCACTGCGACACCATTCATAAGCCTTTCCATGCTGCTCTCCTTCCTGCCGATTTAATACCAAATTTTACTACCCAATCAATGTTCCTAGTTGTGGCTAATAGCCAAATAGGGCCCCTCCAACACATAAACATTAGTTTCAACCAGTGGCATAACTTCTAGCCCAACGAAAGCTCCAACAGGGCCCCCCAATTATTGCAAATATTTAATAGTATTAGTCATTTTCTATAGACCAAAGGGACATCTGGGGCCCCCTAGGCTGCAGGGCCCGGGTGCGATTGCAACCCCTGCACCTATTGTAGTTACGCCCCTGGTTTCAACAAATAAAGAAAAGGGTTTCTGCCCTGATTTATATTGGATGTCACACAATGACCCCATACTGTGCTTAGATTTAAAAATGCATAATTTTAATGTTTCTATTAAAAAACATGCAAGATATGGCATTTCACATGGAACAGTATGTTAATACAAGACATCAAAATCTCTTTTTACATTTTAACAAGGTGAAAAAGTGCACAATACATGAAAATAGTAGGCCTTCCCAAAATATGAGGTAACGTACCCCCTGTGGTTTTTTATACAATGGGTAGGTAGGAGTTAATAATGGAGGGAATTTCGACTATTTCAAGGCTTATTTGTAGACAGTATCTTATACTAAGTGGTGACTGTATTGTTCCAACCTGAACACCAATGAAACCAGCAAACAATAACCCTCTCCAGAATACTTTTTAGGGGTTCTTCACGCACTGCAACATCGCTAGGAATGTCGCTGCAATGTCACAGGTTTTGTGACGTAACAGTGACCTGTCCAGTGATGTCGCAATGTGTGACACGCACCAGCGACCCAGCCCCTGCTGTGAGGTCACTGGTGGCTGCACGTCGCTCAGAACCATTTTTTGGTCCTTGGTCTCCTGCTGGTCAGCATGCATCAGCATGTGTGACAGCGAGAGACCAATGATCAGCGACCTCACAGGCTGGTAACCATTATAAACACCGGGTAACTAAGCAGCACGCGCTGCCTAGGTACCCGGTGTTTACCATGGTTAGCAGCGATCTCACGGCTGCTGAGTCTCTGCTGAGTCTCTGCTGAGTCTCTGCTGAGTCTCTGCTGAGTCTGTCTGTTTGACAGCTCACCAGCGACTCCACAGAGACTTTCCAGCGATCCCGGTCAGGTCGGATCGCTGGTGGGATCGCTAGAAAATTTGTGTGTATAACTGGGCCTTTACTCCTTGAAGAGGACTTAGGGTGTGTGCCCACATGCCGGGTTAGATGTGTAAACCGCCGGTCGGTTTACATAAGTTTTATGTAAATTTATGTTAATCCAAACCGGCGTTTGGATTAACATTAAAACCTATGTAAACCGACACCCGCTGTGCACACAGCGGCGGTTTACACATGCTCATCTGTTGCTAACCCGCTGGGTTCCCAGCGGGTTAGCAAAGAATGTGCATGTCCTATAAACCGGCCAGTTCTGCAGCGGCTGCAAGCAGAATCATGTGCTGCTTCCAGCCGCTGCAGAACCGCCGGCGCTAACCCGCTGTGCACCCGCCCGCAGCACCCGCCCGCACCCGCCTCACATACCCGCCAGGAAGCCGGTGGACGCCTGCAGAGCTTCCTGGCGGGTCCGCCCAGCCGCCCACCGGCACAAAGCCGGTATGTGGGCACACAGCCTTAAGGTGCCGTCACACACAACAATGTTCCAGCAATCCCGACAATGACCAGGATCACTGGAACATGGCTGTGTGCTGGCTGGGTAGCTGTCAAACAGGCAGATCTCAGGGACCAGGGAGCCACCTCCACATCGCTGGTAACCATGATAAACAGCGGGTATCTAGGCAGCGTGCGCTGCTTACGGTGCTTCAACACAGCGTTTTTCTGGGATCCAGAAACGGACAGCCACGGATCCGATTTGGCCCCCATGTATCCCTATGGGCATGGATTGGATCGGATTTGCCCTTAGTGGCATCTGATTTTTCTCGGATCCGATTCTGTCTGATTTTTAGCTGTGCCCAAAATCGCAGACTGCTGCGATTTTGGGCACAGCGGGTCAAATTGGACCAAATTGGATCCGACCTGATCCGCGCCAAATAACATGGAGTGCGGGTCCGAGGAAACAGCTGATGATTCCTCGGACCCAATGTTAGTGTACTGAGCATGCTCAGTACACTAAAATCGCTCTGTGCCATCTAATTTCACTTCTGCAATGTATATTCATACACACATTCATTCATGTCACACGCGCCGATGCTGGCTGCCCAGCGGGAGACCAACGATAAATTTATGGTCCAGGTCATTTACCAACAATCAACGAATTTATCGTTGGTCGTTGGTAAATGTCACACACAACGATGTCATTGCGACATCGCTGCAACGTCATCGTTAATGATATTGTAGTGTGTGACGGGGCCTTAACTCTGACTACTTCCTTCCTCCCACCCTCTAAACCTACGCCTTCCTCCAAACAGCAGATGGGATCTGCTCTCAAGAGGAGTTACTTCTGCCCTGCATCCCTGGTCTGGAGTTAGGATGGGTGTTGGGTGTGTGGTTGAGTGTCTCAATTTAATGTTCCCAACTTACCTGAGAACAATGGCACCACCCCTGTGGAGTAGGTGCAGCACCACTGTGGCGACCAAGATGCAGGGTCCAACAGATTGCTATTTATCTTCCATTTGAAACTGATCCAGTAAGAAAAAACGGATCCTTTACAGATGAAAGAATGAAGGCTAAATACCGATCAGGTACAGGATCCGTTCTCCATAGATTCCAAGGAATCCTGCAGAAATCTGTCGAGCCCAGGCTTTGGGGTACTCGGGTGTCAGGCCGCAAGGGTTAATGCTCCTGCTGTCACAGGGAGTGGTGGCCACGCCTGACCCCGTGTCCTGGGCCTATCTTCCAAAAAAGGGGTGATATTTACCGGGGATTATATACAAAGTTGTCGTGACGCCACCTGCAGTTTCTGGTGATGGGTCACCAGCGCCTCCATAGTCCGCGGAGGTAGTTGGTAATGCGGCTAATGTGGTATAGTCCTCCACAGGTAGGACTGGGACCTCCGGGGCAGCGTAGTGTTAAGGCCACGTCACACGCATCAATCTTATGACCGATATCGCTTAAGTGATCTGCTTTTTTGATCGCTTAAGCGATATCGTTTGTGCGTCGCTGCGTGTAATCAAGCGATATTACAATGTAAAATCTGCTTGATCGTGACATCGCAGATTTGGAGCCGGAGCTCATATCAAGCGATCATCGCTTGATCAATCTGCCTCATCGTGGTGTGTGACACCACGATGAACGATCTCCCAGCGGCAGAGCTATGCTGGGAGATGGTATCTATGGTAAACGTCGGGTTACTAAGCGCCGCGCGCATTTTGATCGGACAGCATGGATCTGAAAATCCGTATGTGAAACCAGCCTTACCCTCTCTGGTCACTGCAGTGGTACACTGCTGTGTCTGGCTCCCTTTCTTGACTCAAAGGGGGACCAGGTGGCTGAAGCCTCCATGGTGTGACGGAGTTCTCTGTGGTCCTGGAGCATCCCACAGGTGCGGATCCCCGAGGTCCGGTACTTCTTTGGGCGAGCTTCCTCATTCCTATTTAGCTATCTGCTCCTCGCATTCTGTCCCCACTTAGGCTTGCGGGACGTAGAAGGGCCACTCCGGATCACTGGTTCGGGCCTAACCGCGGCACCGACCACCAGGACGTCTTCGCAGCTCTCCTAGCGTCTGCACACTCTGACTAACTCCTCCCCCAGCAGCAGTATTTATATGGGATCTTGCCTAAGGGCGGCAAGTTGGGCTCCCCCTACTGTGCCGGGGTGGAAGATGTTGCATGTAGTAGGTACCTGCTGTGGAAACCCAGCTGTGCATTAGAGAAGTCTGTGGCTGTGTGAGCAGGGCGCCACAAATCAATTATGTAAAAATGGACAAAAAAGTTGTGTTTGCACAATGGATTGTGCAGGACCCGATATAACGGATGATTACTGGATGGGTGACTTCTTCGTGTGATGTCTAGAGAGATCTCATGTGACCCCGGCCGCCATATCGATTGTCACCTACCAGGAAATATATAACGAAGAAATAGCTGAATAGAATTATCTTCTGAGTCTTGGAAGTCTCCTTACTAGGAATGTCTGGTGGAATGAGACTAGGCCCTGCAGGGATTGTCACTGATCTGCTAATGTCAGATGTCAGGTTGGAGGGATTGTGGCTGTAATATGGAGGCTCCTCCACTGCATCAGCTGCTGCTGTGTCCCCACATACTGGATGATAAAGAAGCAGTTGATCCCAGGCTAGGAGGGGGCAGAGGACAGGAGGTGTGTGCTTACATTTGGAGAGCAGCCACAGGAAGGGAAATGCTTGTAGTGAGCTCCTGAGTAACACAAGAGATGGATTAGTGTGTGTCAGCTGCCTGGCTGCCTCTCAATGCTGCCTTTCTGTGCTGCTGCCCTCCTCTACAGCTGCTAACTGGGGACCCCAACCCTCATTACCCATACAAGATTAGTGCAAAGGTGCATGAAAGAGCTGAGGGCCAAGGGAGCAGATCAATGGGAGCTATGGCCACAAGGTAAGGACCTGCAGATAATGACCTCAGAAGTGCTGGAGGGCACAAGGAATGGACAGAGCAATAAAGTTCTGCTATTCAATCTATCCTTAGAACTCAATAGAACCTTGTGCATTAGGCTTTGTTCACACGTTGCTTCTTTGGGTTTTTTTCTGCAGCACAACCTGCTCTTTGCTTCCAAAAAGCAGGTTTTGCTCCTTTTTTTTTTTTTTTTGCAGTGATTTTGGTGTTTTTTGTCTACAGTACATGTTTAAATAAAGTTAGTTTCATTCGCCAAAAAAGGTTGCGTTTTTGCATTTTCCCATTTCTCTTCAATGCAGCAGAGACGCAGAAATAATTGACCTGCGGCTTCTTTCAAAAATGCAGCAGTTTTCCCTATGCAGGAGATTTCTGAAATCTCAGAGATTATGCTGGTACTGTCAAAAGGAGCTTTTAATATGCATAAAACTTATAAAAATGCAGCAAAAATGCAACGTGTGAACATAGCCTGAGAGTATATGCCCACGCTGCTGATTTGGTGCAGAAAGTTTTGTGACAAATCTGCATGCCTATCCTGAAGCCAGCAAAGTCAATGACAATTCTGAAGTGTTGCGCACTTATTTTATCCTTGCAGATTTGGTGCAGAAAATAATCTGCAGCGTGTCTAGTTTTGACGCAGATTTCTTGCTTTCTCAACCCTTCCAGCCATTGATTTCATTAAAGGGGTTGTCTGGGCTTTTTCTAAAATCTGTGTGTGTATCTAGGCTGCAGAATGCTAACAGTTTGTAATTTACACCCTGTTAGCATTTTGCATAGTTACCTAGATATCAGCATTCTGCATGTGTGGAGGAGCTGCTCAACCTCCGACTAGAGGCTTGTTGTTTTGGAGCCTGGGTGTAAACGTCACTACTGGTCATTTACACCAAGACTCCAATAGGATCACCCACATTCACCTATATAGACACTGATTGAACCGCACTGCACTGAGCGGTCATCTCTTCTCTCTGCATAACTGTGCCGAAGCCGGCCCTCTGTGAAGGTGATGACCGCTCTGTGCAGTGCCGCAGTGTGCACACTGTTCATTCTTCTAACCCCGTGCCCGCGCTGTCACTGAAGCGATCCTCCTCTCTGTATCACTGCCACAGCCGCCACCTCTGTGAAGGAGATGAGCGTGCACACACCACAGCACTGACACAGAGCGGTTCATCTCCTTCACAGAGGGGAGGCTGTGGCACTGATACAAAGAGGAGGATAGCTTCAGTGACAGCGCAGGCACCAGGGAAGGAGGTGAGCGCAAACGCAGCAGCACTGCACAGAGCGATCATCTCCTTCACTGAGGGGTGGCTTTGGCACAGTGTTACAGAGAGAAGGAGATGTCTGCTCACAACAACACGGTTCAGTCACAATCAGCGTCTGCATAGGTGAGCGGGGATGGGCCTATATTGAGACATGAGGGCCTGTTGGAGTCTGGGTGTAAATGACCAGTTGTGGTGTTACAGCCGGGCTCCAAAACAACACGCCTCTGTTCGGGGCCTGAGGCTGCTACATCACACATGTTGAATCATGACATCTAGGTAACCATGCAAAATGCTAACGTGGTGTAAATTACAAACTGTTAGCATTTTGCAGCCTAGATACATACACAGATTTTATGAAAAGCCCAGACAACTCCTTTAGAAAAAAAACCCATGACACATCTACATTGCATTTTTGGTGTGTGTTTTTTGCCAGAGGATGCAGATTTGCTGCAGAAAATTTCTGCACCAAATATTCAGCATGTGAACATAGCCTTACATTGTATTAGCGCAGTAAGATATCTGGTGAAGGGGGCGCACAGGAGTTCACATCAGCATGTGCTACAGAGTATGATCCAGGATCGAGAGTCGGGGGATGCCAGCACACAGTATATTACAGTGCTGAAATCTAGGGACTTTTTTGTTCCAGTTTCCATGGGAAAAAAATGCAATTTATTTGACTCTGAAAGCATTTTGGACAGGACAGGCTTCATTCAGGTTTGTCCATATTATTATTATTTTACTTTTTTTTGACACATTACATTCAGTGGGACTTTTCATTTGACCTATTTTTGCAAATTAAATGTCTGCATAAAAATAAAATCTGAGATGTCTCTTAAAGTCCGCTGCGATGTGGATCACTGCAACATTGTGAACCGATCGCTGGTGAACTGTTACACAGGCAGACTCACCAGTGACAAGTGAACCAGCGACATTGTGGAAAAGAATAAAATATTCTTTCCATGATGTCTAGCTCCCACTGCCAAGCTGCAGTAAGCGGGAACAGACTGGTAACCATGGTAAACAGCGGGTATCTAGGCAGCGCACAGCGCCTAGTTACCCGATGTATACCCTGGTGACCAGCCTTCTCCGCTTACAGGCTGGTATCCAAGGTACACAGTGGGTAACTAGGGACAGCACTGTCCCTAGTTATCCGCTGTGTATCTTGGATACCAGCCTGTAAGCAGAGAAGGCTGGTCACCAGGGTATACATCATGTAACTAGGCGCTGCCTAGATACCCGCTGTTTATCGTGGTTACCAGCACCTACTGTTCCAGCGCTGGGAGCTCGTTCATCGTTGGTCTCTTGCTGTCACATGCGCCGTTACTGGGCGTCCAGTGGAAGACCAACGATAGATTTATGGCCCTGTCCATAAATCTGCGATCAATGACGTATCATTGATTGTTGATACGTGTCACACACAACAATGTTGTTTCAACATTGCTGCAACGTCACCAAACCAGTGTATCGTTCCCTTTACTTTGGTCCGATTTGTGGGTCAATCAATCAAACTGTGAACCGCAAGTGCGGCCGTTATGCGGTAATCGCGGCAGTTGCGTTTTTTTTCACCACAACTGCCGTGATCAGCGTAAAATGCTGATGTGAAAGAGCCCTAATAAGGTTTTGGTTTTTTTCTCATTTTTTTTAAGCAAAAAGTAGAGGTGAATGATAAAGACCCAACACATGGAAAAAACAGGATGGAGAACTGTGTGTTTTAATGATGGAAAAAACATGAAAGTGTGAATAATGACGTAAATAGGGATTATAATTTGTATCGAGTTCCAACAATTGCTGTTTATTTAATCATACATATAAATATATATAGTGGAACGAGAGCGTGGGGCACTGCGATACCGCTGCAATCTGTTGCCATATATAGGTCCTAATTTGGACCGGGTGCGTACACTTCGGACTGGTGGTGCAAGCTAAAACAGTTCATTAAAGAGTTCAATCAGTAGAAAAATGAGCGTCTCTCACCAGTATGCGTCTTCTCTTTTATTAAAGCCAGGTTACAGGCAGCATGGCAAGGGTAGGGAATGTGGAGTACAGGTGACGACGGGCACCGTTTCGCAGTGATAAGCTGCTACTTCCGGTCAGGTCTGACCGGAAGTAGCAGCTTATCGCTGCGAAACGGTGCCCGTCGTCACCTGTACTCCACATTCCCTACCCTTGTCATGCTGCCTGTAACCTGGCTTTAATAAAAGTGAAGACGCATACTGGTGAGAGGCACTCATTTTTCTACTGATTGAACTCAATAAATATATATAGAGTATTCCGGGTGCAGACATAAGTTTGATTCAGAGCGGTCCGTAACAGCTTCCCAGTTTGTAAAAATAGAACCATAAATAGGGCAGAGCCGAAACGCGTCATTTTTTTAATGAAGTTCTGTTACATCTCTGTCTGATCAACTGCTGCTGTTTTTTTTTATGAAACGTGAAGTTTTATACATATAATTTCGTCATGGAATCTTTCCATCACTGGATTTTCTCTTCCTTTTCTTTTTTTGCAAAAATATATGGAATGTGTTAATAATAATTTTATTTATTTATTTTTAAACGTCCAGAAAAAAAATCAGATCTGGCTGCAAACTGATCATAATGTGATGACCAAAATTAGTATATTTAATGTTTTTAGTTGAAGGGAAGTTCTGTCTAATGGTGGCTTCTCACACAAGGATATCCTGAACGATATCCTTGAAACGTCACAGATATGTGACCGTTTAAAAGACATCGTTCGGGCGTCGTTGCGTGTAAACCAACGATATAGGAAGAAAAAATGGTTGGAACGTTCATCCAAGATTTGAGATCCTGACCTCGAATCTATCGTTCGTCGTCCAATTAACGCTGCTGGAAGAAGCCACATCGTTCAGTGTGACACCTTTATGAACGATGTCGTTCCAAAATCTCCTATTCCTGCCGCTTTATAAGAGCGTTCAGTCCTTGCGCTCATATTTAACTGGTGCGTTGCCGAATTGGATATCGTTAACGATATCCTTGTGTGTGACAACGCACTAACGATGTCGGAACGATCACTGTTATGTGATCGTTCTAAGGATATCGTTAACAATATCCTTGTGTGACAACGCACTAACGATGTCGGAACGATCACTGTTACGTGATCGTTCTAAGGATATCGTTAACAATATCATTGTGTGAGAAGCCACCATAATTGCAAAAACTGACACAGCGCACTTTCATCTGTTACATCAGATGACCGTATAAATCAGTCCGAGATCGGACCGCAACGTTCAGAAACACGCAGCCAATCTTAGCATTGCGTTCTGATTCACGGTATTCGGTCGTCTGAATGAATAAGTGATTTCTGGTTTTCTTTAGGCGCTCAAAAGCAACGAGCCTGGTTCATTCTTTTGAGATATGGAGCGCATCTATCTGACAGCAATGACGTGCAGATTCCCAAGGAATAAAACTCGTTGGGCCCGATTCATCAAAACTAGTTTTGGTCACGCTGGTCTTGATGAGGAAAATGTGCAAAACAATGAACCTATGCATTTCTAAGTAAAAACATTTAAATCAACAAATCTTGGAATCATGATAATTTCCACAATTGGATGTGATGAAATAAAAATGTTTGTGTGCTGAGATAATTCTATACAGTGCAACCTTTGATTCCAAGCATAATCTATTATGGGAATGTGCTTGTAATCCAAATCACTTGTATCTCAAAGCAAATTTTCCCATAAGAAATAATTGAAATGCAGATGATTCATTCTACAACCCAAAAATATCTTCTGTATTCATATAAAATTATTACAGTTTTGCAATGGCAGTTCTATGGCATACACAGTATACACATGTATAGGAAGTCACGGTTATCAGTTACAGTACCTAAAGTTAGTTTAGTAGCGGTGTCACACGTGTACAGTATCAAGTATGGAGGCTCTATGTTCAGAGTGCGGTGAACACCCAAAGGCCAGAACCCAGAAGTGAGGAAAAGACCGAGATGAATGGTTTATGTGCATTCACTAGTAGCCTTGAGTATTACTACCACTGTACTGTATCTGTGCAGGGACGGGAGTACAGTACTGTAGAGCCGAGCGGTGCAGAGGGATCATGTGATGCTCTTTTTTCAGATCTTGGTTTTATACCAAGTTACAATTTTTAAACATTAGCTTGTCTTATGTGGCGCCCCACATGGTCAGGCGTCACACCGCTGTATTACACTCATAAAAGCAGTGTAATTTTCCCTAACTGCAAGTGGATGCTGGGCTGGTGGGTGGGACCCATTCCTGCACTCCCACACTAGAGTAGTGGTAGGAGGTTACTCCTGGGAGGGAGATATAGTCACCTATAGAGGGAGTCATAGAGTAGTTAGTGAGGAGTTGGAGTCGAGGAGGAGTGTGGAGCAAGTCGGGAGGTCTAACAGGACAGCTCTACGCTGATCCGGAGGAAAGATGAAAGGGGATTCTGAGGGGATCCTGGGAGAGGGTGCCTGACGCGTGAGTCTGGGCCCAAGAGAGAAAAGGGGAACCCCAGCGTGGAGCGACCATACTCCAGGGAATTCCCCTGTCCACCACGGAAACGCCGGACTAGAGGACCCGGCCAGAGTCCATCTCTGAAGTCGTTGCTGTGGTCTGTTCACTGACTGCGACACCCTGCCAGACGGAGCGGTCTGTCTGCTTCCTCACTTCGAGGGAGGGGAGCCCCAAGACTACCTTCAAGGAGTAATTGGGTATAGACTCATCCTAGGTGGGGAAGAAAGGACACTGGTTCGTCAACTAAGGCATACCACAGGTACCACCATACCACCTGGCATCCACTTGCAGCCAACCGTAGAGCTGCCTGTTTCTTTAACAACTTTTGCTGAACTGTGGACTTGTATGCTGATGACTGTTTACAGTAAAGTACCCGGGAGGAGTGACTTTGCCTCCGTGTCTTTGTGCCATTTACCATCAACCTCTTTGCTTACAGCAACGCTGCCCCGGAGGACCAGCTCCACCTGTAGGGAGCTTTGCCATCCTTGCCGCGATACCATCACCCTCCGGAGGACTGTGGCGGCGCTGGTGACCCATTACCAGGTACTACAGGTGGCGTCACGTGACAATAACTCTTATCCCCTGTACATAACCCCTTTTTGAAGTGTCACCCAGGCCACGGGCTCAGGTGCTGCCACCCGTGACATCCCCGTGAACCCCTCAGAGCCTGATACCCGAGTACCCCAGGGCCTGGGACTCGACAGTAACATAATAATGATTAAAGCCTGACGTTCACATTGTACTACAATAAATTTAATCACTTAAACATGAGCCGTATAGGAGGGAGTTGGAGCCTTTTTTAAACAGTTTTTTTTTTTCCCCAAAATGCGGTAACATTTCAGAATAGAACAAACCAGGTTGTGATTGTGCAGCATAAATCCAGTGACCGCTTCACACTATAAACTGAAGGCCTCCGGGTCCTATGATTACATGTTCTATGGGTTGTGACAATTCGATTGATATAATTTCGATTGCTTAGTAACCTCTCCAGCCAGTATCATTGTGATCTGTCCTGGTGATGAGGATATGCTCAGTAGATGCTGCTGTTTGCAGATAACTTATCTCATGTCTTCTGATTGTCAGATGACTGCACATCCATTGTCTTATGTATAAACCCAGGATGGGCCTGATCTCAGGTTCTTCACTGTATTCTGCTCCTTTGCTAATCAGCATTGTGAAAAGACTGGAAACATTTTCATGGAGGACGTTTTGTGGGGCCACGACAATAATAATCTGCAGAACATGGTATAAACAGGGGCGTAATGCTGGCTGTCATAGAGAGCATGGTCAGACCTGTGCTGGAGAGGGCCGCCGACCGGACAGGTCTCTGTACCACAATACACACAGCCACCAGAAGACGCCAGGCTGACACCAGAGTGTCCGGCAGAACATCATATGCCGCCATAGCACACAGGCGATGTCAGAACAGCGGCATAAGGGATCATATATACCATAATGGGGGACATACAGGTTAATCTCAGTGAATTAGAACATCAAGAAAAATAATTTTTTTCCAGTAATTCAATACAAAAGGTGAAACACATATATTATATAGAGTCATTACACACAGAGGGATCTATTTCAAGTGTTATTTCTGTTAATGTTGATGTTTATGGCTTACAGCCAAAGGCTCAGTGGTTTGCGCTGCAGACTTGCAGCACTGGGGTCCTGGGTTCAATTCCCACCAAGGAAAACATCTGCAAGGATTTTTTATGTTCTCACGTGTTTTCATGGGTTTCCTCCGGTTCTCCGCTTTCCTCCCACACTCTAAAGACATAGTGATAGGATATTTAGATTATGAGCCCTGATGGGGACAGTGAGTTGTAAATGTATATAAAGCACTATGGAATTCATGGGGCTATATAAATGAATACATTTTATTATTATTATTATTATTATTATTATTATTATTATTTATTAATAATAATGAAAACCCAAACATCATTATCACAGAAAATGAAAGTAGGGAGGATGAAGGGTTAAAAACTGTGCTGCCATATTCCACAAGGCATCAAAGGGCGAATATAATATTGATGTATTAGTCAATTCAGGGCTCCCTGGCCCCTTCGTCAGGACAAATCAATATTATATTGCCATGTTTCAAGGAGAATCCTCCCCACTCTATACGCACCACACTGGGGACTGCATAGTGGTTGTGACTCTCACAACCGCACAAGGTGAAGCCTCTGATATCTATTTAGGTCATATTTTATCTCTCAGACCCTTCATCCTCCCGACTTTAATTTTCTGAGATAATGACCTTTGGGTTTTCATTGGTTTTCATCAACATTAACATAAATATTCACTTGAAATAGATCGCTCTGTAATAACTCCATATAATATATGTGTTTCACTTTTTGTATTGAATTACTGAAATAAGTAACTTTTTGATGATATTCTAATTAATTGAGATACACCTGTATATACCAGCATGGAGGAGAAATATATTCCAGTATGGGGGTCATATTTACCAGGATTGGAGACATATATGCCAGGATGGGGGACATATATATCAGGATGGGGGACATATATATCAGGATGGGGGACGTATATAACTGGAAGAGGGCCAGGGTGGGGGACATTATTACAAAAAGAAGGGGCGACAACACTTATGTCTTTATAGGATTTAGAATACTACAAAGGTCCACACATCTGACCAACATGCGGTGGTTTTTTTTTTTTCAACCAATTTTGAGAACTGTTACATTTTTTTAAATCTGCGGCATGTCAATTCTATCAGCATTGTTTCAATGAGGAAATGCAAAAAACTGCAACCATGCATTTTTGCAACATTTTTTGTGAATAAAATTAACTTAATTTAATATGTGCTGTACACACGACATAATCTGCAGTAATAATGCAGCAAGCAGCTTATTTACGGCAAAACAGCAGGCTTTCCTTGCAAGAAAAAAAAAAAAAAAACGCAACGTGTGAACACAGCCTAATAGACAGAACATGACAACAGAAGAGGCTGATTGCAGGTTTATTCTTGAAGAGATGTCAATTGATGGAGTTTTCCATTATGGTGTAAATAAAGCTTATTCTATTTGTTCTGACAATACAAAGTTTCGATTGCTCACCATATTCCACATCTCCGCTTTTAGGGAATAAAACTCAGAAAAAACATAATATTTCTCACAACTGAGGCTCCATTCATCTGAAACGACTGTATAGGTTATATTTTTAAATGACATACATTTTTGCAAGAAAGTCTCCTCCTCTT
The DNA here is from genome assembly GCA_033576535.1 of Allobates femoralis. Taxonomy (NCBI): domain Eukaryota; kingdom Metazoa; phylum Chordata; class Amphibia; order Anura; family Aromobatidae; genus Allobates; species Allobates femoralis. Next base: position 154,077,696 of record JARQOC010000007.1, read on the forward strand.
CTTCTTTGTCCTCTTCTTCCTCCTCCTCCTCTTCTTCCTGTTCGACCTCTTCTTCTTCCTTCTCTTCGTGCTCTTTTTCTTCCTCCTTTTTTTCCTAGTCTTCTTCTTCCTCCTCTTCGTCTTCCTCTTCGTCGTCCTCTTCTTTATCCTCCTCTTGTTTTTCCTCCACTTGTTCCTCCTCTTCTTCTTCCTCCACTTGTTCTTCCTCCTCTTGGTTCTTCCTCCTCTTCCTCCTCTTGTTCTTCCTCCTCTTCCTCCTCTTGTTCTTCCTCCTCTTCATCCTCTTGTTCTTCCTCCTCTTGTTCTTCCTCTTGTTCTTTCTTCTCTTGTTCTTCCTCCTCTTGTTCTTCCTCCTCTTCCTCCTCTTGTTCTTCCTCCTCTTCCTCCTCTTGTTCTTCCTCCTCTTCGTCCTGCTGATCTTCCTCCTTCGTCCTCCTCTTGTTCTTCCTCCTCTTCCTCCCCTTGTTCTTCCTCCTCTTTGTCCTCCTCTTCGTCCTCCTCTTTGTCCTCCTTCGTCCTCCTCTTGTTCTTCCTCCTATTCTTCTTCCTCCTCTATGTCCTCTTGTTCTTCTTCCTCCTCTTCGCCCTCTTATTCTTCTTCCTCCTCTTCGTCCTCCTATTCTTCTTCCTCCTCTTCGTCCCCTTATTCTTGTTCCTCCTCTTCGTCCTCTTGTTCTTCTTCCTCCTCTTCGTCCTCCTATTCTTCTTCCTCCTCTTCGTCCTCCTATTCTTGTTCCTCCTCTTCGTCCTCTTATTCTTGTTCCTCCTCTTCGTCCTCTTGTTCTTCTTCCTCCTCTACGTCCTCTTATTCTTCTTCCTCCTCTTGTTCTTCTTCTCCTCTTTGTCCTCTTGTTCTTCTTCCTCCTCTTTGTCCTCTTGTTCTTCTTCCTCCTCTACGTCCTCTTATTCTTCTTCCTCCTCTTCTTCTTCTTCCTCCTCTACGTCCTCTTATTCTTCTTCCTCCTCTTCTTCTTCTTCCTCCTCTACGTCCTCTTATTCTTCTTCCTCCTCTTCTTCTTCTTCTTCCTCCTCTTTGTCCTCTTGTTCTTCTTCCTCCTCTTTGTCCTCTTGTTCTTCTTCCTCCTCTTTGTCCTCTTGTTCTTCTTCCTCCTCTTTGTCCTCTTGTTCTTCTTCCTCCTCTTGGTCCTCTTGTTCTTCTTCCTCCTCTTGGTCCTCTTGTTCTTCTTCCTCCTCTTCGTCCTCCTGTTCTTCTTCCTCCTCTTCCTCCTCTTCTTCTTCCTCCTCTTTGTCCTCTTGTTCTTCTTCCTCCTCTTTGTCCTCTTGTTCTTCTTCCTCCTCTTTGTCCTCTTGTTCTTCTTCCTCCTCTTTGTCCTCTTGTTCTTCTTCCTCGTCTTTGTCCTCTTGTTCTTCTTCCTCCTCTTTGTCCTCTTGTTCTTCTTCCTCCTCTTCATCCTCTTGTTCTTCTTCCTCCTCTTTGTCCTCTTGTTCTTCTTCCTCCTCTTCTTCTTCTTCCTCCTCTTTGTCCTCTTCTTCTTCTTCCTCCTCTTTGTCCTCTTGTTCTCTCTTCTCCTCTTCGTCCTCTTGTTCTTCTTCCTCCTCTTGTTCTTCTTCCTCCTCTTTGTCCTCTTGTTCTTCTTCCTCCTCTTTGTCCTCTTGTTCTTCGTCCTCCTCTTGGTCCTCTTGTTCTTCGTCCTCCTCTTGGTCCTCTTGTTCTTCGTCCTCCTCTTGGTACTCTTGTTCTTCGTCCTCCTCTTGGTCCTCTTCTTCTTCCTCCTACTCTTCGTCCTCTTTACAATTGTATTAAGTCTGGATATTTCTCTATGAATGACTCACAGCAGCGGCAGCAGCACGTATTTCCCTCCTGTCCTTATGGTTTGTTACAATGTGTCAGTGCATGTACAATGTTCCAATCTGAAGTCCAGTCTGTATCTTGGGTCAGAAGGGGTTTCATGCTCTGAATGAAATCAATAATTCTTCCATTCACTGCAGACCTTTACAATGATGCAATGAAATACAAAGTATCTTTGATAGTTGCATAATTCTTGACCTTCAGTATATAAGGAATGGTAATGGAGGTGCCTCCCCTTCCCCCTCTTTTTCCTGGTGAAGATGGGGCACAGTCATTGGAGCAGCAGGTGGGGGGCCCCACTTGTCTTTTGCCTGTCCCCGGTGGGCGTCACCAGCTGTCTTACTAATCACAGACACAATAGTGCCTCTTGCATTAAGGGGGCTCGCAGCTGTCTATGGGAGTTATCAAATCCCACACCCTCATTGTAAGCTGCGCTGAGGAGACCCCGTCTGATCTCTGTGTGGGTTTTAGAAGCCATCACTCAATGTTGCACATAATGAAGGGCTTACACCCACTGAGATCCTGCAAATAACCCTCCGCACGGCGGGCGAACTGCACACGTAGACCCCAAACTAAGACAAAAGCATCGGCTTTATTTCATAAAAGAAACACTGGATTAGGAAAATATTAACCTCACCTTCAAGAGCAAATGTGGAAAATGTGAAGGTAGGGGAAGTTGGGGATCTACTTATCCAGTCATAGAACAGGCAGAAATGAAGTCACTTATTCCATGTATTTACATGTTGCAATTACTGGCCAACAAATTCCATATAAAGCCTGTGATACGTCCTATGGTAGAGCAGCAGGGTATGATGGATTTATTGACGATCAGCCTTGTGGTGGTGGAGTGGTCAATGGGGTTCTTACTAGGAAGATGTAGGTCGTGCTGGTGTGTCCAGATGTTGCATCTGTTTGGTATTCAGTAGGCTATGTTCTTATGATGAGCTTTCGATGTTGCAGAATTTCTGCACCTAATATATAAATTACGGTAGGTTACGTGCATTTTTTTATAAGCTTTTCTTTATTGCTTTTTTGTGCAGTTCTATTTGTCTTGTTTTAAACAAATGAAGATGCTGGAAAGACAAACTAGCGCAAATTGGGTCCTACAGGTAATAGATATCCAAATAAAGCTCAGAGAGGCTAAATGCTAGGGGTTGTGAAAGTCAGAACCGCTGTATTGTAATAGCTTAAAAATGTCTGCAGCAGACCCAAACAATCGGAGGAAGAAGAGGGTAAAATCTGCGCTGCTGTTGAAAGACAAAGAACCAAGAGGAAGACTAGTGATTTTATTCAACGTGTTTCAGAGCTAAAAGCTCCTTCTTCAGGACAAGTCACATTACCTGTGATCTGGTTTATTGGGATTTGTCCTGAAGAAGGAGCTTTTAGCTCTGAAATGCGTTGATGAATAAAATTGTGGCTCAGTGGTTAGCACTGTAGGAAGGGTGGCTCAGTGGTTAGCACTGTAGGAAGGATGGCTCAGTGGTTAGCGCTGTAGGAAGGGTGGCTCAGTGATTGGCACTGTAGGAAGGGTGGCTCAGTGGGTAGCACTGTAGGAAGGGTGGCTCAGTGGTCAGCACTGTAGGAAGGGTGGCTCAGTGATTGGCACTGTAGGAAGGGTGGCTCAGTGGGTAGCACTGTAGGAAGGGTGGCTCAGTGGTCAGCACTGTAGGAAGGGTGGCTCAGTGATTGGCACTGTAGGAAGGGTGGCTCAGTGGGTAGCACTGTAGGAAGGGTGGCTCAGTGGTTAGCAGTGTAAGAAGGATGGTGGCTCAGTGGTTAGCATTGTAGGAAGGGTGGCTCAGTGGTTAGCACTGTAGGAAGGTGGCTCAGTGGTTAGCACTGTAGGAAGGGTGGCTCAATGGTTAGCACTGTAGGAAGGGTGGCTCAGTGGTTAGCACTGTAGGAAGGGAGGCTCCGTGGTTAGCACTGTAGGAAGGGTGGCTCAGTGGTTAGCACTGTAGGAAGGGTGGCTCAGTGGTTGGCACAGTAAGAAAGGTGGCTCAGTGGTTAGCACTGTAGGAAGGGTGGCTCAGTGGTTAGCACTGTAGGAAGGGTGGCTCAATGATTGGCACTGTAGGAAGGGTGGCTCATTGGTAGCACTGTAGGAAGGGTGGATCAGTGGTTAGCACTGTAGGAAGGATGGCTCAGTGGTTAGCATTGTAGGAAGGGTGGCTCAGTGATTGGCACTGTAGGAAGGGTGACTCCGTGGGTAGCACTATAGGAAGAGTGGCTCAGTCGTTGGCACTTTAGGAAGAGTGGCTCGGTGGTTGGTATTGTAGGAAGGGTGGCTCAGTGGTTAGCACTTTAGGATAGTTTGACTCAGTGGTTGGCACTGTAGGATAGGGTGGCTCAGTGGTTGATATTGTAGGGAGGGTGGCTCAGTGGTTGGCATTGTAGGAAGAGTGGCTCAGTGGCTGGCACTTTAGGAAGGGTAACTCAGTGGATGGCATTGTAGGGAGGGTGACTCAGTGGTTAGCACTGTTGCTTTTCAGTGCTAAAGTCCTGGGTTTAAATCCCAAGGACAACATCTACAAGGAGTTTGTATGTTCTCCCTGTGTTTTCTCTGTGTCCTCTGATTTCCTCCCACACTTCAAAGACATAGTGATAGAGAATGTAGATTGTGAGCCCCAATGGGGACAGAGATGATCACTTCTATAAAGCGCTGTGGAATTAATGGAGCTATATCCTGGTGTTTGTAATATAAAGCAGAAATTTTTCGGTTGCGCCACACTGTTTGCTAAAGGCAGATTAAATTCTCCGTTACACTGATTCCTCACTCACCTTGTCTGGTTGTGCCGTCTCTGCACAACCAGATTGTAGGCTCAGTGGTGAGGAAGGGATCCAAGACCTTTGCTCGCCGGTTCCTGGTTCCAAACTAATTGTCCAGCTCCAACTCGCTTCTCCGGGTCCCGTGATCAATCACGTGTCTGTTTTACCAGCCAGGTCCTTGTGTGCAGAGCTGCTCTCTTCCACCACACTCCCAATAGGGAGGATAAAATAAGGAACAATACAGAAATGGTGGTATTTAGAATATGAGCGCTACACAAGGACACTGCACTGATCAGTATTACCTTTAGATCTTTATTGGATATTAACAAATGTGAGTCCTCGCCACAACATGTTTCGACACAAATGCGTCTTCCTCAAGTCCATCCACTTGAGGAAGACGCATTTGTGTCGAAACATGTTGTGGCGAGGACTCACATTTGTTAATATCCAATAAAGATCTAAAGGTAATACTGATCAGTGCAGTGTCCTTGTGTAGCGCTCATATTCTAAATACCACCATTTCTGTATTGTTCCTTATTATATCCTGGTGTTTGGTCTTTCAATGGCAGTGTGGATTTTAGCTTTTTGTTCCTCCAATTGTTTGCTGATGTTTTAAACAAAGCTACTTTGTTTTTGATAATTTCTAGTAATTTGGCTTTGACAAAACTTTATTGATATACTTAGGTGCAGATTATCATTTTTTCTCCACTGTGGAAACTCTCTCTAAAAAATGCATGTGTGTTTTTACTTTCATCTAATGCAAGTCTACAGGGAAAGTCTGCACATAAAACTCAGGGTACCTGCAAGAGAAATTGACAGGTTGCGGGTTTGAAACTTGCACCGCAGATCAGATTACTGGGCAGGAGAGATCTATAATCATCCGTTAGATCGGATCCAGCACAATCCATTGTGCAAACACAACTTTTTTGTCCATTTTGAAAATAATTGATTTTGGCAAGATCAGATTTTAACATTGGAGTCTATGGAGAACAGATCCAGTAACTGATCACTATTTAGCCTCCATTTTTCTTTAGTTTGTAAAGGATCTGTTTTTTTCTTACTGGATCAGTTTCAAATGGAAGATAAATGTTGATCCGTTACCGGATCCGTTCTCCATAGACTCCAATGTTCAAAAAACGGATCCTACAGAAATCAGTTTTTTTCAAAACGGAGAAAAGTTGTGTTTGTTCAATGGATCGTGCTGGATCCAATGTAACAGATGATTACTGGACGTGTGAACTTGGGCTGCCTTCACACTGACAGCTGTGTTGATCTGTGTGGATCTGCCACAAACAGGGTCAGTCTTTGGCCCCAGTGTGTATGAATGGGGACGGAAAACACTTTGTGGGTGTCCTGGTGTCACCGCTTTGCTGCAGATCCTTGTGGTTCCACAGCAAATCATAGTTTTAATGGAGATAAAAAAAAACGTATCTTGCCATACGGATCCACGGCACCACGTGAAAATTAAGAGAGTGCCTATGAGCATGGAAAGCCACAGACAGTACGAATCCCAGCGGGTCTGTACTTCCGGGCTGTGAAGCATGAACTGCGCATATGCAGGACACACACATAAAACAGTTGTTAATGACACGTCCCCGGGATGGTATGGGGGGGGCATGTCATTATGGATCCTACAAATCCATAAAAACAATGCAAACTGATGCTGCTTGCAGCATAATATTTGCCCGTTGCATGGGAATCAGAGGGCAAAATAGGGTTTTCCTGTATGCCTAAAATTACCAGTGTGAAAGCAGCCTTAGTCGAAGACACTATATATTTTTAATGCAGCGATAAAATGCTATATAAAAAATTAATTTTTGAAAAATTCTTATGGAGATCTTGTCTCACAGAAGCAAACCTGTTACCTATGTAATGCAGGATATGGAAGAACATGTCCTAAGGCCTCTTCTACAGCTCCAGACTTCTCACAGAGGCCTGTTCGGATTTAAAAAAAAAAAAAGCCATAATTCTGGATGAAAACAAGTGATTTAACGTTAGTTGTCTGAACACCGCCTGAGGCTGCGGTCACACATTTTTTTCAAACTGCGGCAACACGGCAACGTATCAACACAGCCTAAAATGCAGCCTGTAATTTGCACACAGATGCCCAGAGTGGCTTGTACTTTTTTTGCAGTGATTATATTATTACAGGTAACTTAAGCAGTTGTCATAACATTGGGATATTACAGACAATTGTAACTGTAGTCTATGGTCCAGCATGGTTACAACGCTTCAGTTTGACATCACTGGTGCAGCTTAAGGTCTACCACTGGACCCAGCAGCTCCACCACCGCTGGACCTGGGGCTCCACCACCACTGGACCCGGTGGCTCCACCACTGCTGGACCCGGCGGCTCCACCACCACTGGACCAAGCACTCCACCTCCACTGGACCCTGTGGCTCCACCACCACTGGACCAAGCACTCCACCTCCACTGGACCCGGTGGCTCCACCACCACTGGACCCGCTTGCTCCATAACCACTGGACCCAGTTGCTCCACCACCATTGCACCCGGCACTCCACCACCACCAGAGCAGACCGAACCTACTATCTCCCTCCCCATTGCCCTGTAGAATGTAAGCCTGCAAGGGCAGGGTCCTCTCTCCCCTCTGTACCAGTCTGTCACTCTTAGTTTGTTTATAGTATGTTTAACTTGCCTGTATGTAACCCTTTCTGATGTACAGCACCATGGAATCAATAGTGCTCTATAAATAAATAATAATAATTTACACTTGCAGACGTGGCAGTTTGATGACCGCCGATTGTCTACTTACAACCCGATCAGCGGCCGTTGATGGCCCGTTTAGACTGATGCTTCCAGCTATAATACTGCAGTTTAGCATTTGACAAACTGTTTAGATACTAAGAGCTAAACCATCATTGTTGTTCATTTGTTTTTCCATGGTCTGTTCTGTATGTCTGCATCTGGCACCAGTATCTTGATGCACTTCTGTGTTTTTCTGACATATCATTATAGAGACCTTGAGTATAAACCTAGAGAAATCCAGCACTGTATTGGGTCTGTAATATCCATTTCAGCCTTATTACGACATTAATGGAAAAACTGCAGCGTTATCTGTCCAGTGCATTTCAAGGTTGCGTTTTTAATCATGGATCTGTTTAACATTCACAAGGTAGTCCCTTATGATGGATCTCCCATTAAGTTTGGGACAATCACAAGCATTAAGCATTGACACTTGATTATTAACAATGTGAACAGCATTCTATTTTCTTTCAGTATCGATACACCAGGTCATTTATTGAAATTGCATTCAAGTGATGGGAAAGATAACATTGAGTGTGGGGAGCTGACTACACACGTGTCCTGGGCTTCTATTATGGTGGGTTTACACGTCGCGATATCGGCGTCCAACTCCGACCCAACTCCGACCAAATGTCACGTGGTTCGGGAGTTGGACCCGATATCGTTTGCGCGCTGTACGGTTTGAACGTACAATGCGATGCTGGAACGATGCCAAAACGATATCGGGGTTGAATGAGCGTGCTATTCAACCGCTCGATATCGGATGGCCGTTGTAGCCGCATCGTCCTGTCTGACAGCCCAACTCCGATGTGTACTGCCACGTCACCCATTCACTCCCATGTTAAATGGTCGTTCCTGGGTTGGTGGGCGTACACATCGTCGGGACGTCGTATCCCGATATCGGGCTGTCTAAAACGGCGATGCGATGGCGGGAAAGGCGCACTCAAAAAGCGCGCTCCCGCGTCGTTGGTTACGCTATCGGCCCGATATCGCAACGTGTAAACCCACCATTAGTCTTTAGTAATGTACAGAGGACTTTGGGGGCAATTGGCAAATACACAATTATGGATCTCTGGACTAAAACACAGCAACAAATGGCAGGAAATGTGATCGTAAAGTGAAATGAATCAAATGCAATGACCGAATCAAGCAACAAATGAAGCATGCAAATCCAAACACCTAAAAATCATAGAAAGCTGTAGACAGATTTCTGCACGAACTGGATCACTTGGAACCGCCATTGGATAACTGCTGTTGGAGCAAAACCAGCAATGACTGAATCACTAGGAACCACAATTGGAGCACAATACGCAACCACTAGATCACTACAGGCCACAGTTGAAACACAACTACTGGATCACCAGGAGCCACAATTTGTGCACAACATGCAACCACTGGACCACTAGGAACCGCCACTGGCGCACAACACGCAACCACTGGACACTAGGAACCGCCACTGGAGCACAACACGCAACCACTGATACTAGGAATTGCCGTTGCAGCACAATACGTAACGACTGATCACTAGGAACGCCATTGAAGCACAACACGTAACACTGGATCACTAGGAACCGCCATTGGAGCACAATACTAACCACTGGATCTCTAGGAACCGCCATTAGAGCACACCACGTAACCACTGGCTTATCAGGACCGCCATTGGAGCACAATATGTAACCACTGGATCACTAGGAACCACTGGATCACTAGAAAGCACTGGCGGACACAGACAAAAAGGCCTTTGTGCAGAAACAATTTATGGGTTATTTTCAGTCTAATAACTCATCATAATGCACAATCCCACCTGCTTTAGAGGTGATCGTGGCTAATTTACCTTGTGGGCCCCTGTGCAGCTGCATCTTTATGACCACTTCTTTCATCTATATAAACTGACTCCTAGTTCTTTCCTATTCCGGTTATAGATCTTCTATGCTGACCACTCTGGAGAAGTTGTTCTAGGTGAAGCCTTCAAGTCCCTCTCTGAGAAGCTGTGGAATTCCATTTGTTTTATTCACGCTTGCTTTTTTGTCTCTCTCCCCTTGTTGTAGTATTGCAGTGGTAAGACTAGCATCTTGCTGTCCTAACCTCTAGCCAGGGTAATCCTAGGGTCAGCCAGAGCCTAGGCACGTGGTTGCGCACGGCTGGAGGACCTGTCTAGGGACTATGGTGAGCTCAAGGCTCAGACTCAGGTGAGTGTTAGAGGGGAGAGGGGTCACCCCCTTATCATTCAGGCCTCCCTTTTACCTTGTGATCCCCTTCTGTTGCACCGCAAGTTGAGCATTTCCTAACATCCACCCTGCTCAATAGTCATTGTTGTCTAATGTTACTGCAGCATCCCAAGTTTTCTGTTTGTGTCTGGATCACCACTCAGGTAATTAAATATTAAAGTGGTTCAAATGAATTAGACAAAACACAATCTATTCTTAGATTTTCCAGGTTTCATGGAAAATCCTTGAAACTGAAGGGATTATAACGAGAAATGAGGAGGTTCTGGGAGGTGGCGACTACGCAGACCGCAGCGTCCTCCACTGCCTCGGTTATAAACAGTTCAAGGACCTGGATGTTATTGTTTTTCATAGCCGTAGACTTGACTCTGCTATAACACTCTGTGTTTTCCTGTTCCTGTAATATTACTATAGCAGGAAGCTGATATCGAGCATCAAAGGTGAAGTCAAAGGGAAGGACGAGGCCCATCTCATGGAATATTGAAGCATATGGTCACAAGCTGAGGTCCTTAGCTTTGCACCAATATATAGGCATGAAAACAACAATGGGATGGGGCTCCGTTTAGATGGGCTGAGGACTAGACTTCACGAGCATGCTAGTCCTGTATACAGCATAACACTGAGCGGGATGAATTGCTGCTGACAGAGCGGGAGGCGGGAGCAGGAGCGAGGGGCTGACAATAGGAACACCTCGCTCTGCGCCTGGTGTGATAGCACAAGGAGACGCAGGCGCAGAACGAGGAGAGCTGACAGGCCATCAAGGAGGCGGCCAGAACAGAGAGTAGGGAGGAACATAGAAGCAGGGGGCAGGAATAGCCCCCAGAAAGGTCCAGACTCGTGTGGATCTGGTAATGCCCCCCTGACTCGGTTGTACACATTTTAAAAGGCTGTATTTCATGATTTAAACATCAGAAACACCTGGGGGACCCCTTGCCTAAATGCAGCATACATGCTGCATTCAGTGCTACCTTTAGATTGAAATCTTTGGGGGGGGGGGGGAACAGGTCCTCTTTAAACTGCACAGTGAGGATCTTTGGCACCTTGACACGGCAAAGTCGTATAGACAGTCACTTTGGTCCAGTAAAGCAAAATGTGCAGATGACACTTTGGAATAGCAGAGTCGCGTAGATGAACAGGTACCTTGATGCAGGGTTGAGTATCTAAATAACACTCGGGAGCATCAGAGCTGAGTTGTCAGTCACCAGTTTTATACTCATGAAGAGGCAAGTTGGCCTTGAAATGCATTGATAAATAAACCATACATTATTCTGAAGAATTTTGGACCTTTTTCATCTGGTTATTCACGAAAGCTTAGAGGAACCATGTCATACTGTTAAGGTACCTGGCTGTAGCAGAGCTGGATGTGCGGATGGCACCTTGTAACAGAGCAGGGTTGGCAGCAGGCACCTGGTTGTGGCAGAGCCGTGAGTGTAGAGAACAGCCTTGGTACAGCAGAGCTCAGAGAGCAGTCGGGTACAGGGATATGGCTAAGTGGATCTGTCGAAAGTACCTTGGAATAGCAGAATTGAAAGGGCAGTCAGGTAACCCAATGTGTACAAGAGAAGAGGCAGTTGGCAGAGGAAAAACATGCAGACCAGCAGAAAAAAAAGATTTTCCAGCTCCAAATTTCCGGTATAAAAGTTTTGTCCACTTTATGTTGTAAAAAAAGTGAACAGAACAAACAAGTGTAAAGATTATGCTGCTGTAGTATAGCAGCTGTGGGCCATAGTGCAGATGGAGGATTTTCCGTGTACCGTCCACCGAAGAAATCAAAGGTGAGCTGATTTATACCTATGTCTGATGCAGATCAGCGCTGGAGCCAAGACAGGTGAGTGTATGACTAGTTATACCATATTGGCACAATAAACCTGAAAAGGCTCAATCATTAATACCGGTCTTTACATTAAACCTTGTCTAGTACCATGGAGTCAATGTGCAGATTGGGACCAATAGTGATTTTTTATCATGATTCCAGTCAAGGATGAAATGAATGCTACCAGAGCAAAATCCTCAGGACAAAATAAATAAAATACTAGTATTGAATATTCTAAATGTATTCAATAATTAATGTTATAAAAATATGTAAATAAAGCATGAAGAAAGGGGGGAGATATGCAGAATACAGGGAAAGTATAAAAAGATGCGCTGTAATGTGGGAGAATGAACAGATGTCAAGTAAAACAAGTACTAGAAATACACAAAAGTGAGGCAAATGTGCAGGAGAATTTCACACATATACAATGTGTTGTGAAAGTATTCAGCCACATTTCTGGCTTCAAACATAAAGATATATATTCACATTTTTGTGTGAAGAATCAACAAGTGGGACACAATCGTGAAGTGGAACCAAATTTATTGGATATTTTAAACTTTTTTAACAAATAAAAAACTGAAAAGTGCGGCGTGCAATATTATTCGGCCCCTTTACTTTCAGTGCAGCAAACTCACTCCAAAGTTCAGTGAGGATCTCTGATGGCCACTTTACATACATCAACATATCTGTCCAACTTCTGAACAACTTACTGGTTGTAGTGAAATCATGGACACATAGTTCCATTTTGTGACTGTGTACAAATGTAACAATGTGTCCATGATTTCACTGCAACCAGTAAGTTGTTCAGAAGTTGGACAGATACGTTGGTGTGTGTAAAGTGGCCCTGAATGATCCAATGTTGTCCTAAATGACTGGTAATGATACATAGAATCCACCTGTGTGTAATCAAGTCTCCATATAAATGCACCTGCTCTGTGATAGTCTCATGGCGGGTTTACACGGCGTGATATCGGAGTCCAACTCCGATCCAACTCCGACAAAAAGTCACGTGGTTCGCGAGTTGGACCCGATATCGGGCGCGCGTTGTACGTTCAAACCGATGCTGGAACGATGCCAAAACGATATCGGGGTTGAATGAGCGTGCTCTTCAACTGCCCGATATCGCATGGCCGTTGTAGCAGCATCGTAGCGTGTAACAGCACAACTACGATGTGTACTCGCAACTCACCCATTAACTCCCATGTTAAATGGTCGTTACTGGGTTGGTGGGCGTACACATCGTAGTGACGTTGTTTCCCGATATCGCAGCATGTAAACCGCCGATGCGATATCGGGAAAAGCGCTCAAAAAATGCGCGCTCCCGCACCGTTGTCTACGATATCGGGACGTGTAAACCCACCATCAGGGTTCTGTTTCAAGTGCAGAGAGCATCATGAAGACCAAGGAACACACCAGGCAGGTCCAAGATACTGTTGTGGTGAAGTTTAAAGCCGGATTTGGATACAAAAAAATTTCCCAAGTTTTAAACATCTCAAGGAGCATTGTGCAAGAAATCATATTGAAATGGAAGGAGTATCAGACCACTGGAGATCTACCAAGACCTGGCCGACCCTCTAAACTTTCATCTCAAGCAAGAAGACTGATCAGAGATGCAGCCAAAAGGCCCATGATCACTCTGGATGAACTGCAGAGATCTACAGCTGAGGTGGGAGAGTCTGTCCATAGGACAACAACCAGCCGTACATTGCACAAATCTGGCCTTTATGGAAGAGGGACAAGAAGAAGCCATTTCTCAAAGATATCCATAACAAGTCTCGTTTGAAGTTTGCCACAAGCCACCTGGGAGACACCAAATTGTAAATTGTGAAGTTAACAAACAAAACCAGCGCTATTGGTCTGACACTAACCCACAGTGGATAGATCCCTCCAAGACTGCTGCAACACAGACATTGATAGTATGATGTGGTATATGGGGTACAAAGATAGTGGGGTCATTCTTCATCAAAGGAAACTTCAATGCCACTGGATATCTGAAATTGCTACATGATTCACATATCCAGTGGAATGTAATGTTATTGTGAAGCTGGGAGCAGAGGCAAATCATTACACTTATCGATTCAGTTCTGCATGGTCTCCCCTCCTCCATAGGAACATGGTTGCCTCCTGTCCTCTGAAACTTCCCATGGATCATCAACATCATTCCTCAGTGTCACAGCAAGGCATCCACAGTCTCCACCATCTATTAGACATGGTATAAACCCAAAAGTTTCATTATTCCTTTATCTGTTCCATATACTTTGCACCAAACATATAAGGGCTTAAAAATCTTTCCATTATCTATGTCTCAGATGTCTGTGTATTTATCCATCATCTATAAATCTGTCTATCATATATCTTATGTAGTCATCCATCCATCTATCTATCAATCTATTTGTATCTGTCACACAGGATGGCATATCAGGGGCTGGATTGTAATAGGAGCATGGGGCTGGCAGCCACACCCCCTTCCCATACAGAAGTGTGAGGGGGCTGGAATGTAGGATGATCCTGCAGCTCCCATGGTCCACACCCCGACACCCCACATCTTCTCACCAGCAGCATGAGACTGTTGGGCTAAAGATTCTCGGTCCCATGAGGGGGGGGTCAGAGCTGAGGAGCAGATATGATTTTATCAATTTATAAGTGATCTATAGATCCTAGAACTGCAGTGTACGGCTCTGCTTCATCATGTAGCAGGGCAGAAACTGTACTTGCTTGCAGAGATGATGCAGCAATGCAAGAAAGTCCAAACTGTAAGACTTTACAAGCTTTTACCAGATGCATAACTGGAGCAAAAACGGTCTAGTGAAGCATTTGCCCAGAGGGACAATAATGACCCAATATGACTTGACCAGGGTATTTCAATAAAGGTTTAGGGCAGCAAACAGATGAAGAATGTCTAGATACCGCAAGACTTTAGGTTTAGTGGAGTTCAGTGGTCAGACCCCATTGATCAGACACAGGCTTGGACTGGCCCATGGGAGGGCAGGGGAATCCTCCGGTCGGCCCCTTTGTATGTTACCTATCACCCATACATGATCAGTAGTTTACACAATACACTTGTTTAATTATGTAGAGATAAAGGAAACATTGTTCATTTTATAAAACTACCCAGTATATTATTATCCAGAAGCATAGGTGAATGTAGATGATCAATGACCCCAAGAGTCAATGTTACTGTTGGGCCCCCACCGCCCCAGTCTGACACTGACCAGACATAGCTCTAATATTCTTGGCTGAAAGACGTCTTCGAGGCTGCATACAAAACACACAGGGTTTGGCATCATTATCACATGGTTTTCATGGTGTCTTAGTGGCTTTTATATTGTTTACAATGAAATCACTTGAATTTCAAGGTGATTTTTACAAGCTTATAAACTTACTGAAAAAAACAAATGTGAAGGAAGTGTAAAGGCTGGAGGACGTCTTACAAGTAGCATTAGCCGTTGACCTTCATGTTCAGCCTCACGAGTGTGATGATAGCAGTCGTATCGGAGGAGTCGGTCACGAGTTGCAGCATCTTTGCATTGAAAATGAACATGTGATTGGCAGTTTAAAGTGACAACATCGGTGACGTGTATGGATGATGACCTGGCCTAGAAATGACTGCTCAATTCCTTCACAAGCCATGGTCCACATATATCATTTCAAAAGTGTACACTGACAGGGCAATCCTAGCTAAAGAGGAGGATACATTTCACATGCACACAGGCATTCCTCTTTTTGGCACAGCAATCAACGTTTGCTTCACAGCCAGACAATGTGCTACAGATTGTTTATGAAAGTAAAATATTTACTGTGCAAATAATTCATCATTCTGGCCGGATGGAGAACAGGATTAAATACACGTTCTTTTGTTTTGTTGTAAATTGGCATTTACATTGGCCATTCATTGGAAAGAGCATGGGAACCGGGCAATCTGAACTGGCTGCCAATCGCCCTACGGATGAGTAAAAGGATGGCTTGTTGGGTGAAAACATTAAGCTCACTTAAAAATTGTTCCTGACAGTATGACCATGTTCACACTGAGCATTTTTGATCTGTTTTTTTGTGATTTGTTTTTGCATGGAAAACGGATCCTTTCCTGTGATGACCAGCAAAGTCGATGAGTTTTCAGAAATGCGTTGAATCGGCTCTCGTAAATGCATCTTTAGTGTAGAGGTTACAGGATTGTAATGATTCTATGGATTTGGATACAAACAGATAAAGCCACTCTACAGTATATATACCAGAGAAACGGAGCCAGTGCCCACTTAAAGCCTGGGTCCAAAATAATAAGTCCAACCACCTCGTCTGCCCTTTCCATATGTAAAGCGCCATGGAATCTAATGGTGCTATATAAATAATAATAACCAGAAATGAAAGTGCTCCGTATTTATTTTAACATCAGTTAGGCCCCTTTCACATCAGTGGTTTTCGCTGATCGCTGCAGTTGCGGTGAAAAAAACGCAACTGCCGCAATTACCGCATAACGGCCGCATTTGCGGTTCACTTGCGGCAAGCCCCATACAATGTCTATGGGGCTTGCGGCAAGTGCTGTATAGCTGCGGTTTCAGCAGATGCGGCTGCGAAAAAAACGTCGTCAGCCGGATTTTTTTGCGGCCGCATCTGCCGCAAGTGTCGAAACCGCATTTGCCGCACTTGCCGCAAGCCCCATAGACATTGTATTGGGCTTGCCGCAAGTGAACCACAAGTGCAGCCGTTATGCGGTAATCGCGGCAGTTGCATTTTTTTAACAACTGCCGCGATTACCGCTGATGTGAAAGGGGCCTTGAAAGCCCAGCGGACCATGCTGCCCCACACTCCCCGCCATGGGGGGATTGCACAAATTTACTCTTCCTGATTTTCGAAGAAATCTATATTTACTGAAAGATCAGCATTACTAATTATTTATTTTTAAAATTAATTACCAATAATATAATTACAGAAGGGTAAATAATACCTCCACACTATGATTACATTTTGCACTCACATAGTGATAGAATAATGCCACCATACTGATCATTAACAAACATGACAGTACAAAGACCGATATTACCATCAACACTGTAAAATAAGGGACCATAACCCAATATCACCTGTATATACGGTATTTAAAATACCAACAAACTGATTAACCAAAACTACTGTACTAGGATGGATACTGCCGCCATACAGTGCCCATATAATGGTATTATTATCTCTACACCAGTGCTTTGCTACTCATGTATGTGTAGTATAGAGATAAATCAAGTCACTCACTGATTGTTGGTAATCATACTCATTTATTTTACTATTTCTTTTTCATTCAGCCCAGACTGCCATAACCAATTTTTCCTCCCATGACTCCCTCTTTTCAAAATGCAACATACAGACATCTATGGCTTATTGCTCTTCCAGGACTCTCCTCACATTCAACCACCTTTACAAAATGTCCTAGCCAAACATAGTGCCCCCTTTGTCCTCTGTACAGTAATAGTACCCCACCACAGTAACAGTGCCCCCTCTGTGCCTTCTCCTAGTAAGCCACTTTGCCTCCTTATAGTTATATAGAACCCCCATAGTAGTAATGCCACCACTGTGCCTCCTTATTATATGTTGTTACCTTATAATACTAATGGCTTCCATTGTGCCTCATTATGATGCCCCCACTGTACCTACTAATAATGCCTTCAGTTGTGCCTCCTTGTAATCATGCCCCCCATTGTGCCCCCTTATAATGGCCCCCCATTGTGCCTCCTTATAATGATCCCACTGTATCTTCAAATAATGCCCCCCATTGTGCCTCCTTATAATTATGCCCCCCATTGTGCCTCCTTATAATTATGCCCCCCATTGTGCCTCCTTATAATGGCGCCCATTGTGCCGCCTTATAATGATCCCACTGTATCTTCTAATAATGCCCCCCATTGTGCCTTCTTATAATTATACCCCCCATTGTGCCTCCTTATAATTATGCCCCCCATTGTGCCTCCTTATAATGGCGCCCCATTGTGTCTCCCTATAATGATCCCACTGTATTTTCTAATAATGCCCCCCATTGTGCCTCCTTATAATGATCCCACTGTATCTTCTAATAATGCCCCCCATTGTGCCTCCTTATAATTATGCCCCCCATTGTGCCTCCTTATAATTATACCCCCCATTGTGCCTCCTTATAATTATACCCCCCATTGTGCCTCCTTACAATGGCACCCATTGTGTCTCCCTATAATGATCACACTATATCTTCTAATAATGCCTTCCATTGTGCCTCCTTATAATTATACCCCCCATTGTGCCTCCTTATAATTATACCCCCCATTGTGTCTCCCTATAATGATCACACTGTATCTTCTAATAATGCCCCTCATTGTGCCTCCTTATAATTATGCCCCTCATTGTGCCTCCTTATAATGATCCCACTGTGTCTTCTAA
This sequence comes from Allobates femoralis, assembly GCA_033576535.1. Lineage (NCBI taxonomy): Eukaryota > Metazoa > Chordata > Amphibia > Anura > Aromobatidae > Allobates > Allobates femoralis. Next base: position 154,095,474 of record JARQOC010000007.1, read on the forward strand.
TGATGCCCCCCATTGTGCCTTCTTATAATTATGCCCCCCATTGTGCCTCCTTATAATTATACCCCCATTGTGCCTTCTTATAATTATGCCCCCCATTGTGCCTCCTTATAATTATACCCCCATTGTGCCTCCTTATAATTATGCCCCTCAATGTGCCTCCTTATAATGATCCCACTGTGTCTTCTAATGATGCCCCCCATTGTACCTTCTTATAATTATGCCCCCCATTATGCCTTCTTATAATTATGCCCCCATTGTGCCTTCTTATAATTATGTCCCCCAATTGTGCCTCTTTTCTAATAATACTCTCATTCTTATTAGGATGTCCTTATTGTCTCTCCTTTATAATACCTCCATTGTGCCTCTTTTCTAATAATACTTTCATTCTTATCAGGATGCCCTTATTGTCTCTCTTTTATAATACCCCCATTTTGCCTTCAAATTATAAGAAATTGCATAGTAAATGATTTTATGATTAATCTTAATTTACAAAGCACTGAAAAAAATTCCTACATGAAACCCCCAAATTCAGTATTTTAGAAGAGGAGTTAACGTCCACTCCTCAACATTGACATTGCAATGCCAGGAAGGAAAAGCTGTGGAACTATGGAATCACAGGATGGATAGATCTGCAATACAGATACTGATCTGCAAATGATGGCAAAATAGAAACAAAATGTTCAATATTCAGTCTGGAGTATGAGCACCATGTGCGGAAATCCCGGCTGTGGAATGAGTTGTGGAGTTGGATTCAGGGAAATTGAGGAATCTGAGTCGGATGTTTGGCTCACCGACTCCACAGCCATGCCTACAGCCTTGGCTGCCGTCACTGAGGTTATTAATGGTCGTCTGATGACTGTTCTATTGAGCTGTTAATGTACGTGGAATGAGAAGAATCCAACCACCCTGCACCATTATCCTGGGAGTAGGACTGGTGTGATGTTCCCTCGTGAAGGCGTCATGTTACCCATGTGGTCTTGTCAGATTCAAAGAATGGCGCCTCATGATCTACTCTGTACTGAAAGTAAAACTAGACCTCACACATGAGGCCACGATGTCAACCATTGTCTACTCAATCTGAAGGCATTTGCGCAACATTGGACTGCACACCAGACCTCCGGTTACATGTGGGCATTAACCTCACACCACTGCCCTGAAAGGCTATCATGGTGCAGAGCAGGACAGCAATGGAGGCTGGAATGGAGGTATCTGTCCTCTGCAGTGTTGAGTCCCACTTTTGTCTTGGATGCAATAATACTGGGAGATTGGTCTAGAGAACATGTGGACAATGCCATTAAGAAGCCTTTGCAGGGGAACATTCGAGTGTCTCGGGAGCCATTTTTCAACAAGATAAAGCCATTCTTCATTTTGCTCATGGCACGGAGAGCAGCCTGTGAGGAATAAACGTGTTACCATGGCCAGCAGCCAGTGGCGTAACTTGAAGCTCATGGGCCCCAATGCGAAAGCTCCAGCGGGGCCCCCAATTATTACATGTCTTTAACCGCAATAGTCTTTTTCTATAGGCGAAAGGGACTTTTGGGGCCCCCTAGGCTCCGGGGCCCGGGTGTGATTGCATCCCCTGCACCTGTTGTAGTCACGCCCCTGCCAGCAGCGTCTCCAGACTTGTCTCCCATTAAGTACATCTTGGACACCATTGCTGTGTAATTGCACAGGGAGCTGCCAGCAGAGGATCTTGATGATTTGCCTCAGTGCAGCAGAACATTCTTTAGACGACCGTTATAACCTCACTGATAGCAGCCGGGGTTGTGTCAGGATTTCTGTAGGTGGCTCTTATATTTCATACTGAAAAAAAAATTGAGCTGTTTTGAAAATGTTTCCATTTTTACATAATCTGGATATTGGTAACATGTCTATGGATCCAGAAATGTTCAGAATTCCACAACTTGTCATACTTTGTGTTACAATTACATTGTTGAGGAGTGTATGAGGTGAGGTGCAGAAACACCATCCAAGGCTCCAAGGTCTAGTGAAGGACTAGAAACCCCGCTCTACTGACATATTCCCAAGTAATTGTGCCATTTCTGAGCTGCTGTGAGCATCTGTCTAGAGTTACAGCATGAGTGTCTGCTATACCTGGAATCAGGGGCGGACATACCAATGGAGGAACCTGGGCAGCCATACTGGGATAAAGGGGAACACTATCAGTAATGGCGCTCATGTAGAGGTCTAGATCAGGGACCCTCTTCAGTCTGTGTCCACCGCTGCTGGGAATCTTTCCCTTTTAGGAGCCTACAAAGGAAGACACTGCAGGTGTGACCACTACAAGAGCAGGTAGGGGTCCGGCTATCAAGGCCAGTGTGGTCCTGTCAGACCCATCTGCTAGACCTGGCTTGCTGTGCCCCCTCCCCTCTGCTTGGTCTGACATGCGTTGCCCTTTTCTTCCCTCTATCGGCCCTGGCTTGCGGTGTCCCCTCCTTTCCTTTGTCAGATATGGTGCACTGTGCCCCTTATCTTCTCTACCAGACTTTGCTTACTGCACTCTTTCCACTTTGTCAGGTCTGGCCTGCTGATCTCTTATGCTCTTTGCAAGGCCTGGCTTAGGCTATGTTCACACATGTTCAGTGTTTGGTCAGTTTTTCATATCAGTATTTGTAGACAAAACCAGTTTTGGGTGATAAATACCGAAGAGGTGACGTTTTTCTATTAGACTTTTCCTCTGATTGTTCCACTCCTGGGTTTGGCTACAAATACTGATGTAAAATACTGATCAAATACTCAACGTGTGAACAAGGCCTAATAGAGACATGTCACCACTTCTGTATTTATCACCCACTCGTGGTTTTGGCTACAAAAACTGATCATGTGAACGTAGCCTTACTGTGCCCCGGCGTAACATATCTACCAGACCTGTCTTTCTGTGCCCCCTTCTCCCAGTCTTGCTGTGCCCCCTTCTCCCCAGTCTTGCTGTGCCCCCTTCTCTCAGTCTTGCTGTGCCCCCTTCTCTCTTCTCCCCAGTCTTGCTGTGCCCCCTTCTCCCAGTCTTGCTGTGCCCCCTTCTCTCAGTCTTGCTGTGCCTTCTTCTCTCTTCTCCCCAGTCTTGCTGTGCCCCCTTCTCCCAGTCTTGCTGTGCCCCCTTCTCTCAGTCTTGCTGTGCCTTCTTCTCTCTTCTCCCCAGTCTTGCTGTGCCCCCTTCTCCCAGTCTTACTGTGCCCCCTTCTCTGTCTTGCTGTGCCCCCTTCTCTCTTCTCCCCAGTCTTGCTGTGCCCCCTTCTCTTCTCACCAGTCTTGCTGTGCCCCCTTCTCTCTTCTCCCCAGTCTTGCTGTGCCCCCTTCTCTTCTCACCAGTCTTGCTGTGCCCCCTTCTCTCTTCTCCCCAGTCTTGCTGTGCCCCCTCTCTCTTCTCCCCAGTCTTGCTGTGCCCCCTTCTCTTCTCACCAGTCTTGCTGTGCCCCCTTCTCTCTTCTCCCCAGTCTTGCTGTGCCCCCTTCTCTCTCCCCAGTCTTGCTGTGCCCCCTTCTCCCAGTCTTGCTGTGCCCTTCTCCCCAGTCTTGCTGTGCCCCTTTCTCCCCAGTCTTGCTGTGCCCCCTTCTCCCAGTCTTGCTGTGCCCCCTTCTCTCAGTCTTGCTGTGCCTTCTTCTCTCTTCTCCCCAGTCTTGCTGTGCCCCCTTCTCCCAGTCTTACTGTGCCCCCTTCTCTGTCTTGCTGTGCCCCCTTCTCTCTTCTCCCAGTCTTGCTGTGCCCCCTTCTCTCTCCCCAGTTTTGCTGTGCCCCCTTCTCTTCTCCCAGTCTTGCTGTGCCCCCTTCTCCCAGTCTTGCTGTGCCCTTCTCCCCAGTCTTGCTGTGCCCTTCTCCCCAGTCTTGCTGTGCCCCTTTCTCCCCAGTCTTGCTGTGCCCCCTTCTCCCCAGTCTTGCTGTGCCCTTCTCCCCAGTCTTGCTGTGCCCCCTTCTCCCCAGTCTTGCTGTGCCCCCTTCTCCCCAGTCTTGCTGTGCCCCCTTCTCCCCAGTCTTGCTGTGCCCCCTTCTCCCCAGTCTTGCTGTGCCCCCTTCTCTCCTGTGCCAGTCTTGCTGTGCCACCTTCTCCCCAGTCTTGCTGTGCCACCTTCTCCCTAGTCTTGCTGTGCCCTTCTCCCCAGTCTTGCTGTGCCCCCTTCTCCCCAGTCTTGCTGTGCCCCCTTCTCCCCAGTCTTGCTGTGCCCCCTTCACTCCTCTGTGCCAGTCTTGCTGTGCCCCTTTCTCCCCAGTCTTGCTGTGCCCCTTTCTCCCCAGTCTTGCTGTGCCCCTTTCTCCCCGTATTGCGGTGCCCCCTTTCTCCCCAGTCTTGCTGTGCCCCCTTCTCCCCAGTCTTGCTGTGCCCCCTTCACTCCTCTGTGCCAGTCTTACTGTGCCCCCTTCTCCCCAGTCTTGCTGTGCCCCCTTCTCTCTTGTCCGTCCCCAGTCTTGCTGTGCCCCCTTCTCCCAGTCTTGCTGTGCCCCCTTCTCTCTTCTCCCCAGTCTTGCTGTGCCCCCTTCTCCCCAGTCTTGCTGTGCCCCCTTCACTCCTCTATGCCAGTCTTGCTGTGCCCCCTTCTCCCCAGTCTTGCTGTGCCCCCTTCTCTCCTGTGTCAGTCTTGCTGTGCCCCCTTCTCTCCTGTGTCAGTCTTGCTGTGCCCCCTTCTCTCCTGTGCCAGTCTTGCTGTGCCCCCTTCTCTTCTGTGCCAGTCTTGCTGTGCCCCCTTCTCTTCTGTGCCAGTCTTTCTGTGCCCCCTTCTCTCCTCTATGCCAGTCTTGTTGTGCCCCTTTCTCCCCAGTCTTGTTGTGCCCCTTTCTCTCTTCTCCCCAGTCTTGCTGTGCCCCCTTCTCTCTTCTCCCCAGTCTTGCTGTGCCCCCTTCTCTCAGTCTTGCTGTGCCCCCTTCTCTCCTGTGTCAGTCTTGCTGTGCCCCCTTCTCTCCTCTATGCCAGTCTTGCTGTGCCCCCTTCTCTCCTGTGCCAGTCTTGCTGTGCCCCCTTCTCTCCTGTGCCAGTCTTGCTGTGCCCCCTTCTCTCCTGTGCCAGTCTTGCTGTGCCCCCTTCTCACAGTCTTGCTGTGCCCCCTTCTCCCCAGTCTTGCTGTGCCCCCTTCTCTCTTCTCCCCAGTCTTGCTGTGCCCCCTTCTCTCTTCTCCCCAGTCTTGCTGTGCCCCCTTCTCTCAGTCTTGCTGTGCCCCCTTCTCTCCTGTGTCAGTCTTGCTGTGCCCCCTTCTCTCCTCTATGCCAGTCTTGCTGTGCCCCCTTCTCTCCTGTGCCAGTCTTGCTGTGCCCCCTTCTCTCCTCTATGCCAGTCTTGCTGTGCCCCCTTCTCTCCTGTGCCAGTCTTGCTGTGCCCCCTTCTCTCCTCTATGCCAGTCTTGCTGTGCCCCCTTCTCTCCTGTGCCAGTCTTGCTGTGCCCCCTTCTCTTCTGTGCCAGTCTTGCTGTGCCCCCTTCTCTCCTCTATGCCAGTCTTGCTGTGCCCCCTTCTCACAGTCTTGCTGTGTCCCCTTCTCCCCAGTCTTGCAGTGCCCCCTTCTCCCCAGTCTTGCTATGCCCCCTTCTCCCCAGTCTTGCTGTGCCCCCTTCTCTCTTCTCCCCAGTCTTGCTGTGCCCCTTTCTCCCCAGTCTTGCTGTGCCCCCTTCTCTCCTTGCCAGTCTTGCTGTGCCCCCTTCTCCCCAGTCTTGCTGTGCCCCCTTCTCTCCTGTGCCAGTCTTGCTGTGCCCCCTTCTCTCCTGTGCCAGTCTTGCTGTGCCCCTTCTCCCCAGTCTTGCTGTGCCCCCTTCTCCCCAGTCTTGCTGTGCCCCCTTCTCTCCTGTGCCAGTCTTGCTGTGCCCCCTTCTCCCCTATCTAGGCCTGCACACATCTTGCTCGTCCTCTTCCCTCCTGTACACCCCGTCCCCCTTCTCCGGTGATTTGCGGACCGGTTCTCCGGGGTCTCGTTCCTCGGTGTCGGGTGCGCTCCGGGCAGATCATCCAGAGTGCCCCGGGGTGGACGGTCCTCTTCACCCGGGGACGGGGGTATAATCGGGGCCCGGAGCCCCCTCCTCTCCGCCTGTGATTGGTGCTCTGCAGTGCGCAGTCATTGGTGGTCTCCGCTCCCTCCTATGTGTGCCATGCTCCTGTGCCCGGGCTGCTCATTGGCGGCCATTGTGGGGGTCGTGCAGCCGCAATCTCCGCTCCCACTGATCGGCCAGTGACAGCCGCTGCCCCGGGGACTGTGCCCGCAGCCCAGCATGGCGCCCTCCGGTCATTGCGAGGCTCAGCAGAGGAGCTCAGGCCGGGAGGCCTCCCCGGGACCCTCCGCCACCCAGCGGCGCTGACCACAGATGCCAGGCCGGACAGGTATCTCCATCATCGGGGCAACAGATCCGCGGGGCGGGCAGCAATGACGGAGGTCAGGTTCTGTTCACACTACGCGCACGGCAGCCGGGGGGGGGGGGGGACGCATCCAGTGCTGACATCTGCAGAGCATGAAGGGTGGGCACCCTGTCTCCAGAGCATGAAGGGTGGGCACCCTGTCTCCAGAGCCTGAAGGGTGGGCACCCTGTCTCCAGAGCATGAAGGGTGGGCACCATGTCTCCAGAGCCTGAAGGGTGGGCACCCTGTCTCCAGAGCCTGTGGGCACCCTGTCTCCAGAGCCTGAAGGGTGGGCACCCTGTCTCCAGAGCATGAAGGGTGGGCACCCTGTCTCCAGAGCATGAAGGGTGGGCACCCTGTCTCCAGAGCCTGTGGGCACCCTGTCTCCAGAGCCTGAAGGGTGGGCACCCTGTCTCCAGAGCATGAAGGGTGGGCACCATGTCTCCAGAGCCTGAAGGGTGGGCACCCTGTCTCCAGAGCCTGTGGGCACCCTGTCTCCAGAGCCTGAAGGGTGGGCACCCTGTCTCCAGAGCATGAAGGGTGGGCACCCTGTCTCCAGAGCATGAAGGGTGGGCACCCTGTCTCCAGAGCCTGTGGGCACCCTGTCTCCAGAGCCTGAAGGGTGGGCACCCTGTCTCCAGAGCCTGAAGGGTGGGCACCCTGTCTCCAGAGCCTGAAGGGTGGGCACCCTGTCTCCAGAGCCTGTGGGCACCCTGTCTCCAGAGCCTGAAGGGTGGGCACCCTGTCTCCAGAGCCTGAAGGGTGGGCACCCTGTCTCCAGAGCCTGTGGGCACCCTGTCTCCAGAGCCTGAAGGGTGGGCACCCTGTCTCCAGAGCCTGTGGGCACCCTGTCTCCAGAGCCTGAAGGGTGGGCACCCTGTCTCCAGAGCCTGTGGGCACCCTGTCTCCAGAGCCTGAAGGGTGGGCACCCTGTCTCCAGAGCATGAAGGGTGGGCACCCTGTCTCCAGAGCCTGTGTGGGGTGGGCACCCTGTCTCCAGAGCATGAAGGGTGGGCACCCTGTCTCCAGAGCATGAAGGGTGGCACCCTGTCTCCAGAGCATGAAGGGTGGGCACCCTGTCTCCAGAGCATAAAGGGTGGGCACCCCGTCTCCAGAGCCTGAAGGGTGGGCACCCCGTCTCCAGAGCCTGAAGGGTGGGCACCCCGTCTCCAGAGCCTGAAGGGTGGGCACCCTGTCTCCAGAGCCCAAAGGGTGGGCACCCTGTCTCCAGAGCCCGAAGGGTGGGCACCCTGTCTCCAGAGCCCAAAGGGTGGGCACCCTGTCTCCAGAGCCCGAAGGGTGGGCACCCTGTCTCCAGAGCCCGAAGGGTGGGCACCCTGTCTCCAGAGCCTGAAGGGTGGGCACCCTGTCTCCAGAGCCTGAAGGGTGGGCACCCTGTCTCCAGAGCCTGAAGGGTGGGCACCCTGTCTCCAGAGCCTGAAGGGTGGGCACCCTGTCTCCAGAGCCTGAAGGGTGGGCACCCTGTCTCCAGAGCCTGAAGGGTGGGCACCCTGTCTCCAGAGCCTGAAGGGTGGGCACCCTGTCTCCAGAGCCCGAAGGGTGGGCACCCTGTCTCCAGAGCCCGAAGGGTGGGCACCCTGTCTCCAGAGCCCGAAGGGTGGGCACCCTGTCTCCAGAGCATGAAGGGTGGGCACCCTGTCTCCAGAGCATGAAGGGTGGGCACCCTGTCTCCAGAGCCGGTGTAGGGTGGGCACCCTGTCTCCAGAGCCGGTGTAGGGTGGGCACCCTGTCTCCAGAGCATGAAGGGTGGGCACCCTGTCTCCAGAGCATGAAGGGTGGGCACCCTGTCTCCAGAGCCGGTGTAGGATGGGCACCTTGTCTCCAGAGCATGAAGGATGGGCACCATGTCTCCAGAGCCCGTAGGGTGGGCACCCTGTCTCCAGAGCCGGTGTGGGATGGGCACCTTGTCTCCAGAGCATGAAGGGTGGGCACCCTGTCTCCAGAGCCTGTATTGGGTGGGCACCCTGTCTCCAGAGCCTGTATTGGGTGGGCACCCTGTCTCCAGAGCCTGTGTGGGGTGGGCACCCTGTCTCCAGAGCCTGTATTGGGTGGGCACCCTGTCTCCAGAGCCCGTGTGGGGTGGGCACCCTGTCTCCATCTGTTCGGAGCCTGTGTGAGGTGGGCACCCTCTCCCCATCCATGCAGAGATGTGCATGAGATGCCATATTAGGTGTGCGCAGCAGATCCCTATAGAGATGTGCAGTGGATCCCGTAGAGCCTGTTCGCACAATGCGTATTTTGACGCGTATTTGGTGCATATAAGCAGCAGATCTGAATTAAATGTGCTGCAGCGTGGTCTCCCAGCTAAGTCTATGGGATTTGTGAAGTCCTGTCCGCATGGTGTGTTGTTTTTCTGCTGCAGATACGCTGCGTAATTTAGTGCAGTAATAGCAGCATGTCAACTCTTCATGCCGATACGCTGCAGATTTCACCACAAAAAAACGAGTCTAGAAACGTCAGTGTCAAAAAGCCCCATATCTGCAGCAGGTAACAACGCAGCGTGCGGACAGACATGGGTTTGGTGCGGATTTGTCTGCAGGTGCAGATTTCACGTAGCGGACAATATGCACCACTATTCTCCGGTGTGAACACACCCTTATAGATTTGCAGCAGATCCCATATAGCTTGTCTCTATAGGGGATTGCTCATTACAGGGGGTCGCTCTTTTCTTGGGCAGGTGGATCTGACATCTGAGGCACAGGAGTGTATTTGTATCTCTCCTATCTGATACTTTATAGTGCGGTGTCTCTGTGACATCTCTTGTTGTTTGCTAGTCTCCATAGTTTCCAGAACTTTGTCCTGTGTAGATTGCTGGGATGATTTATTTTCCTACAATTGTACAGTATTCTGAGATTTTGATCATATATAAATTAAACATTAACTGCACTAGAAAAAAAATCCCCATGTGACAATCACAGGAGAATGGGAAGCTGAGATTTAGGAGCTGTTTGATGAGGTCATCACACATGACAATCCCCAGTGATGCTGGAAACCCAGGGAGAGTGAAGACTGACAGCCCTGAAAACAGCCCCACATATCTCAGCTTTGTGTGAGTGTCACATGAGATATTAGGCTTAAAGGGCATGTGCAGAATATTCAGGAATATTTTAGTCTTTATTATAGGGTCACAGACATGGAAAGTACCAAACGCTCCAATATTCTCCTTCTATAGGAACATAGCTGATTCTTCGCCTCTGCTTCACTCATTGCCGACTGACTATGGTGGTACGTCCCATCTAAGGCCGGTTTCACATCATGGTTAAATCCGATCCGGGGCTGTCAGGGGGTGAACCTGACAGCCCCGAACCCGATTTGCAAACAGAACCGGAGGGTAAATATGCAGCTGTCCCCTGCGAAATGGTGCTGATCCACTTCACAGGGGACAGCTCTTTGGTGCTGAAGTTCAGCGTAGCTCACACTGAATTGCAGCAACCGGCCTCTGGCTCCCGGATTCTCTCGGATCGGGGCAATCCGGCCCCATAGACTCCCATGTTAGGGAGCACCAGGTTGCCCCGGATCCGGGAGGGTCTAATTTGGGCTGATTTTTCGTCCTGGACACACAAACGTTGCAAGCAGCATTTTTTGTGTCCGGGAGAAAAATCTGAATACACCCGGATCCTCCCGGACAGATGGAAAACGGATGGCTCATAGCTGCTATCCGGCTCCATCCAGCCCATAGCATACTATAGGTCTGAAATCTGATCCGGGGCTGTCAGGTTCACAACGGACAGCCCCGGATCGGATTTAACCATGGTGTGAAATCGGCCTAAGTCTAAATTCACGTGTCCAGTAATCATCCATTAGAACAGGTCCAGCAGTAAATTGTTGACAAAAAAGGTGTGCAAACACAACTTTATTGTCTGTTTTGACACAATTTCTGCAGGATCCATTTTTTAACATTGGAGTCCATGGAGAACGGATCCGGTAACTGATCACTATTTAGCTTCCGTTTTTATGTCTTCTGTAAAGGATCTGTTTTTTTTCTTCCTGGATCAGTGTCAAATGGAAGCTGAATAGTGATCTGTTACCGGATTTTTTAAACGGGACATAAAGTTGTGTTTGCACAGTGGATTGTGCTGGATCGGATCTAACGGACGATTGCTGGATGTGTGAACTCAGCCTTAAACACACAAGACTGCTACAGACTATCATTGGGGTGAGCTGCTCTTCTACATAGGCAGAGCCGCCAAGTCCAGTGATTGGCTGCAGTGATCTCCTATGCTGTAGTGTTGATGTCGCCGTTCCTTGACCAGCCCTTTGAATGCCGCCCTAGCTAAATTTTGAGGCTTTGAGTAGATTTTGCTTTAAAGGGGTTGTCCACTACTAGGACAACAATTAACCCAGTACTCTCCTCCCATTCTGCTGCTGCTCCAGCGCTGTCTGAAACTACGGCTCACGTAACATTGTTGTGACGCGCAAGCCCGGCGTCCAATCCCCGCCGGCTTCCTTCTCCCCGTATTTGTACCAAACTACAGGAAGTCATAGTGCAATGTCTTTTTCCTGTAGTTCAGTAGAGAATCAGATCACAGTAAGGGTATGTGCACATCAGTCGTTTTGTGGGCTGCTTTTGGACGTTTTCCGTCGGCGTTTTCCGCTGAGTTTTATGTTAATTTATGTTAATCCTATCCTCCGGTTGGATTAACATGCTAGTCAATGGATTTTAGAAAACTCTGTCTTCACTAGAACGGTTTTTTCTGGTCGTTTTCAGTCAAAACTGAGTTTTCTCAGTCAAAACTGAGTTTTTCCACCGGTTTTCCAAAAATAGAGCAAGTGACTTCTTTCCTCCGTTTTTCCAGCGGTTTCAGCTGATCAAGTGCACAAAAAACTCAGTTTTCAAAACCGCCGAGAAAAACGCTGTAAAACCGGGCGGAAAACGAGCAAAAAACGAGGGACACTGCTGAGCACAGAAAACTCAGTTTCTGCTAAAAAAAACCCAGGTTTTTGGACGGACTGCAGAGATGCACAAACGTCAGATGTGCACATAGCCTTAATAACACACGACGCGCTTGCAGCTGAGTTTGATCTGAGTGTCATTAGCATATCACATCCAATTCACTCACATCAGCTGACCCCGTCCTTATTCTGAGGATCAATGGGCTCTCAGGCAGTGATGGCGGGTTTACACGTTGCGATATCGGCGTCCAATTTCAATGAAAAGTCACGTGGTTCGATCATTGGACCCGATATCGTTCCTGCGTTGTATGGTGTGAATGTCCAATACGATGCAGGAACGATGTCAATGCGATATCGGGCATTCAATGCTCCGATATTGAATGGAGATTGGAGCCGGATCGTGCTGTGTGACAGCCCAACTACGATGTGAAGTTCTACGTCACCCATTCACTCCCATGTTAAATGGTCGTTCCTGGGTTGGGGGGCGTAGACATCGTACGGACGTTGGATTCAGAAATCGCAACGTGTAAATCTCCGATGCGATGCGGGAGAAACGTGCACTAAATGCGCGCTCCCGCGCCATTGAATTGCGATCGCAACGATATTGAAACGTGTAAACCAACCTTTAGACCTCCTTGTGATTGGGTTTACTCAACCATATATTCTCCTAGATTGCGCTAATCAGAGTCTGATCAGACTAGGATCTCTTTTTTTTCTTGGCGATGGATTAAAAATAAAAGTTCCTCCACCTTCTCATTATGTCAGTCCATGAAAATCGGACCGCAGTCTTATAACATCGGATTTGTTTTCATTCTTGGAGGCAAATCGTACATGCTGCCTGCAATTTTATATTACTTTTTCCTTGGACCACTCATCTGATGAAAAATGTGGACATCTGCATTGCCTCATTGAATAACATTTGTTCAAGTGTGATCCGATTTTTTTGTTGAATAGCACTCGGTCCAAATATCAGAAACAAAATAATGGCGTTTTCTGCCATCAATTCAAATAGTGAGAAAATCCCTGTAAGGATATAGTAATCCGTCACATCATTAATGGAGCGATCTCATAGTAAACCCAAGGTCGGCTCGGCCTCCTGCACATACTGTATATAAAGAACTCTGTTTATTGCCTCTACACTCATCATAAAGTCATCCTTATTATGTACAGGGAGATGTAAATTGCTAATAGACTGATTTAACATTAGTCACGTGAAGTGAGAGGTAGATTTAAGGAGAGATTTTCTTTACGGCTACTTCCATTCGGATTGGATTTGCAATGGATTTTTTTGCATTCGAAAATGCACAGTAGATCTGCAGTGGCAAAATGTGAACGGTGCGGATGTGGCTGCCGGTTCTGCTATGGCGGTGCCGTATTGCCAAAGGTTGAACTTGGATAATAAGTCAAAGCATAAACTAAAAGGCTGCGTGTGTCAAATCTACAACTCTGCTCAGGTTTTGCTGTAGTTTTTCTCAGCAGTGTGTGGATGAGATTTCATAAAAAACCCGTTCAACACGCTGGTATTGTATTATGCAAACTCGAGAGAAATGTGGACAGAAAATCTGCTGCGTATCCCAATCCTAAATTGTCCATGCACATTAGATAGAGGTCAGTGGGACCTCCAGACTCTTCCCTCAATGTCAGATGTTGAAATATTGGACATGTTGAAAACTCTCTGTTTCTATGAGAGATGAGGAGCTGCCAGTGTTGTCTGCAGGAGATAGAGGAGTCTCCCTTGAAATATTGAATATTGAAATATTGTGCCCCCCTCGGGGAGTTACAGGATGAGCCTGTGTGTTAATGATGAGTTTTGGGGGCGTATTTCATGCTGTGCATACTGCATAAAAAATGCAGCATCTTAGGACATGTTCACATGTTGCTTTTTTGCTTTTTTTTCTGAAGCATAACCTGCCCTCTTTGCAGTAAAAAAGCCGATTCCAAAAAAACAGGTTGCATTTTGTGTTGAATTTTTTTGGCTGCATTTATGCTGTGTCATTTGTCTCCAGTACATATTTAATAAAGTTTGTTTCATTCATTACATAAGCAGCAGTTGCGTTTTTGCCCTTTCTCATTTGCTTTCCATGGTGGAAGAAAAGCTGCAAAAACACTGAAAGAATTGTCGTGCTGCTTCTTTGAAAAATGCTGCAGTTCTCCACTTCAGTCAGAAAAAAATAAAGGCAGGAGATTTCTGAACCTCCAGCTTTTGCTGGTGCTGTAAAGAGCGGCTTTTAATTTGCATAAAACCATGAAAAAAAACAGCAAAAATGCAGCAAAAATTCAATGTGTGAACATAGTCTTAAGGTACCGTCACACGGGGCAACATCTCCAGCCACATCGCCGGCAACTCCTGGGAGCGCGCACGTTTTTGGCCGCTCTCCAACATCGCTGATGAGCTGTCAGACGAGGAGACATCGCCGGCAACTCATCAGCGATGTTGCTAGCAACTATCGCTGCCAGGGTTAAACTCAACCCTGGCAGCAATCCTTAACATGGGAGTCTATGGGGAAGTTGCCGGCAACATCGCTGTTGCGATGTTCCTGCATCGCCCGGCCTGACATCACCTGAGCAACATCGCCAGGTTTCAGGACATTGTCCTGAAACCTGGTGATGCTGCTGAAGCAACTATCGCCATTGATCTCACCCTGTTATACATGACAACTCTCAGGCGACGTCGCCGCAACTTGGCCACACCCCTCAGTTGCCGACGATGTGGCCGGAGATGTTGCCCTGTGTAACATAAGGTACCGTTACACACAGAGATATCTGTGCAGACATTGCTTGCAACTCACTGGTTGCAGTGAAATCATGGACACATTGTTCCATTTGTACACGGCAACAGAATGGAACAATGTGTCCATGATTTCACTGCAACCAGTAAGTTGGTCAGAAGTTGGACAGATAAGTTGGTGTGTGTAAAGTGGCCCTTACGGTACGAAGTAAAATAAGTTGCAGCACTCCAATCTGGATGATCACTTTATGCCTTTTTTCCTGCCACAAGTACAGGGAATGGCTACGTTTCAGACACATGCGTCCTTTGTGTGTAACTGTACCTTTATAGTTCTAGCAAAGAGGTTACGATTTATATAAATCTCATACCTGTACAGTTGTTTTTGTTTCAACTTTGTGTTTATTAAACTTTTTCTATTACAAATCGAGATAAGACATTTACAACAAAAGATAAGGGATAGTCAACTGTAGACTATTACATGTTGGAAAAAAGAACAGACCTAAATCAAAAAGATAGGAAAAATGAGAGGTTCCATAGAGAGTGGCAACGTATCTGATAAGGTGCCAGACTTTTTAACTGCAGGGTCTAGGATCATGTAGCTTAAAGCGAACCTGTCACCCCCCCTGGACATCAAAAGCTATAATAGCCACCTTCTGCAGAACTAAGGCTGCATTCAGAGAAGGTGGCTATACGCTTTTGATGCCCTATATTCACTCAAATATGAACTTATATAACTGCTTACACTTAAGACGACCTAAGACCGGGAGGCGGGGTTTCGTGCTCCTCCGACCCGCCCCCTCTTGTCAATCAGCCTGGTCGCCTGCTGCTGCCTCTCCTCACAGTCTAGCATGAACGCGCACCTCCGTTCTCCTCAATGGCGCCGCGCATGCGCTGTGCGCCGGGTGTCCAGGAAGTCGGCGGGCTGCGCGCACAGCGCATGCGCGGCACCATGGAGGAGAACGGAGGCGCGCTTTCATGCTAGACTGTGAGGAGAGGCAGCAGCAGGCAACCAGGCTGATTGACAAGAGGGGGCGGGTCGGAGGAGCGCAAAACCCCGCCTCCCGGTCTTAGGTCGTCTTAAGTGTAAGCAGTTATATAAGTTCATATTTGAGTGAATATAGGGCATCTAAAGCCTATGGCCACCTTCTCTGAATGCAGCCTTAGTGCTGCAGAAGGTGGCTATTTTAGCTTTTGATGTCCAGGGGGGGTGACAGGTTCGCTTTAAAGTAATCCTAAACCCAGAAACTGACACCCCCTTATCTTTAGACCTGTCCCTGCACCCCCTCTTATCATTTCTAGCCATCCCTTTTGCATAAAAAATCGCTTTTGTAAAGTAAGAGAAAAAGTTATATTACTTTCTCCTGTGTGAGTTCTCTCTTTCTGAGCAAGCCGCAATGGGCGGGGCCTGTGTGCTGCTGCCTTGTAATTATGAACGCCCCTCTCTGCTACTAAGAGCCTGGCCGCGTCATGAAAGGGGGCGGGGCTCCGGCATGACACGATTTAGCCCCGCCCCTTTCATGACGCCGCCAGGCTCTTAGAAGCAGAGAGGGGCGTTCATAATTACAAGGCAGCAGCAGACAGGCCCCGCCCATTGCGGCTTGCACAGAAACAGAGGACTCACACAGGACAAAGTAATATAACTTTTTCTCTACTTTACAAAAGCGATTTTTTATGTAAAAGGGATGGCTAGAAATGATAAGAGGGGGTGCAGGGACAGGTCTAAAGATACGGGGGTAGTCAGTTTCTGGGTTTAGGATCACTTTAAGGAGTGTCAGCAGGCAGTCCTACAATCCGGTTTGTGTCTTCATCCATCACAGATGAAAGTCGTCTCGGAATATGATCCAATAGGTCCAGACTTTATCGAATTTGTCCATAGTATTGTGTAAGTTAGCAGTCATCTTTTCCATGAGGTAGACATTATTTATTCGTGCATAAACATCGGACAGGGTAGGAACTGCCGTTTTCCTCCAGAACAATGAAATCAGGCATTTGGCAGCTGTTAGGAGGTGCAATAATAATTTAGCCCTCGGTTTATCCAACCCTGGTGGTAGTAAATTCAGCAGGTACGCCAGGGGGTCCAGAGGGACAGCGACACCCATGACTCCTCCCACGAACTGCTTACAACAGCGTACAACCTAATCATCTCTCCCATCTCTGCATGTATGAGTGTTGAAAGGGATTCAGGGGGTCTGCATCGTGTAGGATGGAGTATATGTCTGAGACAAGGCCTCAAGTCAAGGTGCCTCTAGCAGACAGTTGCTCAAATTTAGAAGGGGAGAGGGACTCAGGCGGACCCACTTTGGCTCGAAAATAGTGTATGGCCTAGTTTACATCTGTGCTTCGGAGCATTTGGCGCATTGCGCTAGCGCTGGTGGTAGTGCAGTGCATGCAATGCTAAGCGCATTGGAGCACAAATGAAGACCTTGCGCTAGCACTGCCATTACCTTGTATGGGCGAGCGCAGGCAGACGGAACCCGGAAGCGCAAGTGTGAATGCAGCTGTGTCACAGTGCATGCGCTAGTCTGGACGCACCTGAAACATCGCATTACACGTTTACGGTACATCCGGACTAGCGCATGCGCTCTGGCACAGGTCCTTAAACACTTGCGCTTCAGGGAAGCGGTGCGCTCGCCCATACAAGGCAATGGCGGTGCTAGCGCATGGTTCTTCATTTGTGCTGCGATGCGCTTAGCATCGCATGCACTGCGCTACCACCTGCGCTAGCGCAATGCTGCCAAACACACCGGAGCGCAGATGTGAATCGGCCCTATGATTTGTTGATATGAATAAAACAAATTCTATGGTAGCTTATGTTTACCTAGTAAGTCCCCAAAAGATCTACATTTTCTAGTCAATGGGTCTACCAAGTCTCTGAAACAAAAAAGGCTCGCCTCTGCCCAGACACAAGTCACCCCTACACTCATAAGATTTGAAGTATGCGGATTATAGAGAAAGGTACAGTTGTTTTTATACGCTGCAGAAATTGACCTGCAGGACATTTTGGAAATTTGCAGCATGTCAACTTCTCTTTAAAAGAAAGAGACCAAAAAGATGTTTTTGTGACCCAGATTTAAAATCACCCGAATGTCCACACTAAGCATTTGCAGTATAAGAATTTATTAAGTAGCTGGTGGTACAAAACAGGCAGAATCATAAATAACATAGGACAGTGTGGAGGGAGGGAGGTGGGAGAAGAAGACAGGAGATGCAAGGGACAAGATTAACCTCACCCTGGTTGCAAAGGATAAAGTGCCTGTGCTTATTAAGGGACAACACATACCAGCAGAGCCGCTGTATGAGCCTGTCACCTAGTCTTTGCAGTCAGGGCTGCAGGCAAATCCGACTGACACTTACCCATGGGTGTGAGTACTGGGGGTCCAGTGCACTCCTGCCTCCGTCTCAGGGGCCCCAACTTCTCTTGTCGTAATTATTGCAGCCTAGAATCTGAAGCTTTCAACTTCAAGATGAAAACCACTTACCGTACATTTTCTAGTGCATTTCCACAGCAGAATCGCAGTTAATATACTTGTAATCTGCACATCAATTACTTTATCAATAAAGTTTTATTAAATCTAATGGCCACTTTACACACACCAACTTATCTGCCCAACTTCTGACCAACTTACTGGTTGCAGTGAAATCATGGACATATTGCTCCATTTTGTGGCTGTGTACAATGTGTCCATGATTTCACTGCAACCAGTAAGTTGGTCAGAGGTTGGACAGATAAGTTGGTGTGTGTAAAGTGGCCCTAAGTAACTCCACAAACTGTCATTCAAAACATGATATACCAAAAAAAAGACATAAAAAAGTGTGTGTGTGTGTGTGTGTGTGTGTGTGTGTGTGTGTGTGTGTATATAATATATATATATAGAGAGAGAGAAAGCAAGCAAATTCAAATTACTTAAATCAGATAATTGGTACAAAAATGCAGCATCAAATATTCATCAAATACTCTTCCAAGAAATTTGGTCTATGGCGGTTTAAAATAAAATGAAATCCTGAGTGATCAGGGATCAGTGGGAATAAAATAAGAGCAAAAACTGGTCACTTTGACCTGGTGACAGCTGGTGACCTCTTTAAGCTAGCCATTCACATCAGACAGTTACCCCCCAGCCGCTTTCTTTCTCTTTTGCCTACTGACATCAGCATCAGATCCTGGGTCTAGCAGCTCAGCTGCTAATTTATGCGAAACACAGGAAGGTTTCCTGTATTTGCATCTTATAATTTTCAACAGCTAAGCCAGGCCCCTTCTTGGTCACAGCTGATGCATAAAATGACAAGAAAAAAGGGTAAAATAACAAACCAAAGCCAGTGGCTCAAAGGCTTAGGCTGGGTTCACATTTGCGGACCCCTCCGCAGCGTTCTGCAGAGGGGATCCGCAATGTGACCGCAGCGGCCGCCAGCTCCTATCTTTATAATGGGAGCGCACGGTGCTGCGCTTGACAGCGCAGGACCGTGCGCACCCATTCACTCCCATATGTGATCTGTGCTATGTTTAACATAGGAATCCATGTGCCTGCGTTTGGCTGCGTTTGCGTTCGGATGCGCACAATTTGTGCACCCTCCGAACGCAGTATGTTGCATTTTTTTGTGCGGTTGCGGGCACTTGATTTATCTGCAAGCGTCCGCAAGCACACAAGCCATGCGTTGAAGTCAATGGATCCGCAGTGTTCTCCGCATGACAGTGCAGGAGAACCCTGTTGATCACATTGAAATCTCTCCCAGTGGCTGCCCGTCATCAGCAGCGGCCACGGGGAGATCAGCTAGAGCCTCCACTGATCTCCCGCCAGTGTCAGCGGGGAGAAACAGCTGATTTGACAGCTGTTTAAATCTCCCGTGCCGACACTGAAGAAGTGATGTCGGCACGAGAGATTTGAAGCAGCGATCAGCTGTTTCTTATCTCCTGCACCGATATCACCTATTTGGTGTTGGCGCGGGAGATTTAAACAGCTGTCAAATCAGCTGTTTCTTCAAGTCTCCCGCGCTGATACCGGCGGGAGATCAGCTGTGACCGGGAGGACGAGATTTCCACTGCTGATCTCCTCCTCCCGGCTGCCCCCGAGACAGCTGATTGGCTGGCCAGGATGCATACTAATGTGAACGCATGCAGAGATTCTCCGCTGCATTCACATCAATATGGGCTGCGTTTGCACTGCGTTTGCGTCTGCATGCCATACACATGCAGACACAAACGCCAATGTGAAGCCACCCTTAGTTCTTGCCTGCAACTGTAGAGGTTATCGCTTCAAGTCTTATGGTGGGTTTACACACACCAATCATTGTATCCAATCTCTGAACCAATCTCTGGTTGCAGTGAAATCATGGACACATAGTTCCATTTTGTGGCTGTGTACAACATGGAGCAATCTGTCCATGATTTCACTGCAACCAGAGATTGGTTCAGAGATTGGATACAATGATTGGTGTGTGTAAACCCACCATTAAAGACAGAAACAAAAAAAGACCCAGAAAACTGTCTTCGCTATTCAAGTGTGCCCATCAGCCAGTCCCATTAATACACTCTTCAGAATTGAGCATGAGCTGGGAGTGGAGCTGCTGGGACCGATGCCGATATCTGAAGATCAAAATGCCTTTGTAATGTGCAGTTACCCCGAAACGCAGTGTCCCTTAGTCATATTAAAAAGCTTGTTGGAAAGCAATTATGACTTTGAGGAGCTACTTAAAGGTGTCACTGGAGTTATTCCACTTCCTTACTGAAGTGCAAATTTGCATATTTCCTAGAAGAGGGATGTGGCTATAATCTCCTCACCTACTTAGCTGTCTCCATAAGGTAGATAGCAAGTTCCCAGACTTTATTAAGTGCAGCGATTTTAAACACTTTTACAGATAATTTGACGATTTCGGTGACTTCATGAAGACATGTCATATTCCCTGCATCTCCTGCACTTTCTCATGAGTTTAATCGCCACAATTGGATTTACACATATTCAATACACTGAGATTCTTTGTGTTGGTATTTGTCCCATAGAAAGTCTCCTATAATTATTATTTTTTATTTTTAATTGTGTCCAGTGTAACTCTCAGAAGAGTCTCTGGTATGATTCCAGACTGTGTTGTATGGAACTCCACCCTTATTCTCACTTTCACGTCTTCACCTTTTACCGACATCTTAACCTCATCTATTGCACCTAATAATATCAGATGAAGATGTCGGGTCCAGTATCGTTTTCCATGAGTAGAGCGCTGGGGTATTTGGGAAAGACCGTTGTCTGATAATTAAACATTTGGCCGAACACAGCCTTATCATGGGTAGTCATCATTTTCAAGATTTCATTTCCATTTAAAGGAGTTTTCCCTCGAACGAAGTTGATTTTAATGAACATATCTTGGAATAGTAATACTTTCCACAATTGGACGTATTTAAAGGGAACCTGTCACCTCATTCTACCCCTCTCTCCTATCACTACCTGTCCCTGCACCTTCAGGTTGTAGGGAAGAAAATGAACTCCTTTATTGTATCTAGGTATCCCTGAGGAAGGTGCCAGGAGGGCACCGAAACGCGTAGGATACAATAAAGGAGTTCTTTTGAAGTTCCAGCTTCTTGTACATTTCTTTGGAGTAAAGGATTTCTGGCAGCGCGGACCGTGACACACCATTTTCTTCCCTACAACCTGATGTATCTCCACACTTGAGTGGATGGTGGAAGTCCTGCAGCAGCTACCCAGTAACAATTACTGAACACGTCTTCAAGCCAGTTGTGGGTGACACAACTGCCCCAGGTGAGTGAATTCTTTTTCACCACGCTTGCACCCAGTGCCATAGTGATAAGGCACTATTGCGCCTCTTGTTCCCCCCCTTCTTTTTATTTGTCCCTGCACCTTGGTAGCTGTTCCATAACCATCCCTGTCTGACCTAAAGGGGCCCTATAACAAATATGAAAAATGACTTATAACTTACATACAGTCTCCATCTAGGATACTGGATAGGCAGGCTCCAGGCTCTATTCTCCCCTCCTAGCTGTGTACTAGCACGTCCTGCTGGTCTTCCTCGCTCCTGGTGCTTTGCCGCCTTCTTTTTGTATTTCTCGCCCTCTCTGCTGCTGTAATGACCGGCTGGATTGTCATATCCGGCTGGGTGCATTGTGGACCTAATCACGTGATCGGCCCGACTTTGATATGCGCATGCACTGGAGCCAGGCTGATCACATGATTAAGCCCACAATGCATCATGCCGATCACGTGATTAGGCCCACAATGCACCCGGCCGGATATGACGTTCCAGTCAGGCATTACAGCAGCAGAGAGGGCGGGAAATACAAAAAGGAGGCTGCAAAGCACCAGAAGCGAGGACGCCGAGCGGGGAGTGCTACGACACAGCGAGAAGGGGAGAATGGGGCCCGTAGCCCACCTATCCAGTCTCCCAGATGGAGACTGTAAGTTCTAAGTCATTTTTCATAATCGTTATAGGGCCCCTTTAGGTGAGACAGTGATGGTTAGGGAACAGCTACCAAGGGACAGGTAGTGATAGGATACAGGAGTAGAGCGAACTGACAGGTTTCCTTTAATAAAAATGTTTCTGTGCTGAGATAATCTGATATATGTGTCCCTGCTATGTACTATGTAATGGATGTGTCTGACCGTATGGGACATGGTCTGATCATACCACATCTCCTGTGCTGAGATAATCTTAGATATGTGTCCATCCATCCATTACACAGTACATAGCAGGGACACATATCTAAGATTATCTCAGCACAGGAGATGTGGTATGATCAGACCATGTCCCTGTACGGTTAGACACATCCATTACACAGTACATAGCAGGGACACATACATAAGATTATCTCAGCACAGGAACATTTTTTTTAAAACCTATCCAGTTGTGGAAATTATTATTATTCCAAGATTTATTGATTGCAATCAACTTTGTTTTTGGGAAAATCCCTTTAACTAATTAAAAAAAACTCTGCCCCAGTCTGGCTCCCATGACTTGTCGTATTGATAGGCTATGTGCGCACGGTACATTTTTTGGTGCGGATTTGGTGAAGTTTTGTCACAAATCTGCATGCAAATCCTTATTCCAGCAAAGTCAATGAGAATTCTGAAGTGTTGTGCACACAGTTTATTTTTTCTGTGCAGATTTGATGCAAATTTGTGTGCAGAATCAGGGGCCACTGCTAGAAAACAAATCTAGATTTTGTCTTGTAGAGGGGTTCTGGAACAATAGCCCTTCAAATGATGTCAGTACAGGTGGGGGCTGACTGTCTCTTTAAGTAGCATTTTGTTATACACGTATGTTGGAGCATAGCCGTGCTCCAGGGTTTGCAGCTGGTCAGGCCCAGAGTCTGCGGAGTTCCTCCGATGCGGAAATCTCCTCTGGTTCAATGACTTCAGTCATATGAGTCTGGTAATTCCTCAGAGCAGAACTTCTCATCACTGAAGTCAATAAACTGCCGCTCTGCATCACCATGTCCATGAATGTCTCCATTGTTGTAATTCCAGCACTCGCTGGTTACTGGACTTTGTGACTTCTTCCATCAAAGATCTAATAATGATGGAAAAACCTATCCTGAGTCTGTCTTGGAGCAGATTTTTTTGGGGGGATCTCTTATGGCCCCCATATGTATGAATGCACACTGAGTATGGTCAGTATTTTACACCAGGATTTGTAGCCTAAACCAGGAATGGAACAATCAGAGAAAAAGTAGAATAGAAACATGGGCACCACTTCTGTATTTATCACCTACTCCTGATTTTGGCTACACATCCTGAGGTAAAAAAACTTGCCAATACACATGTGGACATTGCCTTACAAATCCTGAGGTAAAAAACTCACCAAATACACGTGTGCACATGGCCTTACAAATCCTGAGGTAAAAAAACTCACCAATACACGTGTGCATATGGCTTACATATCCTGAGTAAAAACTACAATAATGTGTGCACATGGCCTACAATCTGAGTAAAAACTCACCAAAAACACATGTGCACGAGCTTACAAATCCTGAGGTAAAAAAACTCACCAAATACATGTGTGCACATGGCCTTACAAATCCTGAGGTAAAAAAATCACCAATACACGTGTGCACATGGCCTTACAAATCCTGAGTAAAAACTCACCAAATACATGTGTGCAATGGCCTACAAATCTGAGGTAAAAAAACTCCCAATACATGTGTGCACATGGCCTTACAAATCCTGAGGTAAAAAACTCGCAAACACATGTGCACGAGGCCTTACAAATCTCATTTACAGTTTACATTTACAAACACTAATGAAAATGAGATCCAAAATACTGATGAAATTTGGTCATTTTTTTATATGACAAAATTCCCGGACATCAGAACGAGGCCTTTATTGCATTTTACAGAATTTGCAAAGTCTCTATCAAGCTGTACAGCCCACAGTGTGATGTGCAGTGACTCCAAACTGCATGGAATAATGGGGGCAACACGTCGGGTGTTTGTACCATTGGACGTCTCTGATCAGTGTTACTACATTACTATAACATGATTACTGTCCCTGGCACTGGTGTCCTCTGGACCCAGGAGCTACTGCATCCTCTGCAATATCCAGCCCAGGGATACATTATATATCTATTATTAATTGCGAATGCTGCGAGTGCCCCTTTGTCGTCATGTGGATACGAACGAAGCATTGGCCGCGCAGCGGCCATGCGAGCCGGCGAGTCGCTATGCCGCGCAGCGGGCATGGCGGTCGAAGCATTGGCCGCGCAGCGTCCATTGGGTGCATTCTTAAGAATTTGCAACTCCTATGCCAAGCGCAGCGGGATGTGCAGTCGCCCTTAGATGGGCAACATGGGTGGCGCGCGAAGTGTTCCATTGCTATCATGATACGTCGGACTGTGCTGGATCCCGATGCTGTGCATCGGCACCCAGGATCATTATTATAATACTATTAGCTTGGGTTAGTGAGTGAGAAGTGCTATCGCCTCAGGCTGCATAGAAAAAATCAGCATTAGAAATGTTAATGTATTAACTGTGAGGTTCTATGTGTGAATAACTTCTGTGAATGTTCAACACCTAGGAACTGGATCAAAGTCATCCCTTTAATGTGTTCCATGGGGGAGGGTTGTTACATTGTGTCCTATGTGTGATATTAGTTGGAGGAGGGGCTGGATGATGGAAGCCTAGGTGGCATTATCTGATCCTTTTCCCTGATATCATGTATTACTGCCACTGTTGCAGGCTTATATTGCTTTTTGTACAGATCTGTTCTCTATATAACCTGTGTTGCATTGTATCCTGGTAGAACTGATAATAGAGAAGTCAGTATAACCAGCAGTGGAAGGAGGACGTGGACTGACCTCGCAGGTAGGTCCTACAAATCAGGTCCTCGCAGGTCCTACAAATCAATAAAATCTTTGCTCATTTCTCGCAATTTGGAGTCAGTCTACTGAGGCCAAAAATAAATCTGTTCCATCAGTTGGGGCCTGTTCAAACGCTGAGTTTGTGGTGCAGATTTTGGACTTCCAAAATCTGCACCTACTGCCAGAAAAATGCACCAAACCATCCCTGTCCGCATGGTGCGTTTTTGATGTTTTTGGGGCAATTTGATGCAGATTTTAAGTTGCTTGGTGCCTGTTTCAATAAAACTTGGATACTTTGGCAAAAAAAAAGTCAAATTCTGCCCCCCATCACTATCTGTGGAATTTAATGCAAATTAGGCACAAAATAAGCAACATATAGTGTGAGTATTCAACAATCATGATATCAACGCATTTCGACCATTACCGCTCGTTCTCACGACAGTTGCTTTATTTCAATGTGTAGTTCCCGGTCAGGAGTCTCAGCAGTGAGACACCTGACCGGGAACATCGTGATTGTTGAATACTCATAATAAAGCTTTTTTGAATACACTACCCAAGGAGTGTGCAATTGCAAATTATTTTTGATGCTACACGTGGGATTCCCCAAATCCCGACAATTGGCACCTCCAACTTCGAAATACCTCAGTGTGCACGCCATATATCTTAACATACATATAGTGTGCACACTGCTGCATATCTGTTGCTTATTTTGAGTTGACATGAAGGTCCATGGGTGAAAAACGTGGTAAAATCCACAGCAAGAATTGACATGCTGCAGATTTTTTCCGCAATAAAATATGTAGCGGATCCACTGCAGAAAAAAACACACCATGTGGACAGAACTTCACAAACCCATAGACTTGGCTGGAAAAGCATGCTACTGCTTATTTAGTGAGGATCTGCACCAAACACGCACCAAATACACGGCAAAATACGCATGGTGCGAACAGACCCTTTGAGTCCCCATACACATTAGACCAGAGTTGGGTGGGATAAGAATTGACATGTCTCTTCTTCCAAAAACGCAGCAGTTTTCCATTTCAGTCAGGAATAAAAAGTAATAGTACGAGTATGAAGGAGATTCTGAATTTTCAGAGCTTTTGCTGGAGCTGTAAAGGTGCGTGCACACGGTCTGAGAGCATTCATGGCTTGTTTTTAAGTGATAAAATTATTGTAGACAATGGTAAATTAGGCTTTAATCATTATAATGACATGATAATCAAGATATTTAGATAGAACATAATAATAATTAATAATAATATTCAGCACATTCTGCATTGAACTACTGGACCCAATTTATTATATATTTTAGGAGTCTGAGTCAGAACATTTTCTACCGACTCCACCAAAATGGGTAACGACTCCGACTCCACACCTGGTTAGCACTGTAGGATGGTCATTCAGTGTTAGCACTGTAGATGGGTGGCTGAGTGGTTAGCACTGTAGGAAGGTGGCACAGTGGTTAGCACTGTAGGATGGGTGGCTGAGTGGTTAGCACTGTAGGAAGGGTGGCACAGTGGTTAGCACCTGGATTTAAATCCGACCAAGGACGTCATCTGCAAGCAGTTTGTATGTTCTCCCTGTGTTTGTGTGAGTTTCCCCAGGGTTTTTTGGTTTCTTCCAACACTCCAAAGACAACACTGATAGGATATTTAGACTCCACACATGTCCGTCCCTTGAAAAAGTTGTTAGCGAAATGCCCATTGGGGTGGTATTACTAATTTTATGGTTTGGCAATTGTAAGCATATTATTTGTGGATTATTTGAGTATTTGCTTTGCATCATTTTGCTTCGCGACTGCCTTCTTCTGGGGATGTGGACATGTGGTCATACCCCCCAGAAGAAGCTGGTAACAAAATGTACGACAGGGTGGAGGACATGGTGATGGTCATCTTTTGGTTCTAGCCTATCGTACTGTTAAGGTAATACCTGATAACTAATTTTACGGTTGAGACATTCTTAGCATTCTATCTGTGGATTACTTGTCTATTTGTTTTGGATTATATTAACACACTGTTGTAATATATCTTCTATTGTATTCCACATTTTATGCATCTCTCATTTCTCGCCCTTCACCTATGTTCCCTCTGTCGAGCTCTTCTCAATGGATTATGAGTGTTGTTTAATATTTTATTGAATTTTTGAACAACTCCGTTCACTTTCTACAGTTAATTATTCCTTTTTCGAGTGACTCCAGTATTTTCAGTATCCACATTGTTGATTACTATTACCAGTAAGGCTGCTTTCACATAGTGTTTTTTTTTCTGTCCATGGGATCCTACTTTTTGCAGGACCCCACGGACAGGAACGGACAGCATCAGAGGTGACCTCCAGATGCTATTTCTGTTACTGGGTCCATGATTTTCACGGGTCCGGACAAAGAAAGAGCTGTGCGGGGCACTTTCACTTCCACAATGTATATGTGAGGTGGTCGACAGGGAGAGGGTACTCGGATACCGGGACAGATGGTCAATTTGATGGGGGATCACGGCTGGTCGGTTCCCGGTTCCGTGCCCTGGACCCTCGATGGCGGGGATAGTGGGGGATGATGATGATGGTGGGGAATGGTAACGTAACGCTACCTGTGGTACCTGGCAACGTGGATACCAGCGCTGCAGCTGGCCGCTGAGGTGATGGAGGTGCAGCTTGGGTGTTACAGCTCCCCACAGGTAGAGCTTTACCCCAGGGCAGCGGGGATGGATGAGGGGAGTCGTTGTAGTGTCTCTGCAGTGAACGCTATGGGCAGCAGCGGTGAAACAGGCGCACACACACACAATAGTCTTTGTTTCTGTACCTTTTACTGATGTCTGGTAACAGGTACAGTCCAGGAAGGTAACCAGGTCCTCGGTGCAATTTGGGACTTTCACCTTGGAGAGTTGTGAGGCCCCCTCTGTCACATGTGTACAGTGGTTTTGGGTAAGCTCTGCCTATAACTGAACTCGCGCTCCTTCTCCCGCTCAGGGTGTTACTCTGTAACCGACTATGAGGACCTCCTGTGGGAACCCTATTTTCCTTTCGGGCCCCTGGTCCTGTGCTTGGTCAGGGTTTGAGTGTCTCTTATTTGTTACCTCAGAGGGATTAGATCCTCCTGGTCCTTCCAGGCTTTTCCTGCTACAATGGATGATTAGCAGTGTTGGACTCGGTGTCCGGGTGAGCTAAAGGGAAACCTGGTATGTTCCATTCTTCTTTTCTCCTACTTCCTCCACTGGCCTCCGACCCTCTCCCTAGGATGCAGCACAGCTGGGTCAGTGTTCCCTGGTCATGGGCCTGGCTTGATCCCAGCGACCAGCTCCTTCATTCTGCTCACTCCTCTGCTCACTGCAGACTCACTTGAACTAACTGAAACTAACTGACTCCTCCCCTTAGGCCTGGATCTTTTATAGGGGATCTGGCTTAAGGCAGCCAGTGGGGCTCCCCCTCCATGTCTGAGGTGGAAGGTTGGTGTGTGCTGTCTGTACCAAAATGTAAATCCCTCCTTGCACCGGTGGATCGTGTGGCAATCCCAGCAGGGGTGCCACATATGTATACATTGCAGAAGTGAAATTAAGTAAAGCACGGGTTAAAATAAAAAATATGTATGCTCACCTGTCCAGCGAGTCCCCCGATGCCTCCATCTAGCTCCCGAGGGTTGAAGGACCTAAGGAGGCGGGGCTACCCATTCAGCTGATCGGTCACATGACTGCATTTACCACGGTAACTGGTCATGTCACGCAACACCAGGTCCTGTCCTGGGAGCTAGATGGAGGCATCGGGGGACTCGCTGGACAGGTGAGCATACATATTTTTTATGTTTAACCCTTGCTTTACTTAATTTCACTTCCGCAATGTATATATATACATTGCGGAAGTGAAATGAGATGGTTAGGAGCAGTTTTAGTGTACTGAGCATGCTCCGTACACTAAAATTGGGTCCAAGAAACGATCAGCTGTTTTCTCGGACCCGTGCTCCATAGGCCTTCAAAAGGGCTGCGGATCATGTCGGATCCGATTGTGTCCAATTTGCTCCGCTGTGGCCAAAATCGGAGCAGTCTCCGATTTTGGGTACAGCAAAAAATCTGACACAATCGGATCCGACACAAATCGGTTGCCATTAAGGGCAAATCCAATGTGATCTGATGCCCATAGGGATACATGGTGGCCAAATCCTAAAAAATCGCAATGTGAAAGCAGCTTTAATGGAGGTCTGCCCTGGAGCGGCACCTTCATTGTGTCAGGTTGAGGTGGTAGCTGCTGATATTATGTATGCTAATATTCTGCAAACAATTCTTTATTCTGTTATTGACACATCAATTGTTTGAAATGCAAATTATGGGAGCAGCATCCATGTCCTGTGTGTATCTTCTGTAGAAAGATGGAACAATCCTTGTGTACTCTGTAGAAATATCTGGTGTCTGCTATAGACATAAGATACAGTCACGTGGACTCAGAGAATTGACATTTGTCTTCCTCATATATAAGCTGCATCAGATCTGTTGAGCCCCCATACACAATAGATAACTATATTATTCAGATGATGGCTGTCTCTCCCGACTCATCCAGACACAGGAGCGCTCCTAAGGCTGCTTTCACATTATGATTTTTTTCCTGTCTGTGGGACCCTACTTTTTGTAGGACCCCATGGACAGGAACGGACACCACAGGGGGTGACCTATTCTGTGTCCGGGTCCGTGATTATCACGGATCCAGACACAGAATGAGCTGTGCGGAGTAATTTCACTTCCGCAATGTATATGTAATTGCAGAAGTGAAATTTAAGTAAAATCAAGTGTTAAAAATAAAAAAATTCAATCCTCACCTGTCCAGCGATCCACCGCCTTCGGCATCTATTTCCGATGCTGAAAGGACCTGGCATGGCGGGGCTACCCACTCAGCGTCATCGGTCACATGACCCGGTTACCGCTTAAACGGTCATGTGACTGTGACGTCAGGCCAGGTCCTGTACATCCAGAGATGCCGACGACGTTGGATCGCAGGACAGGTGAGGATCGATTTTTTTTTTTTTTTTTTTTTTTTTTTTTTTTTTTTTTTTTTATTTTTTTTTTAACACTTGATTTTACTTAAATTTCAATTCTGCAATGTGTATATACATTGCGGAAGTGAAATTAGCTGGAGAGGAGCAGTTTTAGTAACTGAGCATACTCAGTACACTAAAATCGGGTCCTAGAAAGCATCAGCTGTTTTATCGGATTGTGCTCCATAGGCCCCTATGTTATGGGCCACGGATCATGTTGGATCTGATTTGGTCCAATTTGATCCGCTGTGCCCAAAATTCGGAGCAGTCTCCAATTTTGGGTACAGCAAAAAATCGGAAAAATGGATCTGACAAAAATCGGATGCCACTAAGGGCAAATCCGATCCGATCTGTGCCCATAGGATAACATGGGGGCCAAATCGGATCCGTGGCTGTCCATTTACAACGGACAGCCTCGGATCCCAAAAAATCGTAATGTGAAAGCACCCTGAGGGGCCCGTCACATGGTCCCACTTCCCCGGAGATGTCGGCGGCGACTGGCGGGAGTGCGCACGCTTTTGGCGCCCCGCCAGCGTTGCCGCCCCCCGTTTACACGGGGAGACACCTCCGGCGATGCACTGGCGAGCTGACAGGCCTGGAGAGGTCCACCAGGGTCTTCTCCAGGCCTGGATAGGTCCACCAGGGTCTTCTCCAAGTTTGGATAGGTCCACCAAGGTCTTCTCTGCCATTATCTTGTTAGTATCATGCCATCAGGTTGTTGGTTTCCTCTTTAACTTGTTCCTTCTATTCTTCCAACCATGATGTCCTTCTCAGTGATCACGCTCTTCATATGATGTGTAGACAAGTTGTACCTTGGTGATGTTTGCTTCGAGTGGCATGTCTGGCTGGATTTGTTCCAAAATGGATTTGTTTGTTCTTCTTGCCATACATGGTACTGATAACATCCTTCTCTAGAACCATATTTCGAAGGTGTTAATTCCAGTACATAACTTGCTCCTCTATCATGGTTCCAGGGATCAGTTCCTAAGGCTGCTTTCACATAGTGTATTTTTCCTGTCCGTGGGGATCCGACTTTTTGCAGGACCCCATGGACAGGAAAGGACACCACAGGAGGTGACCTCCAGATGTAATTTCTGTGTCCGGGTCCGTGATTTTCATGGATCCAGACCCAGAAAAGCCTGAGCCTGCAAAGCGCAGGCAAGTCGGCCACTTTCACTCCCGCAATGCATATACATACATATGTACATACATTGCGGGAGTGAACCAAGGGTTAATAAAAAAAACAACAAAAAATTTAAAAAAAAAGCAAAAACATCCTCACATCTCCGGCGTGTGTCCTGCGCCATCTAGCTCCCGGGGCTTAAGGACCTGGTGGGGTAGGGCTACCCGATCAGCTTATTGGTATTTCACACATTGCGCATTTTTGAGCGCTTTTTTACGCACGCTTTTCAAAAATGCACAATTTTCCTTGTGTCTGCTGGCAAAGTGAATGTGAAATTCACTTTGCCGTACAGACACTGCGTAATTTTACACAGCACTTTTATGGGAAACAGTGCCGGCGTAAAAAGAATGACCATGCCAATTCTCTTACGCAGCAGCGCAGGCGCTTTTTCTCATAGGGGCCAGTGCTCTGATGTCACAGAGGGGGAGGAAGAATCCTCGTTCCTCCTCCCCACTGTGACATGTGTGACCGCCCCATTTAGGTTTCGCAATGTCTTAATATACAATGCGAAACCCAAATTAAAGTTAAGAAAATGTGTTAAAAATAAAAATTAAATACTTACCCTCCGCCAGGTGTTCGTGGAGCCGGGAGCTGAGCCAAGCACAGGTATGGAGCTGCCAGGGCCTTCCGTGACGTCACAGGCGCTGATTCGCTGCTCGTGGTCATGTGATGTGTGCGTTATATGATGTCATATCACATGACCGCGAGTGGCTAATCAGTGACGTCACGGAAGGTCCTAGCAGCTCCATTCCTGTGCTTGGCTCAGCTCCCTATAGCCCGAACAGACCGTCGGAAGGGTAAGTATTCATTGCTTATTATTTTTAATACATTTGCCTTTATTAAATTCAGATTTCACAGTGTATATTAATACACTGCGAAAACAACCCGGGCGGTCACACTTGTCACAGAGGGGAGGAGGAACAGGATTCTTCCTCCCCCTCTGTGACATCACTTCTCCCCTGCGTGTAAAAAAATGCGGTGTGTGAATGCATTCATTTGCGGCGCTATTTTGCGCGGCCGCGCAAAAAACACAAACAATACGCTACATGTGAATGTAGCCTTAAACCGAGCTGATGTGGTCATGTGACAACCCGATCAGCTGATCGGTGACATGACCGCATCAGCTGAGTGGTTTAAATCTCCCGCCCACCGATTGGTTTTGGCGGGCGCGGGATTTAAACCGCTCAGCTGATGCGGTCATGTGACCGATCAGCTGATCGGGTAGCCCCGCCCCGCCAGGTCCTTAAATCCCGGGAGCTAGACAGCGCGGGACACACGCCGGAGAGGCGAGGATGTTTTTTTTTTTTTTAAATTATTTTTAACCCTTTGTTAATTAATTTTACTTTCGCAATGTATGTATATACATTGAGGAAGTGAAATTAAACAGGCAAAGAGCAGTTTTAGTGTACTGAGCATGCTCCGTTCACTAAAATCGGGTCCGGGAAATGATCCGATGTTTTCCTGGATTCGTGCTCCATAGACCCCCATGTTAATGGCCGCGGATCGTGTCGGATCGGATTGTGTCCGATTCGGTCCGCTGTGCCCAAAATCGGAGCAGTCTGCGATTTTGGGTGCAGCAAAAAATTGGACAGAATTGGATCTGTCACAAATCGGATGCCACTAAGGGCAAATCCGATCAGATCCGTTGCCCATAGGATAACATGAGGGCCAAATTGGATCCGTTGGTGTTCGTTTTACAACAGACAGTCACGGATCCTCAAAAATCGCAATGTGAAAGCAGCTTAAGAATGGGCTCTGAAATACCTTGTGTGAATGGAGCGGTGGCCTTATATGCATGCACAGGTTCATTCATATTGTGTGGGGTTGATGTAGAAAACTGCTAAGTAAAATTCCCATGTTTTTCTGGCATTCCCATAGAGATTCAAGGCAGAGGTGGTATACATGCCCGGCCACCTTTCCATTTAGATTAGCCCCATTCTCAGGATTTGTGGGGGCTCCAGCAATTGATCAGCAACTTATCATCTATTCCATATCTGAATTTTTAGTGTTCTTAAAAAACACTTCAAGCAAATTGATCCCCTCTATTATCAGCCCTCAGGCAGATGTTCTTGAATCTCGTACTTGTTCTATCCATATCCAGAATTTTCACGGCTATAACACCTACCTAGGGTGGCCCAAAATATTCAGCTTTCTCCTATATTCCTCAGCATCCCCTAATTTTTTTTAAAACTTTAGTTAAGTTGTTAATAGACAAAATTTCAGCATCTTAGCAGGGCTGTGTATTTGGTAAGCCAAACATCCGACTCCGACTCTTCAATTTCCCTGAGTCCGACTCCACCTCCACCAAAATGGGCACCGACTCCGGCTCCACAGCTCTGCATCCTCAGTGGAGAAAAAGGAAGCGCTCAACCATTTAGTGAAAAATTTAACATTTTTAAGGTTTGTATTTTTATTTTTTGGTTTCTGCAAGTAGTTGACAAAAATCAAAAAGTGGCTCCAAGCCAGACCCCGAAAAAATCAGTTGTCAAAAGTACAAAACCGTCCCCCACAATGGAATAATACATGTGTGATTGAGCGCGGTCTTCCACTTGGATTAGCACCTTCAAATTGTACCAAAAGACTTTTGTCATCAATAGTAAAAAAAAATCAGAGGGTGCTCAGGCATGTACCGGTATATAAAATGTGATATTTTTTCTTTTATATTATGAGTCACCCTAGCTGCTATTAACGTCTGTGGTGCTTTTCACATATTTTTTTGCAGAGAGTGCATCTCCAAAATAAAAAGCAGGGATGTGTCCATTTTTGATCGGAGTCACGGATCAGTATTACGTGTATGGGTCTGTGATTAACATTGCAATGGATAGGAGAACGTTGCAATTTATTCATTTATTTTTTTATAATTGTAAATCACTGATTAAACGCTGATCCAAATCACTGCTGAAATTCAGACCGTTTTTGTCTCGCATGAAAAATCAGATGTCTGAATGAGGCCTAGTTAGTGCAGTCCCTGACGAGGCAGACGGCGCCCCCTTGTCATTCTGCCCCCTCACACTATATCTGATTTGCATTTTTAGCAATTCTTTTCTTTTCTGTCTCATTTACAAGCAGCTTTGCACTTGAATGGTGATGGGTAGATTAGATCTGGTTTATCATAATGACCTCCTGTCACTTGCATTGCACTCCCTTAATACACAGGGTGGCAGGATTATCTATATCTAAATAATTTACAACAGTATTTCGGAAGGGCGGTATTACACATCTATGTAATTTTACAGGGATAGAATTATCTGCACCTTCATCATTAAGGCCCCTTTCACACTGGCGTTCTTTTTCAAATTGCGGCAGATATACCGCATCTGCCGCATACCGGCCACCCTTGCGTCACACTTGCGGCAAGCCCCATGCATTGTCTATGGGGCTTGTGGCAGGTGTGGTAGGTGCAGTATAGCCGCAATTCTGGCACTTGTGGTAGTTGCGGCCGCGAAAAAAACTGCAGTCAGCAGTGTTTTTTTTGCGGCCACAACTGCCGGAACTGCAGCTATACTGCACCTACCACACCTGCCACAAGCCCCATAGACAATGCATGGAGCTTGCCGCAAGTGTGACGCAAATGCAGCCGGTATGTGGCAGATGCAGTATATCTGCCGCAATTTGAAAAAAGTGCTAGTGTGAAAGGGGCCTTACAGAGACATACAAAGAGGCAGAACAATCTGTGTCTATAAAGTGATATGGAGAACCTGGGTGGCAGCCATGGTTTATTCTTCATCTAGAACTAACCTGACTACATTACCATATACATATACTGGTCATGAAGATGGTGAAACTGCACCGTGCAGGTGCCTGTATAGAGAAACATGGATGTGTGTAAGATGGAGTAATCCTGGTTAATAGGAGGATCTACATCATATACAGCTATTCCTTCCCTCATATACTGTGCACGTCTTCTCAATAGGGAGAGCTACGTCCTGACATCACTGTCATGACAAAGGGCCTGGCGTGTCCAGCGTCAGCCTGCCTGATCTCTCTCTTCTGCTGGAGACGTTTTAGGACATCAAGGTCCAGCCTATCAAATGTCTAATGTCTACCACCAACTTATCTGTATCTACATCACTTATAGGTAGAGACAGGAAGCGGGGCTATGGAATCGGAGTGGTGGAGTCGGAGCTGGATGTTTGGCTTACTGACTTCACAGCAATGGTTGTGGAGTCGGTGTCCATTTTGGTGGAGTCTTTGTCAGGTTTAGGGAAATTGAGGAGTTGGGAATCAAATGTTTGGCTTACCGGATCCCCAGCCCTGACAGGGAGGCAGTACTATCTGTACCTACATCACGTATGACAACTGACAGGGAGGCAGTACTATCTGTACCTACATCACCTATGACAACTGACAGGGAGGCAGTAATATCTGTGACCACGTCCATTACAAGGAGGCAGTACTATCAGAGACCACGTCTATTGCAGGGAGAAGCAGCGAGGCAGCCCTATCTTTGACCACGTTTATTGTTAGGAGAAGCAGGGAGGCAGCACTATCTTTCACCATGTCTATTGCAGGGAGTAGCAGGGAGCCAGTACTATCTGTGACCATGTCTATTACGGGGCAAAGCAGGCAGACAATACATTCTGTGACTATGTCTATTAGCAGGAGCAGGGAGCCAGTACTATCTGTGACCATGTCTATTACGGGGCAAAGCAGGCAGACAATACATTCTGTGACTATGTCTATAGCAGGAGCAGGAGCCTATCTGTGACCAGTCTATTCAGGGTCATACTATCTGTGACCATGTCTATTAGCAGGAGGCAAAGCAGGCAGGCAATACATTCTGTGACTATGTCTATAGCAGGAGCAGGGAGGCAGTACTATCTGTGACCACGTCTATTGCAGGAGTCAGTTCTATCTGTGATACGTTCTGTTCTGTTATTTTGTATTAAAGTGTTATAAATCTTTTTTTATTTGTTTTTCACATAACCTTTGTGACTTTGTGTCTCAGGGCTCTTTGGATCACTGAAATTAATCTCAAACCCCTTTGATAATTAGTTTGCCTGCTGATATCTATTAAAAGAGAACTAAAGACATTCCACATTATTACGCAGCTGCAGATTTTATAATATGGGAAAGAAAAGCATCAAATAGTCAAGAGCAATGCCTCAGAGAAGATTATATGCCTCGGACATTAGGTATTTCACAAAAAAGTAACTATGATCATCTTACTGTGAAGACATTTGTGTCTGATACACAGCACAGATGGGTTTGTGCAGATAAAGGCATAATGAGGAAGTTACTACCAGACAAATTCATCAGACTAAAAAAGCAGCTGCAAAAAAAGTCCATTACAAAGCAGCAAATAGGTATGTGAAGCTGCTGGAGCATCTGGATACCCAAATCTCAAGGTGTGGGATCCTCAGAAACTGAAGCTGTACATAAACCGATGCCCCCCCTTCCATCAAAACAGGGCTCACGAGCAGAAATGGTTGCAGTGAGCCCAGACATACTTGAAGGCTACTTTTAAAACAGTCTTTACTGACGAGAACTAGGCAATCCTGAATGGTCCAGTTTGATGTATTGGTGGATGGCTGGTGGATTTCCACAATGTCCCAACAAGGCTGTGACATCAGCAGAGAGGCGGGAGTGATATTTTGGCCCGGAATCACAGGTTGTGCCACTTTAGGGTCTCTGTACACTTTGCTGAGGTCATTTTTTACACCTTCCGAGTTTCTCACTCACCTCTATCTTCCATGGTACAAAAAGAAGACTCATGCCATCCGTAGCAAGAATGTCTTAATGCCGACAATAACCATCTCATGCTGCAAAGAATACATGAGTCCATTGGCTGCTATGAGCATGAAAAGAAAGAAACTCATGGTGTGGCCACCATCCTCCCCGACTTCAGCCCTATTGAGAACCTTTGCAGTATCCTCAAGCAAAATATGCATCAGGGTGGTAGGCAGCTCACATGAAAACAGCAGCTCTGGAGACTATTCTGACATCCTGATTCAACCAGACTATCCATAACAAGTTCAATGGTTGAAAGAATTGTGAAGGTGATGTCAAAGAAGGGTCCTATGTTAACATGTAAGTTGGCCTGTTGGGATGGTTTTGTTTGGAAAAACTGTTGATTTTAGTAAATGTGACCTCTTAGAAATCCCATGCCCACTGTGCTTCTTTCCTCCGCTGCATTATTTCACCTGCGGTGCAGGTGTCACGCTGCCTCATCTCCGCAGCATGTCCTTCAATTGCTGCGGAGATGGATGAGATCTCAGCGGGTGAATGCAGGGAAAAGCCGCCCTGCACCAAGCGTAGCTCATAGGCACAGAGCAGCTTCTTCACCCTGCGTTCACCCCGGCTCCCCTCAGGTCCGGAGACACTGTGTCCAGAACGCAGTGTCTCCGGATCGTCTGCACATACCCTTAGTCTTGGAAAAAATACTGTTATCATTGGGAGGTTTGTCCGATAAGATGTGATTTTATACTCTTAACGGTTGATGATTTGCACATTATACTGACTTATTTGCATCGACGGTTTATGAAAAATGCATTTGCAGAATCATTTGGAACGATGAAGCAGGGAGGCAGCACTATCTGTAACTATACAATTTCCTGTGTGCACCCACATTATTTACATACAAGGAAGCAGTACAACCACTATCTAGAAATGCAGTAAGTAAAATTAAATATATATATATATATATTACACAAAGAACAAGCTAGAATAACCCCTGACTCAGTGAGATAGAGCCAGCACAGTCCGGGCGATAACGGTGTGATAACAAAGCTGTATCTGGCTTCATGTATGGCAATGTTTGCTTTTTAATACATGTTAAATATGACAAATGTCCTTGCTAAGGCAATGTAAGACATAATGGCGAGCGCGAGGATCCAGTGTGTTGGGAACGTTCTGCAGCTGTCGGACATACTTTATGACACAATGCCATGTCAGCAATGGGGATAAAACCTAGTCAGGTAGGGAGACTCTGACTATCTAATGACACATATACCTTCATTATCCATAGTAATCACTTCGGCAGCAGGGTCTCTGGGTGTCTGGACCATTGTCTGTAAATTTGAGGTGGTGAATGCCCAGAGAACATTACCCCGCCTGACTGCTTTCTACCAACTTAATGTTTGTTTGATGGGGGAGGGATGATGCTATAGAGTCACTTTTCAGGGCTCAGCCTTCCGTAAGTTACTATGAAGGGAATCTTTAAGAAGTTTTACTTTTTCTATGAAAATAGACACCAACCGATCATATAGTGGTAAAAAAACATATACATACATAGAGGAAAAGGGCCCCTTTGAAAAACACAGTTATGGGACCCTTTTCAGGTCAACAACTCATCAAAATTCTAGAGTCTACCTGACCTTACTTGTAGAAAGGGGGCCCGTTACTTCTGGGTCCCTGTACAGCTGCACAGGTTGCACCAGTGATCTATCCACACTCTGAGAAAATACTGACTCTTGGTCAGGGCGTAACTACAATAGGTGCAGGGTTGCGATCACACCCGGGCCCTGAAGCCTAGGGGCACCAGAAGTCCCTTTGGCCTATAGAAAAAGACTAATACTATTAAAGATTTGCAATATTGGGCCACCTGTTGGTGCTTTCGCATCGTGCCGCCTGGGCCTGAAGGTACGCCACTGCTCTTGGTCCTTTGACGGCTCTTCACTGTTGTTCTGGTACCTTTAGTTTTGGCTGCAGCAGTGACATCACTTTGACAGCCCACATCCCCACCACTGCAGCCGATCACTCACCTCAGTAGGAGCTGCCGATCTCTCTGTCTTCCCTCATCGGTGATGCACCTATCGTCATTGTTGCAGCCACAACACTGACCCTAGAGAGGTGACACAGAGCTGGCGCTGATTGAGGGGGCTATGATGTTTGGTTCTTTTTCTACTGTGTGATCAGTTGGGGGTCTACATTTGTCAAATTGGAAAACCCCTTTAAGGTGTCTGCATATTTAGATGATTTGAAGGAATTTGAGAAGTCTGGTAAAGGCCCTTTTCTGGCCCAGCGTGACTGTGCCCAGTGCACAATATGAGGTTCATGGCTGGGTAAGATTAGTGTGGATGTACTTGATTACCCTTTGCAGAACTCTGGACCCCGTTGAGTACCTTTTGATATGAGCAAAATTGAGATTACGTTCCCGGTCCTTTCCTCCAACATCAGTTTCTGGTCTCACAAATGTTCTTCTGGATAAATGGACACAAATTTCCACAGACAAATTCCAAAATTGTGTAGAAATGCCTCCTGAAGAGCGAGAGCTGCTATATCTGCAGAGGGGCCTACACCATATTAACCTCTACAAATGTAGAATGGGAGGTAAGAACAGCTCCTGTGGGTGTAATGCGTAGGTGCCCGATATGTTTGACCATGCAGTGTATGTTCTTGTCTCCTTCTTGGATCCCATCATTGTCCTCCATCACTGGATCCCATCCTGATCGTCTTCCACCACTGATTGCCACCATCTTTGTCCACAATTGGTAGAGGCCATAATTCTTACCACCACCATTGGTTTGTATCATCATTGTCCTCGGTCTCCATGTCTTTCTTCACTGACTGTCCTCATCATTGTCTTCTATCACTTCTCTGAATATCACTCTCCTCCACTACTGGGAACCATTTATCAGTTACTGATACATTTAGTTTTTGCTTAAACATTGTATTACTATTAGGGCAGGAGAGACTCTTGTGCTGGGGATTGATAGGTTTGGCCTACAGGGGATTTACTTGTAACAAATGTACCAAGGTCCCAAATATTTGATGTCTCTGAATGGAGACCAGACTGTTCCTATTCACTGATAAACGCTGTAGCGTTAAGCCCCCCATACACATTGGACGGATGTTGGCTGAGTGATGGTTTGGCTGATCATTCAGCCGGTAGCCATCTAACCCAACCATCCCATACACAGTAGCTCCTGAGTTGCTGTTGGACATCTTTGGTGGTAATGTATCTCTTCCAGGTCAATAGACTTGGTAGCGTGAAATTGGACTTGTCACCTTCTTAAAGGGGTTGTCCAGTCTAAAATGATAATTCTGCAGTCAGTCTATGCGACTGCAGACTGATCAA
Source organism: Allobates femoralis (assembly GCA_033576535.1). Taxonomy (NCBI): domain Eukaryota; kingdom Metazoa; phylum Chordata; class Amphibia; order Anura; family Aromobatidae; genus Allobates; species Allobates femoralis. The sequence continues at coordinate 154,134,928 of JARQOC010000007.1, forward strand.
TTATACCAGCGCTCACACTGTGCGCTGCAAGGATTTGCGGTTTCTAAACTGGGAACGGACCGCTGTTATGCGATATACATGTTCCCGGCCAGAGCCCCTGACTAATTGACGCGGCCTCTCTCAATACAAGTGTATGGATCAAGACTGCGCCCCCTAGATACACACCCGCTACATACACTTGTATTGAGTGAGCCCACTTTCGCCAGTCTTGTTGTTGATGGCAACATGCTTAGCGCATAACTGCAGTAGGTTCCTGGCTTACAGAATCCTGGCAGTACACGGTTTGAGTGCTAGGAGGATTGATAAGTCTGCAGTCACATGGAGTGACACAGAGTGCCTGCAAAATGATCAGTTACATCGGACAACACCTTAACTCTTCTGTTATCATCTGTTGGGGGCCCCCAACATATTACACCGCTGGTCGAAACTGATGATGTTGGATTTGTACAGAGGGGAGGGGACAAGGCCCTGTCCCCATGAGCTTACAATCTACAGAGTAATGAGGAAGGAAACAGCAGGCTGATGGTTCATTAGAATTGTGCTTTAATCACAGCAGAATCTACTTGTGTCATCTGATAAATTACTGTCATAAAATGATCTCCGACACTGATTAGAATCGACGTTCGTGTTCTTCACTTTCCCACACCCAAATTTCTTCATTATCGAAGAAAAAGAGAAATAATTCTCCTGTTTAACGACCGTGCATTGATGATCACCATCCCCGTTATCTTGCAGAATGAGAGCGCTATGGGTGTTGTGTGTTATAAATATTGTAGCATTATAGTAATGTACATTTCAGAGGTGACGTTCTGCCGGGTAAGTAATCATCTAGATGTAATATCTGTGCTGCCTGTAGTGAGTCCCAGTGGAGGCGAGGACGCTGGTGAGCACACGTCTCTCCATGGAGGAGGTAATCTGCTTTCTATTTAGCAGCTGTTACTTGCAGACAGTTTCTTGTATGTAAATGTTTTGGGTAATTTGTGGATTTGGGGGGGCAGACAGGGGCGCCAGAAGCCATTTTGTTCTGTAGTTTGTGTAGACCGTACCTGTGATGAGGCCTGGGGCACAGATGTAACCACAACCACAGGGGATTGCTGCGGCTCAGGACTCGTTCCACTCTATTCATACGTTTGGTGCCGGCATTGTATTGGGGTTCAAAAGGTTTTGCAATGAAAAATTCCACAACTTTCAGATATCCTTGGGTCCCGATTTATCATTTTCCAAATTCTGAGCTGCTTATGTTTTCTTTTTTGCTTTCTGCTACGTGGTGACTTTTACTTTTATTTCGCCAAATTTTTAAATTTGGTGCAAAATCAAAAATGTTCTTTATTTTTGTCTTTGATATTTTGTGACTTTTCAGCATCAAAAGTCGCAAAACTCTTTAAAAGTTTCAACATTGCACCAAAATAAATCTCTCTTTCTGTACATACAGTTAGGGCCAGAAATATTTGGACAGTGACACAAGTTTTGTTACTTTAGCTGTTTACAAAAACATGTTAAGAAATACAATTATATATATAATATGGGCTGAAAGTGCACACTCCCAGCTGCAATATGAGAGTTTCCACATCCAAATCGGAGAAAAGGTTTAGGAACCATAGCTCTGTAATGCATAGCCTCCTCTTTTTCAAGGGACCAAAAGTAATTGGACAATGGACTCTAAGGGCTGCAATTAACTCTGAAGGCGTCTCCCTCGTTAACCTGTAATCAATGAAGTAGTTAAAAGGTCAGGGGTGGATTCCAGGTGTGTGCATTTGGAAGCTGTTGCTGTGACCAGACAACATGCGGTCAAAGGAACTCTCAATTGAGGTGAAGCAGAACATCCTGAGGCTGAAAAAAAAGAAAAAATCCATCAGAGAGATAGCAGCCATGCTTGGAGTAGCAAAATCAACAGTTGGGTACATTCTGAGAAAAAAGGAATTGACTGGTGAGGTTGGGAACTCAAAAAGGCCTGGGCGTCCACGGATGACAACAGTGGTGGATGATCACCGCATACTTTATTTGGTGAAGAAGAACACGTTCACAACATCAACTGAAGTCCAGAACACTCTCAGTGAAGTAGGTGTATCTGTCTCTAAGTCAACAGTAAAGAGAAGACTCCATGACAGTAAATACAAAGGGTTCACATCTAGATGCAAACCATTCATCAATTCCAAAAATAGACAGGCCAGAGTTAAATTTGCTGAAAAACACCTCAAGAAGCCAGCTCAGTTCTGGAAAAGTATTCTATGGACAGATGAGACAAAGATCAACCTGTACCAGAATGATGGGAAGAAAAAAGTTTGGAGAAGAAAGGGAACGGCACATGATCCAAGGCACACCACATCCTCTGTAAAACATGGTGGAGGCAACGTGATGGCATGGGCATGCATGGTTTTCAATGGCACTGAGTCACTTGTGTTTATTGATGACATAACAGCAGACAAGAGTAGCCGGATGAATTCTGAAGTGTACCGGGATATACTTTCAGCCCAGATTCAGCCAAATGCTGCAAAGTTGATTGGACGGCGCTTCATAGTACAGATGGACAATGACCCCAAGCATACAGCCAAAGCTACCCAGGAGCTCATGAGTGCAAAAAAGTGGAACATTCTGCAATGGCCAAGTCAATCACCAGATCTTAACCCAATTGAGCATGCATTTCACTTGCTCAAATCCAGACTTAAGACGGAAAGACCCACAAACAAGCAAGACCTGAAGGCTGCGGCTGTAAAGGCCTGGCAAAGCATTAAGAAGGAGGAAACCCAGCGTTTGGTGATGTCCATGGGTTCCAGACTTAAGGTATTGATTGCCTCCAAAGGATTCGCAACAAAATATTGAAAATAAAAATAATTTATTTGGGTTATGTTTATTTGTCCAATTACTTTTGACCTCCTAAAATGTGGAGTGTTTGTAAAGAAATGTGTACAATTCCTACATTTTCTATCAGATATTTTTGTTCAACCCTTCAAATTAAACGTTACAATCTGCACTTGAATTCTGTTGTAGAGGTTTCATTTCAAATCCAATGTGGTGGCATGCAGAGCCCAACTCGCGAAAATTGTGTCACTGTCCAAATATTTCTGGCCCTAACTGTAGCTTTTAGCTGAGAATTGGATCTGATTGTATTCAGGACAGAAAACCCTCTGCAAGTTAAAGGGGTTGTCTGGTCTCCTTTAATAACTCCACTGTTTTCCATGTGCGATTGGGTGGTCATATGACCGTATGTATGCTATATGCTTAGCTTCACATATCGACTAGCCTCAGTGGTCACGTATCTGCATACTGTCATGAATTGGGGGCTGGAAGCTGGCCATACACCAGAGGTCCCCAAATCCAGGCCTCAGGGGCCGCCAACAGTGCATGTTTTCAGGATCTCCTTAGTATTGCACAGGGGTTGGAACCTGTGCAGATGATCACATTAGCACCTGTGCAATACTAAGGAAATCCTGAAAACCTGCACTGTTGGCGGCCCTTGAGGCCTGGTGTTGGGGACCTCTGTCATACACCTTAGCTGACCCCTATATACATGCACGCTCAGTTCAGCCAAGTGTTCATGTGTTTTTAATGAAATATGTAGCTTCCAGATACCTCTATCCAGTCGTTCATTCCCCCCCAAAATCTGCCATTAGGGTGTAGTTGAGAAGCCCCCGTACTTATTACGTGGTGGGTTGGTCCCATCACTATTGGTGGACTCAGCTGAGATTAGGATTTGTTTCACCTGTGCTTCCTATCTATACATTGTTCTGCCCTCTGCTGCGGTTGCAACTTCTTGGTGTGTGTTAGGGTCCCATACACATTGGATAAAATTGGAGTGCACCTGTGTATGGGGGTGTTGCATATGCAAATGAGTGTTGGGTGGATGCCTATGTCATGCTCAGACACAGGAATGCACGGCGCAACATAAAGGGTACAATGGGAGACCCTGGTGATGGGGAGCAGGGGATGGGACACCTGACAATAACCTGTGTCTGTCCCTGAGATACCCTATTATCCCTAAGCGGGTTTTTTTCCCCGCTGTCCTTATGTGCCTTGTCTCTGGCTGTCACCTCGAGCACTCCTGGTTAGTGCGTAGGGCGGTGCATTCATTAGACAACACCTCTGATGTAATACACACAGGACAGGTTGACAGATTGGGGGAACATGGCAAAAAGGATACACAAACTTGGTGTCTACAGCCAAACTCCATAGGCTGCAGATAAGAACGGCTCCAGGACAGCACACCAGCAGCAGACTCACCAGCATCACAGGACACCTCCACAAACCACGATGGTCAGCATAGGAATGAATATTACCGGCATCATGTAATGGATCATATGAACCTTTAAAGGGAAATGTGAGACCTCACCACCCTGGCTGCAAGCCAAAAGAAACTGGAGCTACCAGCAAGGAAACTGCTATTAACCCTTGCTGGTACAAAAGAAGTTAACCACATTTAAAATCAAGAGATCCAAGCTGCCACAAGTCTCCTACTGACTCGTGACAGCCTAGCTCCGGTGTGGCCGGCCTTAGTTAATGGAGGACATATACTTTGTGAATACCGCAGTAATCTGTGCAAGCCATCACTCTCCCTGAGACAGAACATGTCGGAGCTGTCCGCCTGGAGAAGGGAATTGTCAGGTCCATTAGTCTCATATCCATCCCGGCTGAGAATTGTTGGGTTTCTCATCTCGGCAGATGTATCAATCCTCCGTGTGCGACGTCTTCAGAGCTGAAACATCTCCACTTCAGGTTTTACAGAACTGGTGAACCGCAGTAATTAATCTGAAAGATAAAGAATAGAGAAGTAGCCGGTAATTATTCCAAGGCCGATTCCTGGGAGTCCTAAAGGGGTTTTCCCATGAACAAAGTTAATTAGAGCACAGGATCACAGATGACTACCTCATAAAAAAACCTTTAAAAAACAAAACAAAACAATAATAATAATTTGTCATCCTATGCTGTAATGTCTGTATAGTCTTTGTTTTGTCCTTATACGGTGAGACACATCCATTACACAGTGCACGCTGCCTCGGATACCCGCTGTTTATCATAGTTACCAGCATCCTCCCTGCTTACAGGCAGCGCTAAGCAGGACGGACACTGACATCGCCTTCAGCGATGGGGAGGTGGCTCCTAGGTCCCTGATCGCTGGGGAGATCTGCCTGTTTGACAGCTCTCCAGCGACCAGGTAATGACGCTCGAGCGTTTCCCGGCAGGTCGTTATCACTGGGGCGGTCGTTGTGTGTGACAGGGCCTTAAGGCTGTGTGCACATCTAGCGTTTTTTTTCTCTGGAATCTGTAAGGGGAAACACATCCCAGCAAAGTCAATGAGAATCCTGCAGTGCTGTGCTCACCTTCAAGTTTTTTTCCTTGCTGATTTTGGTGCAGAAAAAAGAAGCCAGATGTTCATACTTTCTGTATTTTTTCTATGTTTTTCTCCTAGATTATATGATAGAAACACATGGGGAAAAAAGCACCTAAAATGCTAAACACAGCCTTTTTCCTGCCAGGAGATGCAGATTTGGTGCAGCAATGTTCTGCTGGGTGGGCACATAGCCTAAAACGTGAGAACAGCTGCCCACATGTAGAATCTGCAGCTGCCCACGCATGAGACCTGTTTATCTTTCTATGTTTCCTTTATTAATTCATCGGATTAAAACTCCTTATCAATTTCCTTATTGTTTTCTAATCCTCGGTGAGCTAAACAAGCACTGATGCACATTACCTGCATTAATACACTGTACCAAACTATCAGCGCAGGCGAGAGATTGGTGCCACTGTCTAGATGGGCTAATTGTAGCAAACCCTCAGCTGTGAGAAGTATTAAGTCTTTAGGTGTTATTAGTTTATTGATCTCTGGATCCGGCCAACTTCACAGGGCCTGCACTTCTCCAATGATAAGGAGAAGGGGGAGGTCATAGATAAGATGCAGCCTCTACTTATGTACATATGATATGTGTTCATCTGATTAGTGGTGATCATTAGTATGTTCCCAATGGGGAAGCAAACATACATGTATGTGATGGACTAGGTAATAATGATGACCATTGGTAGAGAATAGCCATGCAAAGCCAAGAATCCGAGATATGATCATGAAGTATAATAAAACATGATTTTATTAGAAGACAATTTGATCAAAATATATAAAACAAAAAAGGAGGCTAAGTTAAAATAGTAGACCGAATCCATCGCCTCCTGCATACGTGACCCATGATCTCGCAGTCAAATGACTGGGTGTCTGGCAAACGGAAGATGCAGGTGATGAAGGAAACCAGGGTGCAGTACGTGCATGTGCATCACTCGTGCCAACCACATTGGAGGGGAACCATAATGTAAAGGATATGATCGACATCAGTGTTGTGACAGAAGGGTAATCAGGCAACTAGACAGACACAGGAGTGCATGCCAACAGCACCACTATATTAGGATGTATAACTAGCAGGATTCCAGGAGAGGCTGCTCAATAAAGTAGCAGAGCAATCACTGAAAAGATGGACCTTGTGCAACCCAGCACCTCCCAGAAGCAGGATGGAAGCTGAACTGTCAATCAACCTCTGACCGCTCAGCACCCCAGATACCAAACACAGCAATAACTCTTATTGCATCCTAGACACACTGCATGGAGGAATCATAACAGGTGTATTCTTGAAAGTGGCCACAAGATAGCGTAAATTCCCAATATAGTCAGATCAATGTTGTGGGTCACATGATGTAGTGGGTGGCGGATTCTCTGGCCCTCCTGTGCGCGCATGCATTGCCCACACACCCTTTCCACCTTTATTGGGTGGGTTATATATATCTATATATATATGTCTTTGATGACCCCACCCCTTGATGAAGGTACGATGAAACACACGTTGGGTGGGCACATACTGTGGACACTAACGTGCACATCTAATCCGGTACCTTTTTTCCTATATTCCACTGGATGCTTATGACTTTGACATACTGCATAGTTCAGTGTCTTCTTGTCTACGTCAACTGAATTCATTATATGGGACTTTATAGCGCTTGAGCTTTATTATATGGCAGGACATTCATCTCATGGATTTGTATGTGTGTGATATACGGTACATTCATTACATTTGCTATGTAAGCATTGCAATTGTAGTTGATGCTGATTACTATGATCCTTGTACATTACCTGGCAAATAATTAACTAACAATTCAAACTGCACACATTTCATGTCACTTGGTGTAATTTACATAAGCTATATTGATAGGTAATATGTAGCCTTATATTTACAACTTGTATTACACCTTGCATATGGCAAGTTATATCATGCATCCAAAACATCTTATTGGGTATCGACGACATACAATATTTATGATGTACACCATGTTCCAAATTATTATGCAAATTTTCTCTGATTTTCCTAAATGGTCGGTGCAATTAGTCAGTGTAATAAGTCATCACACATTAGAGTATACATCGAATTTTATTGATGGAACCTCCCAATGATAGCAGTATAATCTTCAAAATTAAAAAACTCTAAATGCACTGTTTCAAATTATTAGGCACAGTAGAGTTTCTAAACATTTGATATGTTTGAAAGAACTGAAAATGCTCATTTTTGAATTTGCAGCATTAGGAGGTCACATTCACTGAAATAAAAGCTATTTAACTCCAAAACATCCTAACAGGCCAAGTTACATGGTAACATAGGAGCCCTTCTTTGATATCACCTTCACAATTCTTACATCCATTGAACTTGTGAGTTTCTGGAGAGTTTCTGCTTGTATTTCTTTGCATGATGTTAGAATAGCCTCCCAGAGCTGCTGTTTTGATGTGAACTGCCTCCCACCCTCATATATCTTTTGCTTGATTATACTCCTAAGGTTCTCTATAGGGTTGAGGTCAGGGGAAGATGTTGGCCACACCATGAGTTTATCTCCTTTTATGCCATAGCAGCCAATGACACAGAGGTATTCTCTGCAGCATAAGATGGTGCATTGTCATGCATGAAGATGATTTTGCTCCTGAAAGGCACGTTTTTGTTTTTTGTACCATGGAAGAAAGTTCTCAGTCAGAAACTCTATATACTTTGCAGAGGTCATTTTCACACCTTCAGGAACCTTAAAGGGGCCTTCCAGCTGTTTCCCAATGATTCCAGCCCAAAACATGACTCCTCAACCTCCTTGCTGACGTCGCAGCCTTGTTGGGACATGGTGGCCATCCACCAACCATCCACTACTCTATTCATCTGGACCATCCAGGGTTGCTCGGCACTCATCAGTAAACAAGACTGTTTGACAATTAGTCTTCATGTATGTCTGGGCCACTGCAACCGTTTTTGCTTGTGAGCACTGTTTAGGGGTGGTCAAATAGTAGGTTTATGCACCACAGCAAGTCTTTGAAGGATCCTACACCTTGAGGTTCGAGGGACTCCAGAGGCACCAGCAGCTTCAGATATCTGTTTGCTGGTTTGACTGGCTTTGCACTGCAGTTTTTCACTGATCAGTCTCCATCAGTGTTTGGGTGCCAAAACCAGGAGTATCTCCAAAACTCAGAACAGGTGTCAATCTTTCAATTATACTTTTTCTCTGCAAGTTCCTCTCCTGGTTCCTCTACTGGTTTTGGCACCCAAACCTGATGGACACTGATCAGTGAAAAAACTGCAGTGTGAAACCAGCCTAAGGCCTTTTTAGCAGCTGCTCTCTAATTCTGATGAACTTGCCTGGCAGAAACCTTCCTCATTCTGCCTTTTCTGCACGAACACATCTGTGCTCAGAATCGGCCATAAATCTCTTCACAGTACGATGATCACGCTTACGTTTTCGTGCAATATCTAATGTTTTCATCCCTTGTCCAAGGCAGTGCACTATTTGTTGCTTTTCAGCAGCAGAGACATCCTTTTTCTTTCCCATGTTACTTGAAAACTGTGGCCTGCGTAATATTGTGGAACACCCAGTTTTCCTTTTATTGGGCTCACCTGCCAAACTAATTATCACAGGTATCTGAGATTGATTTCAATGATCCAAAGAACCCTGATGGTGGGTTTACACACACACCAATTTATCTGTTCAATATCTGAACCAATCTCTGGTTGCAGTGAAATCATGGATACATTGCTCCATTTTGTGGCTGTGTACAACATGGAGCAATGTATCCATGATTTCACTGCAACCAGAGATTGGTTCAGAGATTGAACAGATAAATTGGTGTGTGTAAACCCACCATGAGACACAATACAATCAGTGGGTTTCATTGACAGAAAAAAAACCTTTGACACTTAAAACAAATTTGCATAATAATTTGGAACACAGTGTATATGTATTCCTATTATATTTACAGCAGTTCCTTCCTTTTTTGTATCACTTGTTCTTACTATTTTTAAATATTATGCTTCTGATTTCTTAGTTGCAGATTCACTGCACCATGATCCAATTGTCTTCTAATAAAGTCATATTTTATTATACATTGTGACTTCTCCGATGCTGCAGAGGCAAAGGTGCCTGTGCTTGCAACAGTGCACAAGCTGCTGACTCCTGGCGTCCTGCTACCGGCTGCTGGTGCAATCCAAAGTGTGGTTACCGGCTGGTGGTACAATCCAAGGTTTGGGATTTTGGGCCGGTAGTGTAGTCTGAACTGTCAATCTTTGGGATGCCCCACCCCTAGGAGTCAGAAGATGGGGGTGCTTATCTACAAACTGAGGTTCTAATCTACCAGTATAAATCCTAAATTGCATGACAAGGCTCGTGAAAGGGTCGATATTGGCTGTTAGGATTGCTACTTCCAATAGGTGGCGCTACAGTTCAAGTCTACTTCCTCTCTGATGAGACAATTTGTATATCTGAAAAAAGCGTGAAAAAAAAACACTTTGGTCAACCATTTTTTAAAATATTTTCTCCACTTTTCAATGTTTCTCATTAGTGTGATCGAATAATGCTTCATTTTAGATTAGTTGTATTATGTTTTTGCGATGTTTTGAGAGACATGCATAGTACAGTTTTGTTTTTCATGCAACGCAAATGTAGTGAAAAAAAACTAATTTTGGTGTAGTGTGTATTTAAATACTTTTTACTGTTCCTATTTCACACCAAATAGCCAGTTGTCTTGGCTGTGCAGATACCCAATATGTGTAGGTGTTTTTTTTTAAAATATATAAAATACAGTTTATCAAACACAATACTGTACACTTGTTTCACTATGTAAAAATGAAGGAAACATCCCAGCATTCATTTTACAAACTACCCAGTATAATATTATATAAAATCATAGGTACATTTGTGACTGTACCATTTTCATGTAGATGTTCAGTGGCTCCTAGAGTCAATGTTGGGTCGGAGACACATGTGGGGTACTCGCACGAGTCTCGCATGCCTCACCTGACACGACCATTCTGGGTGAGGCATGCGAGTTTCGCGCGAGTACCCCACATGTGTCTCGCTCACTGTCTCTGGCCTTACTGAAATATCATATGACTTGATTATTGCAAAATCTTGCCTCCAAGTAGAGAACCCTTCATAAGAAAATGTAAACCGATTCCTCTCCCTGTTACATCCGATGGAGCTTGATGTCATGGATGGAACAGAACTGTTGTTTTTAATTAATACTTTTACCAGTAAGGCTGCTTTCACATAGGCGTTTTTTTGAAAATGCTGCAGATCCGGCAGATTTACCGCATCTGCCGCATCTTCCGCCTAACGGCCGCACTTGCGTCGCCGATCCGGCAAGGCCCATGCATTGTCTATGGGGCTTGCAGTCGGGTGCGGCAAGTGCGGTTTTGCTGGTTGCGGCCGCAAAAGGAAAACACACTTGCCGCAAGCCCCTTAGACAATGCATGTGGCTTGCCGGATCGGTGCCGCAAGTGCGGCCGTTGGGCGGAAGATGCAGCAGATGCGGTAAATCTGCCGAACCTGCTGCATATTCAAAAAAACACATATGTGAGGGTGCTTCCACACTGGCATTTTTATGAAAATGCGAAAGATCCGGACTAAAAACCGCATCTGCCTCATTTTTCGCCTAACGGCGGCACTTGCGGCACACTTGTGGCAAGCCCCATGCATGGTCTATGGGGCTGGCGGTAAGGTGCGGTTCCGGCAGTTGTGGCCACGAAAAAAAAGGCTGCTGACCGCGTATTTTTTTGCTGCCACATTTGTCGCAACTGCACTTTCCGTACCTTACCGCAAGCCCCATAGACCATGCATGAGGCTTGCCGCAAGTGTGCCACCGGATCCGGACAAAAAAAGCTAGTGTGAAAGAAGCCTTAGACTGTTTTTCAATATCATTACATTTATGGCCGTCTTTACTTCTTATGTTGTTGTCTGATAATGTATATAAAGCGCTGTTAAGCAAATCATAATAAATAATTCTCCTGTTTGTTCTACTGGTTCTGAAGCTGCCTATAAATCTGTGAATGCAGTTTTGGATGTGGCTGGAGTAAAGCTCACTGCAGGACGTAGTGATGTGTATACTGTCACTATGTCCCTATGAGAGTGACGATAACGGAGTTCAGAGAGTTTTGCTTTTATTGCACTTCTCGTAGCAGAAAGGTGTTTGCTAACTTTAAAGCCTAAAGCCGCCTCCACCCAGCAGGATCCAAACATGGATTTAAATAAAGTTGGGTAAATAGAAAAAGCAAATATCATATATCCTCCATGCGCTGTAATCCTTTCCTCTTATCACAGTGCCTTGAAACACTATTCATACCCACGAAGTTTTGCACATTACACCCATAAACCTAAATGCATTTTTTTGGGGTTTTATGTAATACAAACACTAAATACAAGTATTTGTGAAGTGTAAAGGAAATGATACCTGGCTTTCTAAACATTTTAAAAATCTAAATCTGATGTGCATTAAGGCCCCGTTGCACACTGCGATGTCCCAGCGATCCCCCCCAACGATCGGGATCGCTGGGACATTGCTATCTGATCGCTTGTGAGCGGTCACACAGGCAGACTCACCAGCGACCAGCGAGAACGCGGGTAAGCGGGGTAAACATTGGGTAACTAAGCAGAGCGCTGGGCTTAGTTACCCGATGTTTACCCTGGTTACCATGTCCCAGAGTGTACTTTGCGGAGCTGGGCATCGGCTAGGAGGTCGTTGCTCGTTGGTCTCCCGCTGTCACACACGCCGATGCTGGCCGCCCAGTGGGAGACCAACGATCAAAAAATGGTCCTGGCCATTTACCAGCGATCTGATCGCTGGTCTTTGGTACATGTCACACACAGCGGCATCGCTACAAGGTCGCTGCAACGTCACAAAACCAGTGACGTTGCAGCGATATCGTTAGCAATATTGTTGCATGTAACCCGGCCTTTAGTATTCAGCCCCTGTAGTTTGATCCCCTAAATAAAATCCTGAGGGACCAATTACCTCCAGTAGTAACATCATTAGTAAAGTGAGTCCACCTGGATGTAGTTTATACTCAGTATAAAATACAGATATTTGACACGATGGTCTCCTTTTCCTAGGAGACTTGTGACTGCTTTGGACCTAAATTTCATGTCTGAATTGAGACTTCATATTAAACATGTCCTTTTCCTTTGGCACTGGAGGAGCTGATGTTAGTCTTTGTTAAGGCGGGTTTACACGCCGCTATATCGGCGTCCAACTCCGATCCAACTCCGACAAAAAGTCACGTGGTTCGGGAGTTGGACCCGATATCTCTCGCGCGTTGTACGGTTTAAACGTACAACGCGATCCTGGAACGATGCCAAAATGATATCGGGGTTGAATGAGCGTGCTCTTCAACCGCCCGATATCGCATGGCCGTTGTAGCAGGATCGTTGCGTGTAAACATCCAACTACGATGTGTACTCACAACTCACCCATTAACTCCCATGTTAAATGGTCGTTACTGGGTTGGTGGGCGTACACATCGTAGGGACGTTGTTTCCCGATATCGCAGCGTGTAAACCGCCGATGCGATATCGGGAAAAGCGCTCAAAAAATGCGCGCTCCGCGCCGTTGCCTCCGATATCGCCCCGATATCGGGATGTGTAAACCCACCATCACCAGCAAGGTTGCTGGGCCTTGTCCAGGTGTAGCCACTCTGTGATTACCTCTGCCTTTATAGGATCACAGGATTCCAGCATACTTTGCTGGAGATTGAACTTCATTCCTGGCCAAGCTTCTGAGGTGTAAGGAGCTCTGTGGAGAACCTCTTGCTGTCAAGCCGTCTGCTGTCTGGTGAAGTGTCAGCAGACGTTAAGTAGCTGTAATGTTGTCCTTTGTCTGTCTTCCCCTTCCCTTATGTCTCTTTATTGTAGTGGATGGGAGTAGTGCTCCTGCCTGCCTTCCCTAGTGATGGTTAATATCAGGACCAGCAGAGGGCTTAGGTTTCCTGCTTGCTGATGAGGTGAAAGAACTCGTATAGGGGCGGTAGGGAGATCAGGGCACAGCCGCAGGTGAGTGCAGGAGATCACCTCTCCCCCGTTCCCTATGAGCAGGGTCTTCCATTTATTTATCCTTTGGTGTTTCCCTTTCTGTTGTTTTTTTTTGCGCATGGGAAAATCGTTGGTCCGTGTGCACCTCGCGGGTTGTGGACATCCCCTTAGCCCCAAGGTGGACTGTTCATACACGAAAACTTTTGATTGGCCCCCTCACCCTCTTGTATTGTTAAATTTGTGCCCCTCGTATTGTCTATATTTCTGTCTGCCCCTTTTCCCTGAATTAAAGTGTGTGGAAAATTTTTTTGGCACGTAAAAAAAAAATTATATTTTTCGGAAAGTCCTCAGAGGTTTTGTGTGAGAACATTGGGAATTAAAACCCCGCATCATGAAAACCAAGGAACCCACAGTAGGTCGGAATAATTTTGTGGAAAAGAGTAAAGCGGATAGGTTATAAAAAAAAAAAAAAAAGCCCAAGTGTGAAATTTTCACAGAGCATGCTAAAACCCATCTTTTTAAAAAATTATGTATGGCACAACTAAAAAACCTACCAAGAATGGCCCGCCCTACCAAGACTGGGGTCCACCCAAACGATACCCTAAAAAAGGGAAAACATAATTAGAGAAACAAACCCCGAAGCTATGGGGCACTGGAGATGTTGTAGAATCACAACTCGGGGAAAATCTGTCCCCGGGAAAACTATTAGTCGTTATGCACCCAAAAACGGCCCATTTGGAGAGTGGCAAGGGAAAAATAATTCTTTTTAAACAAGCATAAGAGCCCCCTTTCAGTTTTCAAAAAAATCATTAATACAAAAAGAGCATGTAAGCAGGGGCCCTCTCATTTTTACTTTTGGGCTAAATGCAAAAAACCATGTTGGTGAAAAAAACTGAAAACACCTGAAAAACACCTTTCCCCACTGTAAAAATCACACATGGTGGTGGCAGCAACATGCTGTGGGGAGGCTTTTCTTCAGCAGGGGCAGGGAAGTTGGCCAGAGCAGAGGTGAAGATGGATGGAGCAAAATACAGAGCAGTCCAGGAGTAAAACCTGTTAGGGACTTCAAAAACCTTGAGACTGAGCGTAGGTTAATCTTCCAGCAGAAAAACTACCCTAAAGATCCTGCAGATCTACAATGGAGGGTTTAGATCAGAGCCTGGTCATGTGTGTGAATGACCTAGTCACAGTCCAGACCCAAATCAACCAAGTGACAAGACTTGAAATTGCTGATCCATCCAATGTGACTGAGCGAGAGCTCAGGGAAAATGAAATTGCAAAAATGTCAGCCTCTAGATGTGCAAAGCTGGTAGAGACAGGCCCCCAAAGAATGACAGCAGTAATTGCAGGGGAAGGTGGTCCTACAAAGTATTAAAGGGGTTATCCAGGATTGAAGTAAAAATAACAAGCAAATGTGTGTCAGCACCAACAGACAGGTAGCTGCCACCTAACTGCTTTTTGTGCCTGGCTCCATTCACCGCCGACAAGGAGCAGTCTGAGACCGCTCCTGGCAATGATTTTGCCGTTTCAGCTGACATCACGTCTACAGAGGGGTGGCTTCTCTGCACTGTTGACGGGTGTCATAGCTTACATCATGCTGATTGACAGTTGGCTCCCCCAAAAGGGAAGCCGAATCTGTGTTGACACGGCCATGCTGTCCCCGACAGGAGCGGTCTGTGCCCGCTCTGTGGCAGGGATGAAAGGTGCGGGTCACAACAGCAGTTAGATGGCAGCTTCCTGCCTGTTAGTGCTTGGGCAAATGTTTTATTTTTTTTTAGTCTCGGATATACCCTTTAACTCAGGGAGGCTGAATACAAATGCACCTTACAATTTTTCGATTTATACCTTTAAAATATTTAGAAACCTTTTATCATATCCTTTCAACTTCACAAACACTTGTACTTAGTGTTGGTGTATCACATAAAATCGCAATAAAGTACATTTAAGTTTATGGGTGTAACATGAATTTTTTTTTTTTTAAGTTAACTGGGTATGAATACTTAGGCACAGTATATAGGAGATTGTATAGGGACGAAGAAGGCGGTTATTACTTGACGGGCACTCGATTCTATCACTTCAGGCGAAGCTCCCCTTGCATGATTATAGTGGACGGGAATAAATGTCAATACACTCACCTACGAAGTTGGTCACACCCACTTAGCTGGACGCAGCACATATTATCCAGGCTCAATCATGATATCCACCTATTGTTATAATGAGCGTGGGGGGTACCAATATGGCCACCGCTTCACCCGGAGCGCTGCTGCACATGATTGGGTGTGCCAATATGGTGTCCACATTAGTTTACGGCTGTACTGCAGATGAGCCTGGAAAGCTGTTTTTTGTTTTTTTCCCCCTGCAACCTGGCCAATCATCCAGGTCTTCCTGCGCTGCGGCCAGTTTCCTGGGCAGCGTGTGAGCTTCCCTTCGACAAACTTAGACCGGATAGGGCTTTTATTATATTAAAGGGAACCTGTCAGGTGGTTTATGCCCCCCAGCTATCACTATCTGCACCTGTAGCTTTATTATACCAGTGTAATCATCCCTGTCTGAGCTCATAGTGTAATGTGAAAGGTGAAATAAAGCATTTATACACTTACATTTCAGTCTACACCTTGGAGGAGGGAGACTGTCTGGCAGGATAATAGTTAACTCACTATTAACATGCATGGCTAAAGGACCTGTGTGATGTAACGATCATGTGATTATAGTGGGCGGAGCTAACTGAGCAAACTCATTATGTTATAGGGACTTAGCTCCGCCTATTCTAGTCACATGGTTGTGACATCACATCAGGTCTCCCAACATGTTGTAACATAACGCTGAAATATTAACTATTAACCTGCCAAACAGTCTCCGTCCTCCAAGCTGGAGACTGACTGCCTCATTCCATAAGGAAATGTAAGTGTAGAAATGATTTTCTTTCACCTTTCACATTACACTATGAGCTCAGACAGGGATGATTAGAATAGTATTGTGAAGCTGCTGGTACAGACAATGATAACTGGGGAGGCATAAACCAGCTGACAGGTTCACTTTAAATTACATATAATATATTTATTCACTCACATAGCGCTATTAATTCCACAGCGCTTTAGATACATCAGTAACATTAGATGTGCCATCCTCAGGTGTGATGAGAACGGAAAAGTATCTGGCAAGATTCTGCTCACTTCTCATACACTGCACAACAGCCACACCCCACGTTTCACGCTGACCTATACTGAGGGCGATCAGGGGTCCACCAGAGACCATGAGGTCAAGTTGAGTATTTTGGGAGTTTTTCAACTCCGTTTTTGTAGTCAAAAACCAGCAGTGGAACAACCTGAGGAAAAGTATAATAGAAACACCATTGAGTATCATTTCTGGCTGATAGATTTGTTTTTATATAATAATGATTGTCTGGATCTTGTACTTTATTTTGTGCAACTTCAACAAATCCATCGTTGTCTTCTATAGATAGCGGGCTTTCTGTAATGATATGTCAGATCTCTTTTGCCCTCCAACCTAGCAGCAGTCACATTTGCACGTCAAAATTCCCTTCCTAAACAGCACTGTATAACATATATATATAAAGCTGAGTGTATGTATGTGTATGTGTGTGTGTATGTGTGTATGTATCATGGCCATGCCCACTCCATATAGCCATGCCCACTCCATATAGCCATGCCCAATCCACAGCTATGCCCACTTTGCTGCCTGCATCTCTACATATCCCCGCCTCTTCCACATAGCCTCGCCCCCACGACTATGGAGGGGGTGGAGCTATAAAGAGGCATGGCTAGACATAGAGGTGGTGCTATGAAAGAGGCTGGTCTACTGGGAGACGTGGGACTGTGTAGGGGCGTGGCTATGATACACACACATACGTTACTATAAATTAACGTGTATGTGTAGCCCTACCCACTCCACATACCTCCACTCCCTACACATATCCCTGTCCTGGGACTGTGTGGAGGGTTAGAGCTATGATTGGACATGACTATAAGTAGGGAAAGCTACTGTGGGCAGGATGGTCTTTTTAGAATTCTTCCTCCTCCAACCATACTGCTCATCTATTAGCCTGAATATTCCCAGTTTTGTTTCATTGCCCCACAAAACAGATTCTTGGAACTTCTATGGCTTATATATATGGTTTTGTGTATATGGGAGCAAACTTTTCTTGTGCTTTTGGGTCAGTGTACATGTACGTCTCAGAGTTTGAGCATAAGCAGACCTTGCGACAGGCCTTTTTGCAGTAACTCGAGGGTTTTTATTAACCTATCACCTTAAGAAATCTGGTTGTAGCTGGTGGCGTGTTCTTCTTCCTGCCATGTGAAGGTAGTGTGGTCGGTGTTTCTGTAACTTTGAATTTGTGAACTCTGCTTCTAGAAGCTTTCAATGGATTTGTATCTTTTTTAATTCTTTTCTTTGTTTATACAAGGCAATGATCTATCCTCTTAACGATACTACTTTATAGACAACCAAAGAATCTTAGTTGTCCAAATATCTTTATTGAAATTTCAAGGGGGGGGGGGGGGAGGGAATTAGATACATAAATAAAGAGGGAGGGGGAGGGGGGAGGGGAAGGGTAATAAACGTAACAAGTAAACAAACCAACAAATAACATGAACGGTACAAGTCGTAAGTACATATGCAAATTCAAATACAGCGCTCGTACAAAAAGAGAGAAAATTGGAAAGGTACAAATGAATATCCGAATACTGAATAGTCCAAACACACTCTGTGCATTTTGTCGCAAATCGTAATGCAAGCTTGAAAGCATTGTGGGGAAGAAACAGTCAAATCATCAATTTTTACGTCAGCGGCCTATTGCAGGAGGGATGGGGAAAAAATTGTCAACCATGTCTCCCAACGCCCTATGAATTTTGGGAACCTGTTTGCGCGTATAGCGAAGTTGTACTCGAAAGTACAGTGAGTCGACACTCTTTCAATCAGGTCATCCACTGTGGGGGGTTCTGGTTTGTTCCACCTCGAGGCTATCAGGACTCTAGCAGTCAAAATAATGTGGGATGTTAAGAAGCGTATGTGGTAAGGGAGGTCCTCTGTGCCAATCAGTAGTAATATTAATTCTGGGGTGAAGTTTATTTGAATCCCAGTGACGTTTGTAATTAGAGATTTGACATCTCTCCAATAATTGGTCAGGACAGGATAGTGCCAAAAAATATGTGAGAGGGTTCCCAGGTTTCCACAGCCTCTCCAGCAAGATGGGTCGTGATTGGGGTTCATATGATATAGTTTGATAGGGGTATAGTACCATCGTGAGAGGACCTTATAGTAAGACTCGTGGAGGGTGGCACAAGATGAGCTGGAATACACTGTCTTAATAGTTTTAGCCATTTTCCCCAGGTCCACGCGGATACCCAACTCCTCCTCCCAAGCTCCAAAGAATGAGAGGTTTAGTAATTCGACTTCTTCGTTGAAGATTCTATAGAGAGAGCTCGTTTCCCAAAGGGAGGCTTTCCGCGGGGTGTTTATAAGTTCGTCAATTACTTGCGGAGCTGTGAGTTTGAGATTGTGAGTGCTGAGGTAATTGGCTATGACTCTCCAGTTAGTTCGGTCATCCCTGGTGAGGGGGAATTTGTCTTGGAGGATGTGGAAGGGGATGACAGAGTTTCCTGAAAGCAGATCATTAACATAAAGAATCTCCTTATCCCTCCAGAGAGAGAGGTCCAGGTTCGGCATCAGAATTTCAAGAGTTTCTAGAGGGATTTTGTTGAGAATGGAAGAAGTATAGTATTTGGCTGCCTTTTTGACAAGATCTCTCCAGGCTAGAATAGTTGCTCTATTAATTGGGTGAGTAGGAGGAGGTTTGGAGGGATTTATTAAATAAGCCATGATTAGAGCTTTTTGATTATTGTTATTGATCGTTCCTTCTATAGAGATCCAGGGCGAATCGTTCGGGCCTATAAGCCATTTTTGTGAGAGTTTGGCGATGGATGCCAAGTAGTAGTTGTGCAAGTTGGGAACTCCTAGGCCTGCTACTCTCTTGTGCCTCTCGAGGGATAGTCTGGCCACTCTTGGGCGCTTATTGAGCCAAATGAACGCACAGAGTTGTGATTGGAGTTTAATGAACCATCTCTTCGGGATGAACAAAGGGATGGATCTAATTATGTACAAGAATTTCGGGAGCAGTGTCATTTTAAAAGCTTCAATCCTGCTCAGCCAGGACAGTTCAACTTTTGAAAGACGTAAGTAGGCCTGATGGAACGAGTTAAATAGGTTTGTTAGGTTCGTCTGTACCGTGGCTGAACAGGGTTTGGTCAAAGTAATCCCTAAATAAGAAATCTCCTTTTCCGTCCATGTATAGTTAAACTCTTCTTTGAGGTACTTGAGTAGTGTTTCCTCTATATTAAAGTCCAGGATCTGGGATTTTGTTTCGTTTATTTTGTAGAAGGAGAGCTGGGAGAATCTCTCAATGACCCTTGACAGGTGCCTGAGAGATTTGAGGGGATTGGTAATTGAAAGGAGGATGTCATCTGCAAACAGAGATATTTTGTGTTGGCGTTGATTTAACGGGATTCCTCTAATATTGTCATTGTCTCTGATGCTAGATGCAAGTGGCTCAATGAATAGGGCAAAGAGGATAGGGGAGAGTGGGCACCCCTGCCTCGTGCCATTTGTCAAGGGGAATTTTTGAGACAGGAAATTGTTAGAGTATACTCTTGCTGTGGGATTGGCATACATTGATGATATGAAACGAAGGATATTGCCTTGGAACCCAAACCTTCGCAGGGTGCGAAATAAGAAGTTCCACTGGACCCTATCAAAGGCCTTCTCGGCATCTAAGGCCAAGAAGGCTGAGGGTTGTTTTGAATTCTCTATAGAGGTGATTAGATCCAGGGCTCTCCTAGTGGCGTCAGCCGTATTACGGCCTGGGATGAACCCTGCCTGATCAGGGTGGATTAATTTGGTGATGTAATTTTTGATTCTATTAGCTGCTATTTTAGCTAAGAATTTCGTGTCCGAATTCAGGAGGGAGATCGGCCTATAGTTCTTGGTATCTGCCGGGTCTCCCTTTCCTTTGGGTATCACCGTAATAACAGCTTCGAGCATTTCAGGTGGTAGGTGTCCGTGGGTAGCAGAGTAATTGGCCAATCTGGTAACATACGGGGACAATAAATCCAAAGAATCTTAGTGACCTGGAGGCCATTGCTTCTAAGAAATGGGGTTAGATTCCTCAGACGCCGGTTGTAACAGCCATTAGTGCTCTTGCTAAGTGCTAAAGATACTTGTCATGAAAGGTAATTGTGAGTTTGCAGTTGACATTAAAAGGATTATCCACTACTAGGACAACCCCTACTCCTTCAACTTGTTTGCCCCCATTAAAATAAAAAAGCTTACCTTCACCTCCTGTGCTGTTCCAGAAGTGTCGGCACTTTGCTCTCCCGGGGCTCTCGTTAGATTATTGCTGTCCCAACTTCCGGATGCTTAAATAATCAAGAGGAGGTGAGCGGTAGACGCAGATAACTCCCTCTCGATTACTTATATGTCCAAAGGTGGGGACAATGAAGCTGGCAGTGATTGGGTGCAGAGTTCGCTTGACGTAACAACGTCACCTGAGCCCCGGGAGAGTAAATGCTGAACAGCATCGGCACGGAAATGGAGTATAAGCTTTTCTATTTTTCCGGGAATAAAAAGGGGTTGAACAAGTAGTGAACTACTATCCCTTCTAAAAGTAGCATTTTGCGTTGAATATGGAGAGAAAGCATGTTCTTATTAGCTTGGTTGAGTGATTGACATTGTTCTTGTTTAACAGAAAGTTTAACTTTGCTCATAAATCTAATTTTGCATAATCTTGATTGCATCTGTTGATAGAGATGGATAAATAGAGATCAGATAGAATTGATCATACTTAGATGTTGCAATGCAGAAATATATGTAGAGTTTGGGTGTATTTCTCTTGGATCATCCCCATCATCTTCTCACTGTCTTGTCTCTTCTCCCACAGGTCATGTAGTAGCGCAGGAATGTTTTGAAAATGGGAGTTTTGTTTTTTATGAGGAACCTGCTGCTGGCTCTCTGCCTCTTCCTAGTGCTGGGCTTCCTGTATTACTCCGCCTGGAAGCTCCACCTTCTGCGCTGGGAGGACTCACGTAAGTCTTTTCCTGTCTTCTTCTGTCTTGCTACATCTTGACTGTCCATTACTCTACTGCTGCACCTCTAGTCTTTCTCTTAGGGACGGCTGATTCCCCCCCCCCAACCCCAGGACCCCCATGTTTCTTTTCTCTGCAAATCTTAAAGTTCTGGTTTGTTACAAAAGTTCATAGTTTATCGCTGGGATTCGTACTGGTCCACAAACCTGTAACAATATGGCATCCAGAAGACTGATCTGTGATGTGATCGGTGGATCTCCATTAATATTGGCTGCTTGGCTTTGGAGGCTTCCTTTGTAGCTTCTACCTGCACTCTGTACCCGTTATGGTGTTATTGGGGTTGGTGTGAGTGAAATTCAGGATTGGGTCTCGGTCCTTAGATGACGTTTTAGCAGCTTCAGTCATATACTGAGGTGTAATATATTCTTCACTGGAGGATCATTGGAGGATCCAGTTGTGAAGCCTCCGACTATTATGGTTTATCTATGGTAAGCAAAACGTTCTTTAGACTTGTACGCTATAGACTGGCAATATCTGATCACTTTTTTGGGATTCCAAAGCTGGTATCCAAACTGGTCCCTAGAGAAGGGTTTTCCGTTTTCTTCCTATACTATCTACAATTTCCATTATGTAAAGGTATGGTGCAGCTGTAGCTATTTCTTCTTCTGCAATAGAGAATAAACATACATATGCTTGGGAATGGTGGGGGTCTCTGCTGATTGGGCTTTTATAGCTTGGGGGTCAATGAAATATACAAATTAATTGTTGGATACTTCTCTTAATAGCTGTTAGAACTTATAAATCTGGTCGATGAGAGTCATTTCTTCATTTTTATTGATGGAGCTTCTGACACTTTCAAGAGAACATTGTCAATCATTGGACCAACTGTGAGACCTCGAGTGATTTGGGGCCTATAGGGAAGGTAGAGGTGGAGAACTATGGGTTTTGTACAATGATGAGTGCCTGGAGCTAGAACATTAGGTACAGCTTGAGTCCTGTTGTTCTAAAGCAAGACATCTATTATAGAGAAGTGTGAGGGGAGTTCATGAGACAGGAAGGCATTTTCTACTACCACCAATATGGCTGAATTAGAGCTATTTAATAGCTATGAACTGTGTTCGGCTCTCTGTTGAATCTTAAGCTGATCTTAAGACCTAGGCGAATGTTCCTCAAATCCGGTCTTCAGGACCTACCAACAGGTCAAAGTTTCAGGCTTTTCTTAGGCTGGCTCCACACCATGGTTTTAGCCATCCTGGTCTGTTAGTTTTGTAAAAGAACAGAACAGGATCATTTTTAGCCTCATATGTTTCCCTAATGTGCCGGATTGGTCATAAATGGCCATCCGATTTTGTGAATTCAGTCCCGGATTAGTTTCTGTCCTGTTTTTTTTCTGGGACCCAGAATCGAAGACTTCTCTAATTTTGGACTCCGATGGAAAAAAAACCCAACCAGACCAGAACAGATCCGGCACCTATGACATGGGAGTCTATGGGTGCCAGATTCGGTAAAAAATCGGATCGTTTCCCGGATTCTATTTTTACACATCCATGTCTGAAATCCTGCCGTCCACAGTTCAGCACCATGGACAGCAGTATTTCATGCAAAGTCTGTGAATTCAGCAGACTTCAGGACCATGGACAGCGGCACAAAACGAATCCGACAAAAAACGGGATTGGAGACCATATTTGGTCAGAGTTTTCTGCACATCCTGTCCTGTCTGTTTCTGTCCGGTGCTCCTGCAAAATACAGGATCCACCCGGACAGACTAAAACCGTAGTGTGAAGCCAGTCTTAAGCCCCCGTTACACATAACGAGATCGCTGTTGCGTCACAGGTTTTGTGACGCAACAGTGACCTTTCCAGCGATCTCACTATGTTTGACATGTAGCAAGAGACCTCGTTGGCAACTCGAACTCAGCCACATAGGTCTGGGTCGTTGGACTAGCTGCTGTGTGACAGGGTCCCAACGACCACCGAGGTCCTTATATGGGTCGCGTATCGCTGCTGCGTCGTTGAGTAGATCTGATTGTTTGACATCTCAACAGCGACCACATAGCGACGTTCCAGCGATCCTTACCAGGTCGTACGTTGTTGGGATCGCTGGAATATCGCCAAGTGTGACGGGACCCTTAGTATTGCACGGGGATGGAATTATCCACTATGCAGGGATTAGATTATCACCTATGCAACACTAAGGAAATCTTGAAAATGCCACGCTGGTGGGTCCTGTGGACTGCAGTTGAGGTACACTGGCCTAGGTGGAGATCTCTGCTTTCTCTGTAATGAATAAAAACATGCTTCCAGTCCAGCGAGTCTTTATGGAAATTTCTGCAGCTAGAATTTTATATAGAGGGAAATTAATCAAGAAAATGGAAGGTTTCAGTAATAAGGAAAGGCCAGGCCTAATTAAATGCAGCCGCATGCAAAAGTCTGCCTTGAAATAGTTGATTCAAGGGCAGTGCAGCCCACACCGGGGTGTCCCTACTACTGGCGAGCTTTTTATGGCTTCACCTTCATGATACGCAGGAGCAGATTCATAAAACTGTGATCATACAGGCAAGGCAAAAAGCAATGCAAGCACAGACAAATACTCTAAGGAAAAAGGACATAAAAACCTGAATTCAATTACTTTGCAGAAAGAGGAGAGCTTTTAATACACTGGTGATGTCTATAGAGCTTAACCACTGAATAATAAAAACGTCATTAATTTTCATATTCCTGTTTATATGCCTTCCTCCAGAAAAACCTGTCCTGGCCTAATACATCTCAGGGCTGAAGATTTGTTTTGTTGTATCCATTGTAGACAATGTAAATCAAGCATGTGAACCTCCAGGCTATAACCTACAGACTTTGGCCCAGGGGTAACACTGGTTTGTGGCATCTCATGTGAATCGGACACTATATGTTCATGATACTCGGCTCATACTCTGCTGTAAGCTTGACCGTGTGCCATTTTACTGTGAATTGGATCGCAGGTGCGGAGAGGATGGAGAGATTAATTTCTCCATATTCTCTGTTGCCTGTCCAGGCATATATTGGATTCATCTGTGTACAGATCCCTCTTCCGGTCACCCACAGATTATCAATTGGATTCAGGTTGGGCCCTAGCTGGGTCATTCCAAGACTTTGCTCTTCTTAAGCCATTCTATTGTTGACTTGGAAAATACTTTGGGCCTTTCATAAAACTAGCAGACTTGAAAAAAGAAAACCGGGCACTGTGTCCTATCTTCGGGCAATTATTCCATTATGTGGGTTTGCAACTCACCCGATCGGTGTTGCTCAGCTCTAGCACTAGTACAGTCAGTACAATCAGAGAAAGGAGCGGCACTCACCGGGTTTCAGGCATATGGATAATTTATTCAGTCCATATCTGGGTTACACATGCAGGGAGGGAGGGGGTGCAGAGCTGGACGACAATCGACTGTTTCACTCAGTCAGCGCTTCAACAGGTCCAATGAGGCAGAGTCGGAGTGCTCCTCCTCTAATAGGGGTGGCAACTACGTCTCTACCAGTGTATTAAAACAAAGTACAATGATATACAAAAAGTTGGTGCAACATCATGATAAACATACACAACATTTACATATTCAATATATACTTGATGGAAAAAGAGAGATTTTTATGTCTGGAAAACATTTCATATATAACTGAATAAATGAAGAGACATATAGCGGATTAGCATGGTGAGTTCCCATAGAAGCCTTGCTTGGTGTAGGACCCAGGTTGTCTCTGCTTTTCTTGGGTCATGTTGACCGGTGTGTACAGACAGGTCTAACCAGCTGCTTTGTTGCCCCTGTCAGCAGAGATGCCTCTGATAGGTTGATGGTTTCTATGAGAGCTCACTATGCTAATCCGCTATATGTCTCTCTTCATTTATTCAGTTATATATGAATATATGTCCTTGCCTGCGCTCTGCGCGTCCTTGTGCTAGTGACGCAGGCGCAGAGTGAGGTATTGCTTATCGCCGCCCCGGCCACCTGTGCCACCTCCTGCTCTGACGTCAGAGCCTTTGCTCGCCCTGCTCTGTGTTATGCTATGGAGCAGGGCGGGGAAAGTAAGAGGACGCCTGTCCTGCCTCCTGCTGCGACGTTCTCTTATTGCCCCGCCCTGCTCCGTGTTATGAAGCCGAGCAGGGCGAGCAAAGGCTTTGACATCTGAGCAACAGGCCCGCCTGGGCGGCGATAAGCAATACCTCATTCTGCGCCTGCGTCAACAGGAGAAGGACGTGCAGAATGCAGGCAAGGACATGGGTGAAATGACTGGCAGGAGAGAGGCAGCAAACACATTTAAAAAAGGCGGCACAGAGACGCAGAGGGCACATGGTCCAGCCTCCATGGCTTCTATCTGTAAGTTTTTCTAAGCCTATATCTCAGGGGTACCAGCCGCACACAGACATGGGGGACCCCTTGCCTGAATGCAGCAGACATGCTAGACTTAGATTCTAATCCATGGGGGGGGGGGGGGGGTGACAGGTCCTCTTTAAAGGTGATAAAAAAAGCATTTGTGCACTTACATTTATGAGGCTGTGGTGACTACACCTTGGAGGATGTAGTCACTCTGGCAGGTTAATAGTTAACTTCTCTGTAATAAGGACCTTTCTAATGCAATAATCATGTGACCATAGTGGGTGGAGCTAAGAAAGCAAAATCATTATGTGCTATATAGACTTAGCTCCGCCTATTGTAGTCACATGATTGGGATATCACAAAGGCCATACAGCATCTTATAAATTTAGGCTCAGATGTTAACTATTAACCTGCTAGAGTGACTACATCCTCCAAGGTGTAATCACTGACTCAGAAAATGTAAGTGTATAAATGCTGTTTTCACCTTTAACATTACACTATGAGCTCAGACATAGATGATTAGAATAGTACTATGAAGCTGCAAGTGCAGTCAGTGATAGCTGGGGGGCATAAACCACCTGACAGGTTCACTTTAAAGGTGGAAAAAGTTCTGAAATTATTATTTTTGGTATGACACCGCTTTTAAAATGACAACTTTTTGCCATGTTAAAAAAAAGATACGTATATTTTTTAATATCCAGTGTGTAAACTGAAGGATAATCGTGATCGAGTTTTCTTAAAGTGTAACTGCTGTTTGAATTTTTATTTAAAGGGAACCAACCACCAAAAAATCCCTATCTAACCTATAAATATCTGTCCCTGGAGCCTTAAATTACTATTCTAACCATCCCTGACTGACTAAATCTACCTAACTAGATGCACAATAAATCACTTTTTATACTTACCAAATTCATGACTGATGGGCGTTCCTCCAGGGTCTTTTGTCAGCAAGGCGGGTCTCCTCGCCGCGCTCGCACCCACCTCGCTGCTGTCCATCTTCTTCCAGGTGTGAGACAGTGCGGGGGATCATATGCGAGGGGCGCTATGTCTCCCCCAGAATGCGCACTGTCACGTATTGAGCCCGGTGTAGGGTGTGAGAGAAAGGGACGGTCCACTCCCTCCGCTCCGGGTCTTGCAAGGTCCTGGAAGGAGACACGGAGTTAAAAGCCTGAGCAGGAGGCAGGGCGGGGTCCCTTGTACACAGAATTGTGCCTTAGCTACAGCAGCAGCAGAGATAGACAGGAGAGGTCTAGAGTTCCAGGGGGCCGTGTGCTATACTAACACGGCCTAGCCCAGGAGGGCTGGAGGAACTCGAGGTGACCCATAACGGAGGCATTTGGCCTGAAGGACCCGGGTTACTTTATATGAACTGTGTCCTGTGTACCGGCTGCGACCCGGATTCCGGCAGACTGTGCCACCGCTGTGTGTATCAGCAATAAACACCGGGTCCTGTTTGAACTACTACCGGGCTCCACGTGTTTCCTGACTTGCAATCCAGGCGCTGCCCCACACAGGATTCAAATTACCCGCTCATCGCGTCCTCGCAATGAGCGGGTCACGTGCTGCAGGCCCCGTGCTGCAGGCTGCATTCTCGGAAGCCGGCGTGGGTGTACCAGTGATGCGGCGGGCGGAAGTGATGCGGGGCCTGCAGCACGTGACCCGCTCATTGTAGTTAGGTAGATTTAGTCAGTCAGGTATGGTTAGAATAATAATTTAAGGCTCCAGGGAAAGATATTTATAGGTTAGATAGGGATTTTTTGGTGGTTGGTTCCCTTTAATAATAATGTAGAGCAAGTGATTTTAAGAAACTTTCAAATATACTTCATTAGAAAATTCTGGTTGAAAACCATTCATAAACCTTCCGGAAGGTGTCCTTACTACACTGTGTGTGAAGCAGACATATGTTCGTTATCAGTCAGATCCGCTTTCACACTGAATACGGGGCATATAACCATATAGGGTAAAGGGGGCTTAGCCTATGCTGCTGACTGCAGCTGGTAAAGAAACAATGTATCAGATTTGTTTAGATTACAGCACAGTTGCTAAGCAATGTCAGGATCACTGTAAACTCCTCAGGATTGTGCCAAGGAAAGATCTGTCATGTGGCTCCACACAGCTCAGTCACAATCTCTGTTAACCCCTTGTCTGCTGGATCCCCACACAGCTCGCTATCAGCCTACTCTCAGAAGCTGTAGAAATACACACACACAGTGCTGGCAGATGCTGGCCATGCCCACACTGCCATAAAATGTGAGAAAAGAAGTCATATGGCCCAAAAAAAAACATTATCTTAACTGCTATGTGACCCATCACTAAAAATCAGTTCAGCATAGATTTTTTTGTGTTTTTGTTTTATGTCACTGAAATGACGTTTACATTTTAATCTAACGAATTAAATAGAAATGTACAGAACGTTTTGACTATACACATATTAAGCTTTGCTTACAAAAGAAATCAAACCACTGCACAACCTTGTCCATCTGCTCCTGACATTTATTGTGCTGCTAGCGTAGGAATAAAAAGATTTCAGGCTCAAATATTTTTTCTTTTTTGCAACATTTCGACAGTGAGTCATGTAAGCCATAATGATTGGGGTTAATCTGACCCAGAAGCAAATAGTCCATTAATGAAAAGAAAAACCCTCTTCTTGCTGCTTTTATGCTGAGCTGACACAGCACAATCATGGTGATAAGAGACTACTACTACTATCATCTACATGCAAGCGCATCAACCATCGTTTAATAGCTTAGGACCATGAGCAGCACAGAGTATTTTAGCAGTTGGGAGTGCTGATCTTATGGGAGTTAAGAGACTTTGTTGGGTGTTTGCTGATCTTATGGGAGTTGAGAGACTTTTGGGTGTTTGCCACCCTTTATAGGGGGCAGATAATTGGGAGCAGAAATTCTTTGGTTACTCGTTCCCTGATGACCGGCCCCCATTGAAGGGACCCCATACACATTAGATTGATGCCAATTAACTGCGAGTTACATGAGTAGGACCACCAGCAGCACAGAGTATTTTAGCAGTTGGGAGTGTTGGTCTTGTGGAAGTTGAGAGACTTTGTCGGTGTTTGCCACCCTGTATAGGGGGCAAATAATTGGGAGCAGAAATTCTATGCTTACTCGTTCCCTGATGACCGGCCCCCATTGAAGGGACCCCATACACATTAGATTGATGCCAATTAACTGCGAGTTACATGAGTAGGACCACCAGCAGCACAGAGTATTTTAGCAGTTGGGAGTGTTGCTCTTTGCTGATCTTATGGGAGTTGAGAGACTTTGTCGGGTGTTTGCCACCCTGTATAGGTGGCAGATAATTGGGAGCAGAAATTCTATGGTTACTCATACCCTGATGACCAGCCCCCATTGGAGGGGACCCCATACACGTTAGATTGATGCCAACCAAGCGATCGTTCAGCCAGCAATTGTCACCCGACATACTCATGCATGGGAACAATCAGGTGGCCGTACACATCCCCTGTCACCTCTATGTGCAGTGCATTTTTAAACAGACAGGGAGTCTAAGGGATAAAGTTTCTCCTTGTGGAGAGTGACAAGTTGGGATAAGGAGACTTATAGGCCAAACAATGCTGTCCTGGGAACTTGGCAAGTAGTGTCTACAGAACGGAGAACAGGGACTCTCCATAGCCAACCAGATCCTTTTCAGATGGAGAAACTAAGATTTACAACCCCAGAGGCCTCCTACCCAGTCCAACAGTTTTCCTATTGATGAGGGGCAAAACCCCTGGCAGACCTGTCTGCATATTGAGCTTCTGATTTGGCGCCTTTTAAGGGGTTGTCCAGTGACAGCGAGTTCTTACCTATTGCCGGGGCAGCTTGTTGGACTGTGGGAACTCCACAGCTGGACCATCATCGGTAGAAGATGGAGATTTTATGTTAGGATATAGCGGCAGGGAAATTATGGACTGTTGCCATAATGAATTCCCGTGGGCTGGTGAGAGGTGCGCTCACATCCTATAGAGCCGTATAGAGCATGGATGGACTGGCGGTCAGGTATCGGAATTCCTGCTCAATTATATAACCGAGATAACTTCTCTGTCGTATTCTCTGTTCGCTGATTGGAGCGGGTTGTCGGGCGTCACACTGTCACCGATCAATAAATGATCACTTCTCTTACGCATAGTGATGATTGACTTTTTTCTTCCACTGAACAATCCCTTTAAGTCCCGTGACGAGGCCAGCTAAAGGGTCTATCTAGACTCTGCTCTCTTCCTCTCTGCAGTGGATACTTGCATGGATAGCACACAGACCCCGAGAGTGTAATTGATTCATACACACTTGTGTGTTTGGTCTGTGAGACTCGGAGCATGTCTTATTCTTTTCTTATTCTCATCCATGTGGCGAATCAGACAGCGCCAGTAAAGTCTATGGGGATCCATTAAAAAGGATAACCCACAGAAGACGAGAAGATGTACTTTTCACCTCAGTTTTCCTTTCATGTTCTTCCGGTTGTCACTGTTCCATTGTTAAGAGTCTGAGAATAAACAGAAGTTCAGACATTTCAGCTGCTCCAGTTATTAAAAACCTATTAGAGAACAATGGATGAAAACAAATGACACATAAGAGATACACTGTCCACTCTGCAAAGATGTAAAAATAGAAGTGGATGTGGAATATAGCCTTAAATGGTACAGGATCTGGTGTGGTTGATCTGTGCAAGGATTGTGCCTCTTGACTTTAAAAGTTATTGCAATCTGCCACATAACCCTAGTAGGAGCTGCACTCTGCCACAGACCACTAGTAAGAGCTGCAACACTGCCGCAATTACTTCTAGCGGGAGCTGCGCTCTGCCACCTTACACTACTAAGAACTGCACGCTGCCACATACCACTAGTAGGAGCTTGCACACTGCCACATTTTTACTAGTACAAGCTGCACTCTGCCACATTACTACTAGAAGGAGCTGCATGCTTCCTCATTACGACTAATAAGAGCTGCAGTCTGTCACATTACCACTAGTAGAAGCTGCACACTGCCACATTACCACTAGTAGAAACTGCACACTGCCACATTACCATTAGTAGAATCTGCACAATGCCACATTACAACTATTAGTAGGTGCACGCTGCTATATTACGACTAGTAGGAGCTGCATGCTGCACCTACCACTAGTAAAGTCCACTCTGCCACATAACTACTAGTAGCAGCTACGCTGCACCTTACGTAGGAGTACACTCTGCTGCCTTACCATTAGTAGGAGCTGGACTCTGCCACATTAACACTATTAAGAGCTGCACGCTGCCACTTACCACTAGTAGAAAGTCCACTCTGCCACATAACTACTAGTAGCAGCTACATGCTGCCACCTTACCAGTAGGAGTTACACTCTGCCCTTACCACTAGTAGGAGCTGCACACTGCCACATTTTTACTAGTACAAGCTGCACCTGCCACATTACTACTAGAAGGAAAGCTGCATGCTTCCTATTACGAACTAATAGGAGCTGCAGTCTGTCACATTACCACTAGTAGAAGCTGCACACTGCCACATTACCACTAGTAGAAACTGCACACTGCCACATTACCATTAGTAGAATCTGCACAATGCCACATTACAACTATTAGTAGGTGCACGCTGCTATATTACGACTAGTAGGAGCTGCATGCTGCCACCTTACCACTAGTAGAAAGTCCACTCTGCTACATAACTACTAGTAGCAGCTACATGCTGCCACCTTACCAGTAGGAGTTACACTCTGCTGCCTTACCATTAGTAGGAGTGGACTCTGCCACATTAACAATATTAAGAGCTGCACGCTGCCACCTTACCACTAGTAGGAGCTGCACGCTGCCACCTTACCACTAGTAGGAGCTGCACGCTGCCACCTTACCACTAGTAGGAGCTGCACGCTGCCACCTTACCACTAGTAGGAGCTGCACGCTGCCACCTTACCACTAGTAGGAGCTGCACGCTGCCACCTACCACTAGTAGGAGCTGCATGTTCCGCATTTAATAATGATTTTATTTCTATAGCATCAGCATAATCCACAGCAGTTTACAATTCAGAAGGAGCTGCATGCAGTCACAGTACCACTAGAAGAAACTGCCTTTTACTGTTAGTGGTGCATACTGTCATAGTCCCATTAGAAGGCGCTGCACACTACCTCTTTACAACTAAACACTAATACACATTCATGCTTACTACACTGCATACTGTTACATCACCACTAGACTCCGCTGCATACTGTTACATCACCACTAGTCTGTGCTGAATACTGTTACATCTCTACTAAACAGTTCTGCATACTGTTACATCCAGGGCTGTGGTGTCGAGTCGGTGTCCATTTTGGGTGGAGTTGGAGTCGGATGTTTTGCTTTCTGTATTCACAGCCATGGTTGTAGAATCTGAGTAATAGAGTCAGAGTCCATTTTGGTTGAGTTGGATGTTTGGCTTACCAACTTCACAGCCCTGGTTACATCAGCACTAGACAGCATTGCAGACTGTTAAATCACCAGAGAGGCTGCATACTGTGACATTATCACTAGATAGGACTGCATACTGTTACGTCAACACTAGATAATGCTGCATGCTGTTACATTCACTAGACTGCACTGCATACTGTACATCACCAGTACACTTCGCTACATACTGTTACCTTTTCACCCTAGACTGCATGCATACTGTTACATCACCATAGACTGCGTGCATTCTGTTACATCACCAATAAAGTGCGCTGCATGTTGTTACATTCCACTAGACTGTGCTGCATACTGTTACATTATCACTAGATAGGACTGCATACTGTTACGTCACATAGATAATGCTGCATGCTGTTACATTACCACTAGACTGCACTGCATACTGGTACATCCCAGTAGACTTCGCTACATACTGTTACCTTTTCACCAAAGACTGCACTGCATATGTTACATCACCAGTAGACTGCTTGCATTCTGTTACATCACCATAAGTGCGTGCATGTGTTACATCTCCACTAGTCTGTGCTGAATAGTGTTACATCTCCACTAGACTGTGCTGCATACTGTTACATTCTTACTAAACATGCAAATTGTCACTTCAGTGAGGAAGTAACCAAACTCTAATGCCACTTAATAAAGGTAGCAATCCTAAAAGTCATAATTGACTCTTTAACAAGCCTTTTAATATGAGTTTGGATTTGTGCCAGATCAGAAACCCAAACTACAGATGCTGCGTTTCGGATGATTGCCCCTGATCATTGCAGTGTGTGGGAATTCTGATCTGGCTGTATGGGAGGCTAAGGGTATGTGCCCACAGGACGTTTTTGCTGAGTTTTCCTGCGGTTTTTGCAGCAGAAACCATTGCTTTATGGTAATTTATGCAAATTTGTTCCTGCGGTTTTGATTCCCAGCAAAACCAATGTATTTCACAGTAACGCTGTGCCCACACATTGGATTTGCAAGTGTCAAGAACTGTCAAATCCCTGCGTTTTTGGTGCGGATGGGAAAGAATTGACATGTTAATTATTTTCCTGCGTTTTTGCTAAACTCAATGGAAAAAACGCAGGAAAAAACGCACATAAAACGCGCAAAAAGCACACAAAAAACGCAGACAAGATCATAGCTAATCTCCTGTCAAGGACTCTAGGATCCTCAGGTTTTGCTGCATTCAGGACTGCTTTAAAAACGTCCTGTGGACACATACCCTAAGACAACATTGGGGGAACAGCTATTCTCCTTGTGGAGAGTATTCTACCAGCCGGCAGTGAGGAGACTTAAATCCGCAATGCTCCTTGGGAAATTGCATATGGAAAATGTCACTTCAGGGAGGAAGTAAAAACTTTAATACCACCTAATAAAGGTAGCAATGAAGTGACAATTTGCATATGCAATTTCCCAGAGGAGCATTGCGGCTTTAAGTCTCCTCACTGTCAGCTGGTAGAATACTCTCCACAAAGAGAATAGCTGTTCCCCCAGACCTCATTATTACTAAATAGCACTGCGTTCTGTTACACCAACACTAGATAGCGCTGCATGCTGTTACATCACCGCTAGAGAGCACTTACATTACCACTGGACAGCATTGCATACTCTTACATTACCACTAGATGGCACAGTTGCTCCTTTACATTAAGCTAATTGATGGTAGAGTGCAGCTCCACAATAACTGTACTAGGGAAATAGTAATATTTGACTTCGTTTATGTCCTGGATCTTCTAGAGAACTTGGCCAAATTACAGTTGCAGTGGGTTGTATTGATTGTGTGACAGCAGGTTATACATTCACACTTTTGTAGACATAGCCAATTCTTTTTCCGTTGCATAGTAAAACAGCTCAATCTTTGCATTAAGGCTCATCACAACTCGCATGACATTCAGACTTCTGGAAAAGCTGGGTGACTTCTCCAGTGGGATTTGTAACGGATGCTCTCAATGTCTCCCGCACCCCAGATATAGTATGACTGAGGAGTGTCAAGGCCCAGAGACTACACTGCCCAAGCCTCTGGGAAATAAAATATGCAAATATCTCTTCACAGTGGAAGTTGATGAACTCTAGGCCACCTATAGCAGGTAGCAATCCAAAAGTCAAAAACGACCCTTTAAAGAGCCTTGTCCTATGAATTAGGATTTATACCAGATCAGAACCTCAATTTGCAGTCACTGTGTAGTTCTCGTCAGTCCAAAGAATGAGATCTGATCAGGCTGTATGAGAGGCTAAGTGGAGTCTAAGGGGTAAAGTTTCTCCTTGTGGAAAGTGACATACCAGTATGAGGAGACTTAAAGCTGCAATGCTCCTCTGGGAAATAAGCCAATTGGCGCTTGGCCTCTCATAAGCCTGATCATATCTCATACTTTGCACTGATGAGGGGCAATCACCCTGAAACACCGTGTCCGCAAACAGAGTTTCTGATCTGGGAAGAGGCACTAGAGTTCGTCTATTTCCTCCCTGAAGAGTCAATTTGCACATTCTGAATCTAAAAGAAAAAAAATGCACTGCAAAAAAAGACCTTAAAGATCCCTGGAGCTGAACTGTAAGGGTACCGTCACACCTGGCCATATTGGCTGCGATTTCATAGGCGAATCAGGGGCGTGACCTATCGCCGCCGACATGGCCGGTGCGTCGCCTAATGTAAAGAGGCGATGTCGACGCCTTAGAGTGGTTTGCCTGGTTTCCCAGCACTGCTCTGAAACCAGTACGAGCACCCTGGGCAATGTGTACACATCACCCCATGTAACATGGGGACGGCAATGTTACAGGCGATGGGAGCCATAGGCCCCATGTTACAGGATTGCCGCTGGGACACCCCAGCGGCAATGGCGCCTGTATCATTGCCGGCACATCGCTGGAGGTATCGCCGCGTGTAAACACCGACGCTGGCGGTGCGCCAAAAACATGTGCGCCCCCGTGCGTTGCCGGACTTATCTCCGGTGACGTCTCCAGGTGTGACGGTATCCATAGATTATTCCAGTAGGGTCAATAGAGGCTGAGAGAAGACAAAGATTTCCCTGGTTTTGCTTTGCTTTTCCTACTTTATAAATAGGGCGACCCAGCCCTCCGGCCCCTGAATGTCAGGAGTTCTGCTCCCTTCATTATCTGGATGGTGATGTTTCTGTAGTGGTTGTTGGATCATCCCAGTTTCCGTGTATCGTGTCTTGTGTAATTCCTCCTGACATCTGCTGCTCATTACTGCTCTCATATTTTATATTTAATATACATTTTTTTTTTCCAAAAATCAAAGGATCTGAGCAGCTTTCCCCATTCTCATAGCAGAGCTGGGATGACGCTCCCCCCGGGTCTCTGGTGGGCTTGAAAGAAGCCTGTTTATTTCCAGTTGGTGCAGGTCCTGGGATAATAGTTGGGGGGGTGGGGGGGGTGCTTTTAAGGGTGAAATTAAAGTAACATTTTGGAGAAGATTCCCGTCGTCTTGTTCCAGCTTGGCCACCAGCCATGTGTGCTGTGTTACCAGCCATCAGCTTATCATAGGACACAAGCAATCGTTTATCTTCAGGGAAGCCAGAGATTGGAGTCACATGTGGGAGAAGCAGGACCACCAGCAACAAAAGAGTATGTGCCCGTTCACATGGACCGACCGGTGGCACAGTACGACCACAGGGCGGCATACCTTTAGGATAATTTCACATTAGCATTTTTGAAGCTGCGCATGCAGAAATGCATGCCAAAATGCATGCTTACACAGCGTTTTTATCTGTATGAGCGTACGCAAGTCATAAAAAACCCACAGTGCATGCATCTCTGTATGCGTTCAGTATTCCTGGAGTGTTTCCTTGAATTTTCAAGACAAGACACTCCAAAAGGGCATGTCTTAATCGCTTCCTGGGCATGAGCTGTGTCATACACATATGCATCGAACGCAGCCATGCACAAATGCGCACCCATAGACATTAACGTGTTGTTTTTATTCTTGTCGCATTTTTGGGGCATCAAAAAATGCAACATGTTGCATTCGCCAGGCTTCAAAAAACCACGCACAGGGACGCATGCGCAGACATACTGATGCCAACACGGGTCCCTGCGCTCACCTGCGGACACCATATTAAAGATAGGTGCACAATACACTTGTGGGTTTAAAAAAAGAACTACGCAGCATACGCTGCACTGTCAAACGCTAATGTGAAACCAGCCTTACTGATCAGTGGTTGATGTATGTAACACACTGTGGAATTTAAGGGAACCTGTCATGTCCTTAGTAAATCACCCCAATGTTATTTAGATCATGTACTGTGCATTAAGAACCTTTATAATAAATAAATAAATTGCTGTATTATCCCAAAATCATTTTAAATGCTTACCAGTGATGAGCTGAGTGTAATCATTACTATTCGCTACTAGTGCGGATAGTACGGTATTCGTGATACTCGTTACTCGGCGGGTATCACTGGTGCTCGTGAGTGATGTGTCGATCGTGAGCAATCCGAATACATATTGACAGCTCCCTTCAGTGCACAGAGAGTCGGCCCCCAGTGAGTGCAGACTGAATGTTGGGGTCTCTCTGGGGGGCACAGCAAGGTGTTTTATAAGTGAAAACTCAAAAAGCCCACCCTCGCGCCCTGTCCTGGAAATACTCGTTTTATGGCCGGATGTGTGTGATCGGAGCCTAACATTGGACTACATGGACGATACACGAGTATTACACAGTACTTGTTATGAGTATTGCCATTATGAATATTTGTACCTCATCACTAATACTTACATATTTTCATTAGCTTCATTGAAATCAATCCAGTAAGAAATAAATTGGATCCTTTACAAATGGAAGAAAAATGGAGGCTAAATAGTGATCAGTTACCGGATCCGCTCTCCATAGAAATCTATTTTTTCAGAACAGATAAAGTTGTGTTTGTACAATGGATCGTGCTGGATCTGATCTTTACAAACGGAGGATTACTGTATGTGTGACCTCAGCCCAATAATGTCTTATGGGGCCGTCACACGCGTCAATATCACTGCTGCATGTGACGTTGCAGCGATATTGACACATGTGACATGGTACTTCAACCAGCGATAAATCGCTGGTTATGGTCGCCAGGTTTTCGGACTGGACCGAAAACCTGGCGATGGTCGCCCGGTGTACACGCAGCATCGCTGCGGTGACACCGGGAGACACGATCAGCCAGCTCCCTGCGCCTCTCGCAAGCGCTGGGAGCTGGTATCCAGGGTAAACTAGCAATGCGCGCTGCCTAGATACCTGATGTATACCTTGGTTACCAGCCTTCTCCGCTCACCGGCTGGTCGATCGCTGACGACATTGACATTTAGGATCTACTTCATATCACAAAGGCTTGTTTGGTGTCTCCGAACTCGTCCTTTTGGGTTGTGAGCTCTGGTACGTGTTGCCCTTTTTTTTTCAATCTATTTATTGACTTTTAACTTTTGTCAGGGTTTTATCTACAAGTAATTTGCTGGTGTAATAACCTTGTACGCTGTGTACTCGTGGAGCCGTCATTGTTTGGCAGATCCCTGTCTATTGTTTTTTGGTGACAGTTCAGGTAATCAGTATCACTAATTAAGCAGGGTGTGGCAGGTATCTCCACCAGTGATGACTCAGGGGTGAATTTTGGGTAACAATCTTTCATACGGTGAGGCGTGCTGCCTCTCGCACATAGTGATGACTTCTGTCTCATGAGATCACCTTTACCTTCCGGCTGGCCATACAGAATCCTGTGGGCCCCAGATCAGACTAGTCTACAGGCTTGTTTTCAAGGTGACGCTCAGCAACAAACCTGGAGGGCTATTCCTACCGTAGGTTAAAGAAACAAGTAAACAAGAAACCTGGGCACTAGAGGCATTTGTTAGGCTCAAACCAGCTTTTAACCAAGGGTGTTGCTCAAATCATGTCAATTTAGAAATGCAATCCATGGGTAGAAAAGAAAAAATGATGGCACTCACCCTGGTTGTTGTTCATGTGCAGTTTCTTTATTTCATGCAATGGAGTGGGTTGCATACAGTTAGGGAGGGAGGGGTGCGGTGGAAGACGACGGGTGCACCATTTCGCCTTACTCAGGCTTCTACAGGTCCAACAACTACTTCCGACTTCAGCATGCAATCTGCGCATGTGCTTAGTCGGACTGTGTGAGACCTGCGGCGACCGGAAGTGACGCGATCCCGGCGTCACGTGACCGCGTCGCAGCAGTGACATTGCTGGTGCGAGATTTAAATCATACCCGCGCTCTGCAGGCTGAAATGACGCCCATTAGGGCGTAATAGAGAGTGGAGGCGGGGGTAGCGTGGCACAGGGGACCCGCCTACCGTCGCAGACGCCGCGAGGAACGCCCCTCTGTCCTGGATTTTGTAAGTTTGCAAACTACTTTATTCTACTCCTGTATTACTATAAAAGGTTCAGACAGGGATGGTTTAGATAGTACTTAAGGCTGCAGGGACAGGTATTAAGAGGTTAGGAACCTGATTTTGCGTGACAGGTTCCCTTTAAGGTTGGTTACCGAGTTCATTAGTAGCTGTATCTCGTGCCAAAATTTAACTATAAGTGGGCAGGCCCAGAATAGAAGTGACGTACCGCTATTGACAGAGGAAGGTGGGATCAGGTATACCGGCGTTCTGAGTGCAGGAAGCTGAAGATGTCCTGAAGGTGTCCTGGGGCACCCCGACGCCGAACGGCCGCTGGGAAAACCTGCACGTGAACGTAGTGCTGGCTGGTATCTACAAACCGTGAGGTCCAGAATATATGGTACATACTACCGGACCTACCGCGATTTCTCCCAACATTTATCAGAGATTTTGTGATTTCTATGATATGTAATTTAACGGGGGTTAAATACCATCTTGTAATAGCTTTATAATGCGGTTCAATAAGTGAAACAAATGCAATATTCTTATATAGGATGGCTAAAGATTTTTCAAGTTTTTCTTCTATCTCTAGATCCATTAACATAAGTTCATGTTTCCAGTCTTTATGAATTTCAATGTATGGATTTGTGTATCTTCATTGAAGATTTGATAGAAATTCTTAGTTTTCCAACTATTTAGATTATCTGGGTTCTTCAAGAGTTTTGTTCTATTACACGGGAAGTTGAGATCTATACTGGATTTCTTCAGAATTTTTTCAAGTATTTTCCAAGGTCTCTTTTCCCTCTTCTTTATACCGAATTGTTTAGCTGTTGCTTGATAAGATTTAAGTCCGCCATTGCTGAGTATATCTGAAATGGTTTTGATGCCTTTGGATTTCCAGTTATCAAAATTTGTCTCATCGAAAGGCCTTTTGTGTCTATTTTCATCCAATCTATATGTGGATAGTATCTTCCTAGAATGAACTGCAAACTTCTTCCACATCCGCATTGTATTCCTGGTGGTGACGTCCTTGGGTAGTCACTTTTTACTGTTGCATAGGTAAGCCACCACCAGGTCTTAAATTGCAGTGCTTGAGTAATAGGATTCTTCAGTTCCCACCAGGCAAGGTTTGGTCATTTGTATTATATTTCTGGCTTGATTTGATGATTGTGCCCTGGTGATATGCTGATATGTTTGTAAACCTAAGCCTCCATTATTTCTGTGTTTGGCCAAAATGGATCTTCGGTACTCGCGGTTTCGTTTTTCCCCATATGAAATCAAGTAATTGGGTTTACAATTTTGGTAGTAGCTTTTTCCTAATTGGCGTTTGTGTTGTCCTAAAAATATATAGAAGTTTTGGTAATTCAAGCATTTTATAAGAGTTAATTCTCCCAAGCCCGGATAATTCCATAAGGGTACCTTTACACGCCGCAACTTTTGGCGGCGATCAGAGGCAACCTAACGTGCGTGTGCACACTTTTTCATGGTTGCCTCCAAACGCCGAAGGCGCATTTACACGCCGCAGTTTCCCTCAACCTAAGGTGATGTGTTCGTCCCGGAACTCCCACACCAACAGTGGGAAACATCCGGTTGACTCCCGACGTCGCTTCACATGCCGCAATCCCCAAAGGAATGTGGGTCGTACATGTTCAGCGCCGCAAGAACATAGGCGTGAAGATTGTGTATTCCGCGCTCCAAACACGCTGATTAGACAACGCAATAGAGTCATGATTGGCTAGCCTGCGCAGGAAGGCTAGCTAATACATGACGCCATTGCAATTGTGTAGTATGAACGGACAGCTCTTCAAATATGGCGCCCTGTGAAGGGACAGCCAATGGAAACACAGTAGCCATCACAATCATCGCTGAGGGGGGGGTGTGGTATCCAGCACACTGTGGCACGCCTCGGGAAATCGGTAGCCGACGCTGATTCCATCCCTATCACCCCTTCACACGCCAAAAGCAGGGAATTTCCATTTCATGGTTGCCTCTGGTTTTGGCGTGCAGTGAAATCGCAACTGGGCACAACTTTCAAAATCACCACCGGGTTCCCCAAATACACACCGCAATTTAGTAACAATTTCATGGCGACGGTGACGGGGCTCCAGATTGCCTCTCAGTTTTCACTCCACAGTTGCGGCGTGTAAAGGTACCCTAAGAGATCGTGAACCATATAGTTTAAACGTCACGGTTTGGAGTCGTTCAAACAACATCTTTAGTACGTCGTTGCGTGTAACACAGGGATACGACTACGATAAATCGTTGGATCGTTGATCGCAGATTTGAGAACATGTTCTCAAATCAGACGATCCTGATCAGCCAACCTGCTGCATCGTTCTGTGTGACACCACTACGGATAAACTTATAATCGTTCGTTGGACTTCGCTGGATTTTTGGTGTGTCATCCACGATATCTAGAGTGACATCTCACCAACGATGTCAAATGATGTCTAACAACGCGCGCCCCCGAGATCGTTATGACATAGTAGCTTCTAACAGTACCTTTAATCACATTACGGTAAGTAGTTCCACTGGACCCGGTCGATCTTACTACTATTCTAAGGCCCTTTCACATCAGTGTTTATTTGAAATCGCGGCAGATGCGGTGAAAAAAACGCATCTGCCGCGATTAACGCATACCGGCTGCACTGCGGCACTTGCGGCGCGGTTGCGGCAAGCCCCATACAATATATAGGAGGGCTTGCGGCAGGTGCGCAAGTGCGGTTTTGGCACTTGCGGCAGGTGCGGCCGTCGAAAAACCGCGGCTGACCGCGTTTTTTTTTCGCGGCCGACACCTGCCACAAGTGCCAAAACCGCACTTGCCGCACCTGCCGCAAGCCCGCCTATACATTGTATGGGGCTTGCCGCAAGTGCCAAGGCGCAGTATGCGGTAATCGCGGCAGATGCGTTTTTTTCACCGCATCTGCCGGATTTGAAAAAACCGCTGATGTGAAAGGGGCCTAACTGTGTGATTTGTTTCATCCCAGCTCGGTTGCACTTACATATAGCAGTCAGGGAAGTTTCACACTTTGTTACTGACACGAAAAGTAGCTGTCTGAAATCTACCACCGTTAGCAATTTCCAGACCACCCTGGGCTCATATTTTGTGGTTTGGTCACACTCCTCACCCTCTCAGCCCTTCCTGGCAGCCAATCACCGTCTGAAAACCTCCCTGCTCTTATCACTTGTTGAGCACAAGTTATGTACTAATATTTGAAATACATTTTTTTAGTTTCTAGGGGAAGCTATTAGCCTTCCTTTTATCTCTTGTCATCACTTTATCTTTATGGCCGGGGCACATCAAATATTGCATTATCAGTTATGGTGGAGTGAGCTCTGCATTACAGGTGCTAAAAAGACAGTTTTCCTCCAATTGTGTCACTATCCGGTCACAAAACTTCCTGCAACTAAAGTGTGGTGTTATCAAGGCTTATCGAGCTTTGAATGTGACCAAAAAGAAATCAAATTGTTCATAAAGAGCACAATTTAGTTTGTTTCATCCATGCTCAATTGCATTCACGGATAACAGTCAGGGAAGTTTTACATTTTCTTGTTACTGACACAAAAATAGCTGTTGGAAGTCTACCACCACCAGCAATTTTCATGCCACACCGGGTTCATATTTTGTCGTTAAATCAAACTCGTCCCCAGGGCCGCCGTTAGGGCATAAATGGTGTGACTCCTGTGAGGGGCCCCACAAGGATTGGGCCCCACCCCCTCACCTCTTCTGCTGGCCCCCTCTTTTGCCAATCACCTCCAGCCCTCCCTCACACCTCTTGTACGGGCCCCTCTCTTCCAATCACCTCCAGCCCCACCCTCACACCTCTTGTACGGATCTCCTCTCCTGCTAATCACCTCCATCCTCGCCTCTCACTTCTTGTATGGGCCCCCTCTCCTGCCAATCACTTCCGAACCCGCCACCTCACCTCTTGGACTGGCATTCAGTGACGTCCGACTCAGCTAGGTTTATACAGCGCATGCACCAAAGGCTGACCTGAGCAGTATAAACCAGAGTCACTGCACAGCACGGGCGCCAGCAGGATGTGAAGGATGGAGCTGCTACTGGTGAGTATGATGTGTGTCTGTGTGTGTGTCTGTGCGTGTCTGTGTGTTTCTCTGTCTGTGTGTCTGTCTATATCTACCATTGCATTATCTGTTATGGTGGAGTGAGCTCTGCAATAAGGGTGCTAAAAAGGCAGTGACACAGCTAGAGGAAAACACAAATCTTCCAGTAACTAAATGGAGCTTTGAATGTGACTGAAGAATAACTCATCGCATTAGTAAAGAGTATATTCTTTTTCCAGCGGTTCTGAATGTTTATTGTGGATCTAAACTGCAAAATTCTTTAGTTGGAATCAGATTTTGTTTCCTTCTAAACATAATAAATATTTTCAATAATTGGAAGGAATCGGTGCATATGTTTAGCTGTTGCGCGTTGCGTTCATCTATTTCCTCGGTAATCCGCCCGCTGACAGTACGGTTTGGATTGAAGTGACAGATTGAACACATGGCCGTTCCTGCAGGCGGAGAGTTACTTAGTGTATATAGACAGGGGGGAGACTTTCATCACAGCATCTGGAAAGGATTGGGGAATGTACAATTAATTGAACCTCCTTATATTTACCATGGGCAGATCGGTGGTTTATGGACGGGGAAGATTCATTGGGGTTTAATAATGGGCTTTTATGAGCAGGTGTTAGGTGCAAACAGGGAGACCACCCAAGGTAGACGTGTGACCTCTGACCCCGGCCCAGACATTCATCCACGTACCTGAGAGCAAATATTACTTGTAATAAATATGTCCGCACTCGATTGCTACATTTACACATGATTTACTGGAGTATTGTGCTCTGGTTATTACCGAGGAGGGGTCCGCGGAGGTGTCACTGACCTAAAGGAAAGAATGTACTCCTGTTCTTTACAAATGACAAATGAGATGATTAGAACTAAGAGTAATAGTAAATTATTATTTGTACCCACGTCCAGATTACCCCAATATAGGGGCCTGGTGATGACCCAATGGCTTATAATAGTGAGCGGCAAATGTTAGCCACATGCAAGTGTCTCTTGTATTAGAGTCAGTATTGAGCCCTGATATTCACCATTTCCACTCTCAGACACTGCCATCCACAAATGGCTGATAACAGAGAATTCTTTGTGTCCCATTCTCGGACTATGCCTAATATTATATAGAGTAATAGGCTTCATTCCACAGTGCAGCTGTTGTATATTTCATGATGACCATGCACCTGTTCACACTTGTTTGTTAGGGAGTGCCGTCAGTTATTCGATTATGGGTCATGCCTCCTTCCATCAGCTTAAGAGGATTTTTAATTTTCTGTGGCGGCGTCACACGCACAGATATCTGGAACGATATTGTAAGCGATCACGTGCACGTGCGATCGCTTACAATATCGCTCACATCGCTGGTGAGATGTCACACAGACAGACTCACAGCGATGTGGATCCGCGATCTCGCTGGTAACCATGGTACACATCGGGTTACTGGCGCCGCGCGTCGCTTAGTAACCGACGTACCGTAGTTACCATCTCCAGCATAGGCTCTG
This sequence comes from Allobates femoralis, assembly GCA_033576535.1. Lineage (NCBI taxonomy): Eukaryota > Metazoa > Chordata > Amphibia > Anura > Aromobatidae > Allobates > Allobates femoralis. The sequence continues at coordinate 154,178,975 of JARQOC010000007.1, forward strand.
CCGCTGGAGATCGTCATCGTGTGTTATCACCACGATAAGGCAGATCATCAAATCGTAATCGCAAGATCTGAGGTCGGGGTCAGATCTCGATCTTGCGATTTGATCATGTATCGCTCGTCGTATCCTGCCGTCACACGCACAGACATCGTTCAAGTGATGTTTCATCTGGCGCGTTCAAGCGATATCTTTTGCGATATCTGTGCGTGTGACGGCCCCTTAGCCCAACCATAAATTGTAGGTTTTTTAACTTGAAAGGAGGCATTAGATATTGACCCAGTGAAAAGATACACCTTGTCGCTGGCTGCTGGGCTCCCATAAAACTGGCCTTTCTTATGTGCTAAGCGTCTCCATTTTTCAATGTATTTCCTTAGCAGTAATGGCTGTGTATATTCCTATAGTCAATGTTTGCATACCGTAGAACTTCAACATGGAACTCATTTACCGTATTCTGTGGATTGTAAGACGCAACCAAATTTACAGAAGGAAAAGAGGAAAAGAATTACTTTTAATGTTGATTGAGGTCTTTCTTAAGGCCCCGTTACATGGCACGACATCATTAACGATATCGCTTAAATGTCACGGGTTTGGAGTCGTTCAAGCGACCTCGTACGACTCGTTGCGTGTGACTCTGCAAGTTGTTGGATGTTGATCTCAAACCACACAATCAACGATCAGCCAACCTGGTATATCGTTGTGTGTGACACCGCGATAACGATGTCGTTTACGACTTCGCCCATTCACAGCAATGAGCAGGGATCGTTCGCTGGGTTGTGCAAACGATACCTTCTCACAATATCGTTGGTGCGTCGTCCACGATATCTAGACGTGTGACATCTCACCAGCGATGTCAAAACGATGTCGGAAACAACCGCGCACCCACGAGATCGTTGCCGACATCATTCCAATGTTGTGCCGTGTAACGGGGCCTTTATGATCCTAGAGTCTGTTTTACAATTCGTATATATAGCTCATATATCTGTGTATATAGCACACCAGGGGGTGCGACAGCGGCGGTGGAGCAGGGTCCAAAGGTAAAAGGCCCGGGGCTCGCATGATAGGGTATCACAGTAGCACGATGCGGGCGCCATTAGTATGCAGGCATTGGACGCGAAGGACTTCAGGAAAATGGCCGCAGATGCGGTGCGTGCGCAGATGGAGTTTCTCATCACTCCAAGTTCTCCATCTGTGCATGCGCCTCCTCTGCGCCCATTTTCAGAGAAGTCATTCACATCCACTTTGGCAGCACACTAATGGCGCCCGCCTTGCACTACCATGATACCCTGTCCTTTGAGCCCCGGGCTCGCAGCATCACTTACCCTGACAATTGGGACCCTGCCTCAAGTGACCCCGCTCCAACGCTGACGCCGCCCTTCCCCCCCGGTGAACTAATATACGGATTGTAAGACATACACACATTTTACCCCCAGTATGGGGAGAAAAAAAGTGTGTTTTATAATCCGTAAAATGCAGTATTATAGTATATTTCATGTTCAGTATACACCTATTCACTTGTTAGGAAGAGCCATCCATTTTTCTATTGTAATTAACAGCATTGTGGTGGATATCTATTATATAATTGCCGTAGCGACTTCCGTCGGAGCGGCGCTGCTTCCGGTCGCTTGGTTAGCGAGTCCGAGCTGCTTCTCCTGGACTCTCCCCGTGGCCGCGTAGCGGCCAAGGCGACTCACGAAGCAATGCCCGCAAAGCGGGCATTGCGAGTCGTTGCAGCCTAGCGAAGCAATGCCCGCGAAGCGGGCATTGCGAGTCGCTACACCGCTAACCAAGCCACCGAAGCCCATACTCCTGTAGTGTACACCGCTATACTATACTACAGTCCCATGCCCATAAGCGCCATGGGACTGTAGTATACCATCGCGCTGTACACTACAGACCCCTGCCGCGACTCGCTACACCGCTAACCAAGCCACCGAAGCCCATACTCCTGTAGTGTACACCGCTATAGTATACTACAGTCCCATGCCCATAAGCGCCATGGGACTGTAGTATACCATCGCGCTGTACACTACAGCCCCCTGCCGCTCTAAGCCACTACGCGCTGCTGTACTGTACACCGCTATAGTATACTACAGTCCCATGCCCATAAGCGCCATGGGACTGTAGTATACCATCGCGCTGTACACTACAGCCCCCTGCCGCTCTAAGCCTACCCCCTAAGGCACCGCCGCCCCTAACCCCCTACCCCCTAAGCCCCGCAGCAGCCCCGACCACCTAACCCCCGACCCGCACCATCCAAAGCCGCCGCCGATACCCCCTAAGCCCCGCCGTCTACCTCCTAAGCCATCGCCGCCCCTACCCCCTAAGCACCCTACCCCCTAAGCCCCGCAGCAGCCCCGACCACCTAACCCCGACCCGCACCATCCAAAGCCGCCGCCGATACCCCCTAAGCCCCGCCGTCTACCCCCTAAGCCATCGCCGCCCCTACCTAAGCCCCTACCCCCTAAGCACCGCAGCAGCCCCGACCACCTAACCCCCGACCCGCAGCATCCAAACCCGCCCCCGATACCCCCTAAGCCCCGCCGTCTACCCCCTAAGCCATCGCCGCCCCTACCCCCTAGGCCCCCGCCGATACCCCCTAAGCCATGCCGCCTACCCCCTAAGGCACCGCCGCCCCTAACCCCCTACCCCCTAGACCCCCGACGATACCCCCTAAGCCATGCCGCCTACCCCCTAAGGCACCGCCGCCCCTAACCCCCTAAACCCCGCAGCAGCCCCGACCACCTAACCCCCGACTCGCACCATCCAAACCCGCCGCCGATACCCCCTAAGCCCCGACTACCTAACCCCCGACTCGCACCATCCAAAGCCGCCGCCGATACCCCCTAAGCCCCGCCGTCTACCCCCTAAGCCATCGCCGCCCCTACCTAAGCTCCTACCCCCTAGGCCCCCGCCGATACCCCCTAAGCTCCCGCCGCTGTCCCCTGCCCCTGTCGCTAAAGCCCTACACCCTAACCCCCCGCCGTCCCCTAACCTAACGCCGCTCTCACCTAAGGCCCTACACCCGAAGCCCCCGTCCATCACTTACATGCCTTCAAGTCATCTGATCGTCCGTCCGATCGTCCGTCCGATCCTCCGTCCGGCCAGGCGTCCTCTTCCTCCGGCCCCGGGGGTCTTCTCTCTTCTTTCCGCCATCTCCGTCCGGCCCCGGGGATCTTCTGTCTTCTTTTCCGAAAATTCCACCTCCGACGTCCTCTTCCTTCTCATTAAGATAGAATGGAGGAAAAATCCCCCATTCTACCTCAATGAAATCTCACGCCGTCTTCTGATTGGTCGCTGGATAATGCCCTCAGCCAATCAGAAGAGCTCCTCATTCAGTTTTCATTCAGGTCCGCCTTTTTTCCCCATTGACATACATTACCGGTGTGTCGGCGATTTTATGGCCGCCCCCCTGGTTCTATTTGTCGGCCCTAAAATCGCGGACACACCGCTAATGCATCTCTATGGGCAGTCAGCTCGACTTCTGATTGGTTGCCGTTCAATCCGAAATCGGGCTGACTGCCCATAGAGATGCATTAGCGGTGTGTCCGCGATTTTAGGGCCGACAAATAGAACCAGGTGGGCGGCCATAAAATCGCTGACACACGGTAATGTATGTCAATGGGCAAAAAAAGGCGGACCTGAATGAGAACTGCGTCTCAGTCAAACTTAAAAAAATAAATTAATTAAATAATAAAAAAAATAATTAAAAAAGAATTAAAAAATAATAAAAATATTAATTAAAAATAATAAACAATTCAATAAAAATAATAATAAAAAAATAAAATATATGCTAATAAGATCAGCCCTTTGCGGACCTCAATGAGAACTGCGTCTCAGCCTAAATAATAAATTAAATAATAAAAAAAAGAATTAAAAAAGAATTAAAAAATAATAAAAAAAAATTAATTAAAAATAATAAAAAATTCAATAAAAATAATAATAAAAAAATAAAAATAATGCTAATAAGATCAGCCCTTTGCGGACCTGAATGAGAACTGCCTCTCAGCCTAAATAATAAATTAAATAATAAAAAAAATAATTAAAAAAGAATTAAAAAATAATAAAAAAAAATAATTAAAAATAATAAAAAATTCAATAAAAATAATAATAAAAAAATAAAAATATATGCTAATAAGATCAGCCCTTTGCGGACCTGAATGAGAACTGCGTCTCAGCCTAAATAATAAATTAAATAATAAAAAAAATAATTAAAAAAGAATTAAAAAATAATAAAAAAAAATAATTAAAAATAATAAAAAATTCAATAAAAATAATAATAAAAAATAAAATATATGCTAATAAGATCAGCCCTTTGCGGACCTGAATGAGAACTGCCTCTCAGCCTAAATAATAAATTAAATAATAAAAAAAATAATTAAAAAAGAATTAAAAAATAAAAAAAAAAATAATTAAAAATAATAAAAAATTCAATAAAAATAATAATAAAAAAATAAAATATATGCTAATAAGATCAGCCCTTTGCGGACCTGAATGAGAACTGCGTCTCAGCCTAAATAATAAATTAAATAATAAAAAAAATAATTAAAAAAGAATTAAAAAATAATAAAAAAAAATAATTAAAAATAATAAAAAATTCAATAAAAATAATAATAAAAAAATAAAATATATGCTAATAAGATCAGCCCTTTGCGGACCTGAATGAGAACTGCGTCTCAGCCTAAATAATAAATTAAATAATAAAAAAAATAATTAAAAAAGAATTAAAAAATAATAAAAAAAAATAATTAAAAATAATAAAAAATTCAATAAAAATAATAATATAAAAATAAAATATATGCTAATAAGATCAGCCCTTTGCGGACCTGAATGAGAACTGCCTCTCAGCCTAAATAATAAATTAAATAATAAAAAAAATAATTAAAAAAGAATTAAAAAATAATAAAAAAATTAATTAAAAATAATAAAAATTCAATAAAAATAATAATAAAAAAATAAAATATATGCTAATAAGATCAGCCCTTTAGCGCACCTGAATGACAACTGCCTCTCAGCCTAAATAATAAATTTTAATAATAAAAAAATAATTAAAAAATAATTAAAAAATTATAAAAAAATAAATAAAACATAATTAAAAAATAAATAACAAATAATAAATAATAATTTAAAAAAAAATGCTAATAATAATATTACTGCTAATAATAATGCTATTAATGCTAATAATTATGTTATTAATGCTATTATTAATGCTAATAATGCTATTATTAATTCTATTAATGCTATTAATAATGTTATTAATGCTATTATTAATGCTAATAATCCTATTATTAATGCTATTTATGCTAATAATAATGATATTAATGCTATTAATAATGTTATTAATGCTATTAATAATGCTAATAATGCTATTATTAATGCTATTAATGCTCATAATAATGCTATTAATGCTATTAATAATGTTATTAATGCTATTAATAATGCTAATAATGCTATTATTAATGCTATTAATGCTAATAATAATCCTATTAATGCTATTAATAATGCTATTCATGCTATTAATAATACTATTAATGCTATTAATGCTAATAATAATGCTATTAATGCTATTAATAATGTTATTAATGCTATTATTAATGCTAATAATGCTATTATTAATTCTATTAATTTTAATAATAATGCTATTAATGCTATTAATAATGTTATTAATACTATTAATAATGCTAATAATCCTATTATTAATGCTATTTATGCTAATAATAATGCTATTAATGCTATTAATAATGTTATTAATGCTATTAATAATGCTAATAATGCTATTATTAATGCTATTAATGCTAATAATAATGCTATTAATGCTATTAATAATGTTATTAATGCTATTATTAATGCTAAAATGCTATTATTAATTCTATTAATGCTAATAATAATGCTATTAATGCTATTAATAATGTTATTAATGCTATTATTAATGCTAATAATGCTATTATTAATGCTATTAATGTCAATATTTATCCTATTAATGGTATTATTAATGCTAATTAATGCTAATAATAATGCTATTAATGCTATTAATGCTAATAATAATGCTATTAATGCTATTAATAATGTTATTAATGCTATTATTAATGCTAATAATGCTATTATTAATGCTATTTATGCTAATAATAATGCTATTAATGCTATTAATAATGCTATTAATGCTATTAATAATGCTATTAATCCTATTATTAATGCTATTAATGCTAATATTTATCCTATTGATGGTATTATTAATGCTATTAATGCTAATAATAATGCTATTAATGCTAATAATAATGCTATTAATGCTATTAATAATGTTATTAATGCTATTATTAATGCTAATAATGCTATTATTAATTCTATTAATGCTAATAATAATGCTATTAATGCTATTAATAATGTTATTAATGCTATTATTAATGCTAATAATCCTATTATTAATGCTATTTATGCTAATAATAATGCTATTAATGCTATTAATAATGCTATTAATGCTATTAATAATGCTATTAATCCTATTATTTATGCTATTAATGCTATTAATGCTAATATTTATCCTATTAATGGTATTATTAATGCTGTTAATGCTAATAATAATGCTATTAATGCTAATAATAATGCTATTAATGCTATTAATAATGTTATTAATGCTATTATTAATGCTAATATTCCTATTATTAATGCTATTTATGCTAATAATAATGCTATTTATGCTATTAATAATGTTATTAATGCTATTAATAATGCTAATAATGCTATTATTAATGCTATTAATGCTAATAATAATGCTATTAATGCTATTAATAATGTTATTAATGCTATTAATAATGCTAATAATGCTATTATTAATGCTATTAATGCTAATAATAATCCTATTAATGGTATTAATAATGCTATTCATGCTATTAATAATACTATTAATGCTATTAATGCTAATAATAATGCTATTAATGCTATTAATAATGTTATTAATGCTATTATTTATGCTAATAATGCTATTATTAATTCTATTAATTTTAATAATAATGCTATTAATGCTATTAATAATGTTATTAATGCTATTATTAATGCTAATAATGCTATTTATGCTAATAATAATGCTAATAATGCTATTAATAATGCTATTAATGCTCTTATTTATGCTATTAATGCTATTAATGCTAATATTTATCCTATTAATGGTATTATTAATGCTATTAATGCTAATAATAATGCTATTAATGCTATTAATGCTAATAATAATGCTATTAATGCTATTAATAATGTTATTAATGCTATTATTAATCCTATTAATGCTAATAATAATGCTATTAATGCTATTAATAATGCTATTAATGCTATTAATAATGTTATTAATGCTATTATTAATACTAAGAATGCTATTATTAATGCTATTAATGCTAATAATAATGCTATTAATGCTATTAATAATGCTATTAATGCTATTAATTATGCTATTAATGCTAATATTTATCCTATTAATGCTATTAATGCTAATAATAATTCTATTAATGCTAATAATAATGCTATTAATGCTATTAATGCTATTAATTATGCTATTAATGCTATTATTGCTAATAATAATGCTATTAATGCTATTAATAATGTTATTAATGCTATTATTAATGCTAATAATGCCAATAATAATGCTATTAATGCTATTAATGCTAATATTTATCCTATTAATGCTAATAATAATGCTATTAATGCTATTAATAATGCTATTAATGCTATTAATTATGCTATTAATGCTATCAATGCTAATATTTATCCTATTAATGGCATTATTAATGCTATTAATGCTAATAATGCTATTAATAATGCTATTAATGCTAATAATAATGCTATTAATGCTATTAATACTTTTATTAATGCTCATAATACTGCTAATAATGCTATTAATACTGCTATTACTGCTAATAATAATGCTATGGCTTATATTATTGCTATTGATGATGCGATTATTATTTAAAAATCTTTAAAAAAACAATAAACATATTTTAGATACCCGATGCATTTGCATCAGGCTAACAGCTATAACTACTATAATCAAATTAATGCACGTTCTAGAATCCCGATGCATTTGCATCGGGCTCACAGCTAGTATATATATATTATCTGGGCACTACATGCATTAGTGCAGACATTAGTATTTTATTGTTTTTAATCAGGGGTGTGCTCCGCTATATGTTTACACCTTTTTTTCTTCTTCTACATATCACCTTACTTCACTCTTGAGCCCCCCATTATATACCATACTATAAGGCCATTATATACCATACTATAGGCCATTATATACCATATGCTATAGGCCATTATATAACCATACTATAGGCCATTATATACCATACTATAGGCCATTATATACCATACTATAGGCCATTATATACCATACTATAGGCCATTATATACCATACTATAGGCCATTATATACCATACTATAGGCCATTATATACCATACTATAGGCCATTATATACCATACTATAGGCCATTATATACCATACTATAGGCCATTATATACCATACTATAGGCCATTATATACCATACTATAGGCCGTGCTTCTTTTACTACTTCCGTTGCTCACACAAGAATTTGACGTTTGGGTCCTAGTGAATGACGACTTTTTTGGTTTTAAGCGACACCTATCTCACCATGTAGATGACTCTGTGAATAATGCAATCTGTAATATATAATATAGTAAATATTATAAAAAGTGTGAAATAAAGTAAATAAATCAAAGTAACAATATAAATGTAGGAAGCCTGTAGGATCTTTGTGTTGTTCCCTTTGCAGCCACCTGGGGGCGCCGCTCGGCTGTCGCTGCTCTGCTACTGTCATGTTAACCCTGGAAATAATTTACTGCACAGAAATGAAAACTTATCATATAAACTTAAGAGATCCCTTCCTGAGACGGGAATGCAAGATTTCTTTTAAGTATTTTATATCCCGGAAACTTGCATTCCCAGCTCAGGAAGGGATCTCTTATATATAATCCATATACATAATCACAATTCTCCTGAATAAAAGCAGGTGGGGCTATATTGGGAGGGAACTGGGGGACAAGGTGAGCTACAGACAGATGCATGAACCATACTTTGTGGCAAAAAAAAAGCTTAAAAAATTCTTATTTTAGGTACATGGACTGAACAAAGTGCACCAAATCTTATTTGGTGACTTTATGCATTGGTCTCCGGCATTTTTTTTCATTACTGAAGCGGCCCATGCCCCCCCATGCTGTTGTCGACTAGTTTGGCTGACAGTCCAATGTGTATGGGTCGGTTTAGGATGTGACATGTCCCATCCCTTTGATTTAGCCGACCAGTGGTTAACCTTATAGTGAACGCTGCAGCACTCGGCAAGTAGGAGACGGGCAAGATTGCTGCCAGGAGAACGGTAAATCGGCAACCATCTAAGGTGTATAGGGGCTAAAAAAGTCGACATATAGGTTCACATAGATGTATCAGTGACTCATGCTAGTTGCTACCGTACATTTGTTGAATTCTTTAAATTGTCACTTCAATGAAGAAGTAGATGAACTCTAGCGCCACCTTTAGGTAGCAATCCTCAAAGTCATAGTCAACTCTTTAACAAGCCTTTTAATATGACCAAAGATTTGTGCCAGATCAGAACCCCAAACTTCAGACGCTGCGTTTCGGGGTGACTGCCCCTCATCAGTGCAGTGTGTGGGATATTCTGATCTGGCTATTTGAGAGGCTAAGACGAGGTCTGGGGTACTCGCTATCTACCTTATGTAGTGGAGTTTCCCTGCAGCTATAAGGAGATAGATAAGTTGATAAGGAGACTTAAAGCTGCAATGCTCCTCTGGGAAATATGTAAATTATCACTTCACTGAGGAAGTTGGTGAACTCTAGCGCCACCTTTAGGTAGCTCCTCAAAGTCATAATTGACTCTTTAACAAGCCTCTTAATATGACCAAGGATTTGTGCCAGATCAGAACCCCAAACTGCAGACGCTGCGTATTGAATTCTTTAGAAACTTTTGTTTAATGCCGGTTTTACACTGGTGGTTTTCTGTCTTGCGTCGATATCCATTGAAATGCTGATGCCTCCTGATCAGGCATGCGTCCCTATGCTTAACATGGGGCCACAGGGACATCAGCTGGCATCAGGATTTTGATGGGTGCAGGTGGGTGCGTCACGATGTGTTTTTACTACGTTTTGTTGACGGCATTTTTTTCTTTAGTTTTATGTCAATTAAAGCTGCCTTGTAGAATCCCAGCAAAAGCTCTGAGGTATCAGAAATCTGCACGATTGCTCTTTTCTTAGCTGTAATAGAACACTGCTGCGGGGCAATTTTTTTCAGCGTTTTTGCAGCATTTCACCAGTGCAAAAACCCAACTGTGTTTTATGCTGCTTTTTTGATGAATGAAACTAACTTTAATTAAACATATACTGTACACAAATGACATTAAAAAAAACATCAAAAACGCAGCAAAACCTGCTTTTTGGAAACTGCTCTTTTACTGGTGAACAGGTTTTGATGCAGCAGAAAAGCATTGTGTGCACACTGTTGGACACAGACAGGAAGGGGCCCCTGCGCAATAACAATATATGGGCCCTTTGCAGCCAAATAGTTCATCTTGATGCACAATTCCACCTGCTTTGGAAGTGGATATGGACCCCTTTACTACTTAGGCCTCTGTGCAGATGCACAGGTTGCAGCAATGAAATGGCTGCCCCTGCGTGTGAATATACCCTAAATGTATGTGATATCGCACCCCTCTCCATCAATGAAAGAGTAAAAAATTCTTTATACAGTTTAAAAAAAGTTACCTATCTATCATCGCCCCTTAGTGTATGTGCACACGATCCGGAGGCACTGAGTGTTGGGCGCTTTGAACCTGCGGGTGAACACATGGAGACAGCAGCCGCCCTGTGCACTTGATCTGCGGTGGGTGCATTCACCCGATGGTGACCGCTTCCAACTCCGCAGCATGAAATTAGGATGGGGGAGCCCGGCACCCCGCCCTGCAGCTGAAATAACGCTGCGGAGGGGAGAAGCACAGTGGGAATGGGGTATCTAGAAACCCCACCCACTATGCTGCTACTGTACTCTAAAGTCTTGGACACAGCGCCAATACACTGCATACAAAATGCTGCTTTTACTGACCGTGGGCACAGCCTTCGAGAGGTCAAGGACTACAAATGTAATGCACCTATGGAAGAAGCCATGAACTGATTTCTTGGGTGAAACATCAGTCGCTGGCCTGTGGATTAATAGTAATACTTAGGTACAAGATGAGGGAAATTGTGAACCTTTGCTTCCAGATATGTAAAAATAAGGGTAAGGGGGAAACCCTGTAAGGAATGCTAAGAATGTGCGGAGCCTGGAGTAAGCTGCGGCTCTGCAGGGATGATGCTCTGCAGCTGGGTTTACACCGATGGAAAACACAATGTTCATTTCACGAGTCAGATGAGATGTTTACGGGATTTCTATTTTTTCCTCTTGATTCTGAATTCAGCAGATGTTCTTCTTGTCCTCGGGCCAGATGTTGGGAAGTAATCTGATGGAGCTGTCGGTGAGCAAGGGGTTAATGCCAGCAGATCACATGACCTAGTGTCAGGGAGAATCTGCTTCCATTGTCCTCTTCTATTAGAGATTGACAGTTCTGTAGGAACAGTGGAGTCGTCCATATTGGTTGTTTAAAAGATAAATTGCTAGGGAAGGACAACTTGGAAAGTTCCATAGAAATGGTCACATTTGCCTTTCAGGACTCCAGAAAAGCTCAGTGGCGCCTTCCCCCCCCCCCTCCACCATGGGGTCATATGTAATGTCACTTGGCTATAAATCAGCGTCTTGCGTGGGTGTGATGATTGGGTGCTGCTCCTGCCTGTGGGTCATAGTGTAGATTTTTGGATTTGCCTCTTGGGTCTCATTGCTCAGGTGTCGCAACCCTCGTGTGACTGCAGTCAGGTGTCCCCTCCCTCGTGTGACTGCAGTCAGGTATCCCCTCCCTCGTGTGACTGCAGTCAGGTGTCCCCTCCCTCGTGTGACTGCAGTCAGGTGTCCCCTCCCTCGTGTGACTGCAGTCAGGTGTCCCCTCCCTCGTGTGACTGCAGTCAGGTGTCCCCTCCCTCGTGTGACTGCAGTCAGGTGTCCCCTCCCTCGTGTGACTGCAGTCAGGTGTCGCCTCCCTCGTGTGACTGCAGTCAGGTGTCCCCTCCCTCGTGTGACTGCAGTCAGGTATCCCCTCCCTCGTGTGACTGCAGTCAGGTGTCCCCTCCCTCGTGTGACTGCAGTCAGGTGTCCCCTCCCTCGTGTGACTGCAGTCAGGTGTCCCCTCCCTCGTGTGACTGCAGTCAGGTGTCCCCTCCCTCGTGTGACTGCAGTCAGGTGTCGCCTCCCTCGTGTGACTGCAGTCAGGTGTCCCCTCCCTCGTGTGACTGCAGTCAGGTGTCCCCTCCCTCGTGTGACTGCAGTGGCCTTTCCTGCGGCTCTGACCTCAGGTGGATGATCTTCTGCTCACTGACTACATCTTTGCTCTGGGAGTTTTCTCCTCATTACTCATTATAGTAAAGATTTACAATTCAGTAGAGCGGAAGGTCTATGAGGTGCCAGTCCTGGCAAGATGCGTGAATCATAGGATGCTCAGTGTGATACGTGGCGCCCAGAAACTCATGTGATGCCGTAAATGTTTGGGCAGAGAATGCATGAAAATGAATTTGACCAAGGAGTGTAACACAACCATTGGCCTGTAAGCAAAATTGAGAATGTACGATAAGTTTGACTAGTTTTGTCTCCCTAATAATTTGGGATAATACACACAGTAATGTCACAGTACAGAGATAATACACACAGTGATGTCACAGTACAGGGATAATACACACAGTGATGTCACAGTACAGGGATAATACACACAGTGATGTCACAGTACAGGGATAGTACACACAATGATGTCACAGTACAGGGATAATACACACAGTGATGTCACAGTACAGGGATAATACACACAGTGATGTCACAGTACAGGGATAGTACACACAATGATGTCACAGTACAGGGATAATACACACAGTGATGTCACAGTACAGGGATGATACACACAGTGATGTCACAGTACAGAGATAATACACACAGCGATGTCACAGTACAGAGATAATAGAGTGATGTCAGCACAGGGATAATACACACAGCGATGTCACAGTACAGGGATAATACACACAGTGATGTCACACTACAGGGATAATACACACAGTGATGTCACAGTACAGGGATAGTACACACAATGATGTCACAGTACAGGGATAAAACACACAGTGATGTCACAGTACAGGGATAATACACACAGTGATGTCACAGTACAGGGATAGTACACACAATGATGTCACAGTACAGGGATAATACACACAGTGATGTCACAGTACAGGGATGATACACACAGTGATGTCACAGTACAGAGGTAATACACACAGTGATATCACAGTACACGGATAATACACACAGCGATGTCACAGTACAGAGATAATACACACAGTGATGTCACAGTACAGGGATAATAGAGTGATGTCAGCACAGGGATAATACACACAGCGATGTCAAAGTACAGGGATAATACACACAGTGATGTCACACTACAGGGATAATATACACAGCAATGTCACAGTACAGGGATAATACACACAGTGATGTCACAGTACAGGGATAGTACACACAATGATGTCACAGTACAGGGATAATACACACAGTGATGTCACAGTACAGGGATAATACACACAGTGATGTCACAGTACAGGGATAGTACACACAATGATGTCACAGTACAGGGATAATAAACACAGTGATGTCACAGTACAGGGATAATACACACAGTGATGTCACAGTACAGGGATAGTACACACAATGATGTCACAGTACAGGGATAATAAACACAGTGATGTCACAGTACAGGGATGATACACACAGTGATGTCACAGTACAGAGATAATATACAATGCTGTTGCAGTACAGAGATAATACACACAGTGATATCACAGTACACGGATAATACACACAGCGATGTCACAGTACAGAGATAATACACACAGTGATGTCACAGTACAGGGATAATAGAGTGATGTCAGCACAGGGATAATACACACAGTGATGTCACACTACAGGGATAATATACACAGCAATGTCACAGTACAGGGATGATAGAGTTATGTCAGTACACGGATAATACACACAGTGATGTCACAGTACAGGGATGATAGTGATGTCAGTACAGGGATAACACACAGTGATGTCACAGTTCAGGAATAATGCACACAGTGATGTCACAGTACAGGGATAAATAGTTTAATACCATGTTAGTCAGTTGTAAAAACAATTTTACTGGTAAAGAGTAAAGTAGTTTGTACTGAGTGTTGTCTTTTCAGACTACACTGGGCCCAGCAATGACTGATACATGGTGTCACCTCTGTCTCCTTCTCCTTGAACAAAACTGTACAGATAATAGAAGTATATTAGAATATTGTTTATTTGTAGTTACACCAACTACTGAAAAGTTATCAGTGAAATGGTCTCACCCTTTAATTGTCAGGAGACGTCATGGGCTCAAAACACCCAATGATCAGACTGACAGCAGCGCCGTGCGTCTGTCCAGGTATAGATGATGGTGGAAGGTCAACATCATGGAAGAAATTGAAGCAGATACTTTGATCAGTGCTGAGAGACGAGGCCCAAAAGCATCTGTGACCTCGGCCCAGTGAGCGAGTGCTCGGAGAGGTTACATAAGTCAGACCTTTGTCTGAAGTGTAATCAGGATGGAACATAGTGTATCTGCTTTATGGAAAAAATGTTTAATAATACAATTTATGTAAACGCTGGCTTTACTCTCACATAAACAGCAGGAGCTCTTCAAAGCGGAGACCTAAACTGTTTACATAACGTGAGTCATTCATGTGCATGTTCTCCGCACTGTCCCATCATCCCGGAGCATCACATCTATGAAGCCAGATTTACCTTACATGTCGAGATTCCTGATGAGCGAATATTAACTGTTCAATAAAGTTCAATAAATAGAGGGGAATGAGATTCCTGCTGAACTTGACTGCGTATGTTTGCTACATGCAACGAGAAAGCTTCTGGTGTTCAATATACCCACAGGCCACCGGGGACTAAAGGTGTCCTTAAAGGGGTGGTGCCACCAGCAATTGTACAATTTAATTAATAGATGTTCCTGTCCTGAGAAATTCTTATAAATGTTCCCCTGTGTAATGTATGTCTTCAACCATGCAGAAACAGGTAGGATATACCACAGCTCCTGGGCAGGGAAGTAAGAGAGTATACAGACATTACAGCTGGGGATCACAGGCAGGGGTCTTGCCCTGAGGGCAGTCCGCTGTCTCCAGGACCGGGGTGGGGTGGGGGATTGGTGCTGCATCCGGGGCCAAGTGAGGAGCGGGAGGAGTGGGTGTGTGTGGCGGTGTTCTTCTTTCACCTGCCTGCTTGCTACTGCTGCTGGGTCATGGATCACTATCAGCCTCCACTCCTCCCGCGTCCCGGCTCACGCTCCTGCGCGGCTGCTCTCACTGTGAGGACGGCCCTAAACTAGGAATAATCCACCGGCCTGGGGGGCAAATGCCTCCCTGTCACCTGGGCCAGTCCGCCCCTGATCACAGAATATAAGAGTATACAGACATTACAGCAGGGATCACAGAATATAAGATATACAGAATTACAGCTGGGATCACCAAATATAAGAGCTCTTATATTCTGTGATCCCTGGCTGCAATGTCTGTATACTCTGTCACTTCCTCTCCTGCCCAGGAGCTGTGGTATATCTGACCTCTCCCTGTATGATCAGACACAAACATTACACTGGAGCACATTTATAAGAATATTTTGGCACAGTAAATTTTCTTTTAACACATCCAATTGTAGAACTTATTTTTATTGTAAGATCTATTAGTTAAAACATACAATTCTTCTGACACAACCCTTTAAGGTTTCCATCATGCTATCATATATGTTGTGCATCTTTTCTTCTTCAATATGAAATAGCACAATCGGCTTTACTATTAAGGCACCACACAAGGACAACATATTAGAACCATATGGCTAAAAAGTGTCATATATCAAGCACTGAGTAGAACAAAAATACTGATAATGAAGATACTGTAATTTCCTCCGGGATCAATAAAGTTTATCTAATCTAATCTAATCTAATGTAATCTAATCTAATCTAAATGAATGTGGTGTTATGGAAGCGTTGAGGCAATTAAGGAGAGGAGATCAGAAGATTAACATGCACAAACCTTTAATCAATATGTGAGCTGTCCAAGCCACGACGCGTTTCGATAGCAGATGCGATCTTTCTCAGGTAGCTACTGGACACATGTGATGGACGGGACAAATTGGAAGTTGTAAAGTATTCACCCTACTCGGATCAACGATCACTCAAGATGCAGAGACAACACTGGAAGTCAATAGGAGAAGAGTTATGGTAAAACCAACAATGAAGTCACTGGACAAGGTCTTCACATCAAGGACAAAGACACGGCTTGTACATAGTCTGGTCTTTTCTGTAGTAACATATGGATGGAAACCTGGACAATAAAGGAACGAGATAGAAGAGTCAACGCCTTTGAAATGTGGAGCTGGAGAAGGATGTTATCAATATCATGAATGACAAGAAGAGCAAACACATCAATACTGGAACAAGTCAAGCCAGACATGTCACTGGAAGGAAGATCACCAAGATATGACTTGTCTACATATACATAGAGGGCAATCACTGGAGAAGATTAGAAGGAACAAGACGAAGAGGCAGACCAGCAACCTGATGACTGGATACTATCAAGATAATGGTGGAGAAGACCCTGGTGGACCTATCTAGGCTTCGAGAAGACCCTGGTGGACCTATCTAGGCTTCGGAAAACCCTGGTGGACCTATCTAGGCTGCACAAGATTGATGTTCCTCATGAGCATTCCTCCATTCTGCCATGGCTGAGATCGAGGTGAAGGCCGGAAAATATGTCAATGGGTGGGAATGTCTATGAAGAAAACACAATTCTATAGGATCTTGTTGAGACCTGTTAGTACAATGTCTAGAATTTTACATCTTCACACTGATTCTCTGTCCGTCGCTGGAACTTGAAATAGAAATATCATAAGATAAACAGCCGTGAAGGTTTGCTACATTGTGTTCATAGTATCACATGAATGTAGTTTACAGGGAACATGGTCAACATCTCCTATGATAATAAATACCACAGATTTACTGTAAACTATAAAGATTATGCCGATTATTAAACTTCACTGGAATATGACGTCACTAAAATTGGCTGTCAACATCTTAAACTGTGTTGGCACTGGATGGGTTTACATGGATGGAGCTCCACAGGTCATGAATTGCAAGAATGACGGCTGATAATTTCTATGACTACACAGCAGGTGATGGGAAGGTTTTCTTTTGATGTTTCAAGAAGACATAACCCAGATTTACCCTGTCTTCAGTGCTATAAGATCTTTTATGTGTTTTGATGTTGGTGTTATCAGGGACAACAGATTGTGACTTATGGAAAAGCAGCAATTTTACATGCAAGAAAATAACTATTATACCGTAATTCCTAGCATAATATTATTCCTATGGTCAAAATTATTGGTCATATAACACCATCATAATACTGCCCTTATCTACAAGAATATAACTACTATAATACTGCTTCATGTACAAGAATATAACTACTATAATACTGCCTCTATGTACAAGAATATAACTACTATAATACTGCCCTTATTACAAGAATATAACTACTATAATACTGCTTCCATGTACAAGAATATAACTACTATAATACTGCTCCTATGTACAAGAATATAACTACTATAATACTGCTCCTATGTACAAGAATATAACTACTATAATACTGATCCTGTGTACAAGAATATAACTACTATAATACTGCCCCCTATGTACAAGAATATAACTACTATAATACTGCCCCCATGTGCAAGAATATGGGTATGTGCACATCAGTCGTTTTGTGGGCTGCTTTTGGACGTTTTCCGTCGGCGTTTTCCGCTCAGTTTTATGTTAATTTATGTTAATCCTATCCTCCGGTTGGATTAACATGCTAGTCAATGGATTTTAGAAAACTCTGTCTTCACTAGAACGGTTTTCTTCTGGTCGTTTTCAGTCAAAACTGAGTTTTCTCAGTCAAAACTGAGTTTTTCCACCGGTTTTTCCAAAAATAGAGCAAGTGACTTCTTTCCACCGTTTTTCCAGCGGTTTCAGCTGATCAAGTGCACAAAAAACTCAGTTTTCAAAACCGCCGAGAAAACCGCCGAGAAAAACGCTGTAAAACCGGGCGGAAAACGAGCAAAAAACGAGGGACACTGCTGAGCACAGAAAACTCAGTTTCTGCTAAAAAAAACTCAGGTTTTTGGACGGACTGCAGAGATGCACAAACGTCAGATGTGCACATAGCCTATAACTACTATTAGAAGCAAAACCACATTGAATGCATATGTACCTGAAGCATTTCTGAACCACTCCCACGGCGCCAGAAGGGCAAGCGCAGATAAAGGCCGACTAGGTCCAGACATGAGCTCCGGACATTATCAGATCTGACCCCCACACTGCCAGTCCAACAACCACGGATGAGGGTAGAACAGGCCCAGACACATGTGCAAAAATCAAGCAGAGCCTATGGGCAGGGTGTGGCTGCTGCATGTGTGTATGTACAGTGGCCTAAAACAATCACAATAAAGACAATGCCATTCATAACCAAGCACGCATGACAAAAAGTGGGGGTCAGCCACAACCAATAACAAATAAAAAGCCAAGAAGCCAGCTCTGCCTGTGTTTAGTACTAAAAGTGCATATGCACATATTAATTTCTAACTGTACTTTAAAACTGAGACATTTGGCAAACAATTGATCAATTCTTTGAGCTACCCTGCCAAGTCACGGCAATCTCAGATGAGGCAGTCCTACTCTACGTTTTTTATATACGCTGTGCCATTATGGCCTCCTGAATACATTAAAAGCAAGACCACATTGAATGTACACGTACCTGAAGCATTTCTGAACCACTCCCATGGCGCCACAAGGGCAAGCGCTGATAAAGGCCAACCAGGTCTGGACATTAACAGATCTGACTCCCACACCGCCAGACCAGCAACCATGGATGAGGGTGGAACAGACCCAGACACATGTGCAAAAATCAAGCAGAGCTTATGGGCAGGGTATGGCATGTGTGTACTGCGGCCTAAAACAATCACCATAAAGACGGGTAGAATTGCAGACATAACCAAGCATGCACGGACAAAAAGTGTGGGTCAGCCACAACCAATAACAAATAAAAAAGCTAAGAAGCATTGCAGGTCAGCATGCAGTGCAAAAAGTGTATGTGCCCATATTAATTTCTAACTGTACTTTAAAACTGAGACATTTGGCAAACAATTGATCAATTATATAAATAAATAATAATAATAATAATTCTTTGAGCTACCCAGCAAAGTCACGGCATTCTCAGATGGGGCAGTCATGTCCCGACCTGGTTGGCCTTTATCTGTGGTTGCCCTTCGGATGCCATGGGAGTGGTTCAGAAATGCTTCAGGTACATGTGCATTTAATGTGGTCTTGCTTTTAATGCATTTAGGAGGCCATAATGGCACAGCGTATAAAGAAGTAGAGTAGGACTGCCCCATCTAAGAATGCCATGAAGTGGCGGAGTGATTCAAAGAATTGATCAATTATTTGCTAAATGTCTCAGTTTTAAAGTACAGTTAGAAATTAATATGTGCATATGCACTTTTTGTATTGCATGCTAACCACTGGGAGCGCTGGCTTCTTGGCTTTTTTATTTGTTATTGGTTTGTGGCTGCCCCCACTTTTTGCCATGCATACGCTGTGGGAGTGGTTCAGAAATGCTTCAGGTATGTGTGCATTTAATGTGGTCTTGCTTTTAATGCATTTAGGAGGCCGCAATGGCACAGCGTATATAAAAGTGTAGAGTAGGACTGCCCCATCTGAGTTAGAAATTAATATATGCATATGCACTTTTTGTACTGCATGCTAACCACAGACAGCAAGCACTGGCTTTTTGTTTTTTGTATTTACTATAATACTGCCCTTATATACAAGAATATCACTACTATAATACTACCTCTATGTACAAGAATATAACTACTATAATACTGCCCCTATGTACAAGAATATAACTACTATAATACTGCCCCCTATGTACAAGAATATAACTACTATAATACTGCCCCCTATGTACAAGAATATAACTACTATAATACTGCCCCCATGTGCAAGAATATAACTACTATAATACTGCTCCTATGTACAAGAATATAACTACTATAATACTACTCCTATGTACAAGAATATAATTACTATAATACTGCCCTTATATACAAGAATATCACTACTATAATACTACCTCTATGTACAAGAATATAACTACTATAATACGGCAGCCTTTGTACAAGAATATAACTACTATAGTACTGCCTCCTATATACAAGAATATAACTACTATAAGGGTAAGTTCACACAGGAAGGTTTAGTGGCGTTCAAACCGTCAGAAAACCGCTGGAAATTATCAGTTCTGAGCTCTGAAGTCTCCAGCTGTGTTCCGGCGGTTTTCCGGCGTTTTTTTACAGCGTGTGCACAGCGGTTTATAGTCATTTTTCCCAGCGGTTTTTCCAGCGGTTTTCTATGAAGGATTTTGTTCATGGAACCGATCCAAAACCGCTCGGAAGAATTGACATGTTGTATGCTGCTAAACCGCTCGGAAACCGCTCCACCGCTGGCGGATCCGCTCACATAAACCGACATTGTGTGCACAGCGGTTTCTAAATTACATAGGGTTACTTGTAAGTCCTAACGCTGCTTAGGATTTACATAAATTTAAATAAAACCTATGCTAAACCGCCGGCGGTTTTCGCTGCTAAACCGAGGTTAAAACTGTATGTGTGAACTTACCCTTATACTGTGTCAATGTACAAGAATATAACTACTATAATACTGTGTTAATGTACAATAATATAAATACTATAATGCCACTCTTATGTAGAAGAGTATAACTACTTTAATACTGCCCTCTATGTACAAGAATATAACTACTATAATACTGCTCCTATGTATAAGAATATAACTACTATAATACTGCCTCCTATGTACAAGAATATAACTACTATAATACTGCCCCTATGTACAAGAATATAACTACTATAATACTGCTCCTATGTACAAGAATATAACTACTATAATACTGCCCCTATGTACAAGAATATAACTACTATAATACTGCTCCTATGCACAAGAATATAACTACTATAATACTGCTCCTATGTACAAGAATATAACTACTATAATACTGCTCCTATGTACAAGAATATAACTACTATAATACTGCTCCTATGTACAAGAATATAACTACTATAATACTGCCCCTATGTACAAGAATATAACTACTATAATACTGCTCCTATGCACAAGAATATAACTACTATAATACTGCTCCTATGTACAAGAATATAACTACTATAGTACTGATAGCTTTGTGTACTATAGTATAATTTCTTCCGACTGAGAAAATATTTTTTTTTTGATGATTTAAAAAGTAATGCCTTTCCCTTGAAGAAAGGAGAGTGATTCAGAGGAATAGTAGAATTGATGTGATGTAATTATGGGTTATATCTTTACATGACAGGATAATTGATCCTTGCGACAGTGAGCAGAATGAAGCAGACTAGTAGTAGTTTTCAGCATTTTTCTAGTTCCTTTTCTATTAGTCATTGAGTCTGTGTAGTTCTCCTCATTGTCAGGCAACAAGTGACACCTTCTCTGGTTTACGATGACATATTTGTGTGTTTTTAATCTTTTTAAAAAGTTTAAAGAATGTGCCAGCCCCCGTGTGACAGATGGACACCTGTCTGACAGACAGACCCCCCGCAGGGAGATGAGCTACACAGTCAAGTTAATGTTTGTAGTGTTTTGTATCCAGACTATATCTGCTGTCATTCTTCAGTTTTATTGCACAATGTCAGCACTATTTTTCAGTCCCCAGTGTCCTCTTTTCTCTGGTACTGTATGTCTCATATGTTATGTGTTAGTAGTAGATCAATAAGATGCAAGCGATAACCGGCACTAGGGCATTATTTTTTATCGCAACAATCAACTATTGCATTGTATTGTAGGCGCAGGGAAAGGTAAAAGAGCTCCCGCGCATGCGCACTACAATACTTTGCTGAGGGCAGAGACAAGTGCGCAGGAGCACGATGGGAAGACTGTGTGGATGACGTAGGGATGCTCACCCACATGAAGCAAGAAGAGAGGAGGCGCAGATCAAGACCACTGACGCCCATCAGACCGGACTGCCCTGCAGGTGATTATACTCTATTCTAGAATTCTGTATATAAGGGCTTATTGGGGTGGCCCACATGGTCAAAAACCTGGTGAATTTCACTTTTATTGTCTTGTTTCGATATAAGCAAAGTCCAAGATTCCTCACAGATGTTAATTTTTCAGAACAGGAACTGGCTATTCCCCGTGAGCCTGGAAATCACTTACAGAATGGATTATTGATGGAATCTGGATACAATTATTGTCATTGCCAAACAAAATTTTAAATGTGTGTCCATAATATGAGGAATTACTTCAGCATTTAGCCAGATTTGAACCATGCCATTATCTCGCCTTCATAGGTCATTGTCTCTGACTTCAGATTATTCTAAACGTTGCTGTGACTTATGTGGCCAATTTACTTAGATTCACATCATTATGATAAAGTCATGTTTCTGGAAATGAGGCAGATTTTAAATTAAACTATATGAGATGGATTGGGTCTAATTTCAGCTTCAGGATGTTTCTTGAAGAGGGTGAGAAAAGTCAAGGAATTTCTAACTCTCCGTGATGTCATCCTCCACTCTAATATCTCTTAAAATGGGAACAAAACATCAGAGTCATTAATGTCCATTGATCAAGTCCATACGTTTTCTCATACCACAAAATATTTTTTGTTACAGCATCAATTATACATCAGGCTTTCAAGAAAAATCTTAAATGGTGCAATATTTTAGTTATAATCCCTCAACTCAGCCTCGAAAATCAATGCTGTACTGATAAGTTTTGATTAACCAGATAAGTGCTTGTGTCAGATTGGTGTTAGGTGTATATGTAAAAGGTATAGGCCCAGCTCCAATCGTGTGGTTTATGGCTACCCTTCCATAATTTTTTCTGTAATGTACAATTATAAGCCCCTTGGAATTAAGAGAAAATAAATTATAACAGAACAAGACAGAAGAAGACTCAACGCCTTCGAAATGTGGAGCTATTGAAGGATGTTATCAATACCATGGATGGCAAGAAGATCAAACACATCAATACTGGAACAAATCAAGCTGGATAGGTGTAATGCAAAGATACCAGCTACATTGTGTTACAGCTATTCCCTCACTAAGTACAAGTCACCTGAGAGGAATAAGGAAAAAATAAACGGAACAAGTGAAGAGAGAAGACCAGCAACATGTGGCTATGAAGAATCAATACCTGGTGAAGAAGAAAACCATTGGATATCAAGCTGGAAATCACTGGGACAAGCTAGAAGATCCCAGTACGACTATGTACCTTGCAGAAGACCTGGATGTGTTATCATGGTTGGAAAACCTAGAGGACAAGGTGGAGAAGACCCCTGTGTTGATTTAATCTATAAGCTTGAAAAAGACCCTGGTGGACCTATGTAGGCTTGGAAAGACCCTGGTGGACCTATGTAGGCTTGGAGAAGACCCTGGTGGACTATGTAGGCTTGAGAAGACCCTGGTGTGTTATCTAGGCTTGGAGAAGACCCTGGTGGACTATCTAGGCTTGGAGAAGACCCTGGTGGACCTATGTAGGCTTGGAGAAACCCTGGTGGACCTATGTAGGCTTGGAGAATACCCTGGTGGACCTATGTAGGCTCCACAAAATCGATCTTCCTACAGAGCATTTATCCATCAAGTCACCATGGCTCGAGATCGAACTGGAGGCCGTTAAAAGTAAAATAAATACTACAATGGCATTGGCACAAGGGATCAATAATGACTATAATCTGTGTATTTTTATCTTTTATTGTTTTTATTAGGTAATAATTTATCGCAGTGCCCACATATGTAATATGCCTCCGCCCTCCAGACATGTAGCATGTGGATGCCCATTGTTTCCACATTGCTGTTTGTTGAGACCGACGTGTTCTACTCCTCAGGGAATCAACGTGTCCATACGGATTCAGCCTCTGTAATCTGACATACGTCCAGTCAACTGACAACATAATAAGTTTATGATTCAAGTTGCCACAAGAGAAAATGTAGCTCTTCACACTTCTGTCAGGTTTCTCTAGAACTGTAAGATCTGTCACACAAGATATGAACACATGTCGATCACACATGATTAAGAAACAAGGTCTTCACATTGAGGAACATTTAAGTGGTAATGAAAACACGGCTCGTACCTAGTCTGGACTTTTCTGTAGTATATATGGATGTGAAACCTGAACAATAACGGAACAAGACAGAAGAAGAATCAACAACTTCAAAATATGATGCTGGAGAAGGATGTTATCAATATCATGGAAGGCAAGAACAATAACCAAATCAATACTGGAACAAATCAAGCCAGACATGTCCCTGGAAGCAAAGATCACCAAGCTACAACTTGTCTACACATCATATGAAGAGAGAACAGAATAGAAAGAACAAGGCGAAAAGGAAGACCAGCATTCCAATGGCTAGATACAATCAAGATAATGGGGGAGAAGACCCTGATGGACTGTCTAGGCTGCAAAAGATCAATCTTCCTACAGGACATTCACCCATAAAGTCCCCATGGATTGGGTTAGAGGTGAAGGCCGGTAAATAACTAATAATAATCACACATGGATTAATCATCTCAATAATCATTCATGTTTAGATAGATGCAATTAGTCAATGTTGTCTTCATTAGTGCTACCATGTTGTGTTAGATTTGGCAATATCAATTTCTAAAGGAAAACATTGAGACGTAAACAGAATGCCAAGAGAATATGCGTCCTGTAGGAAGACAACGACCCAAAGCACAATTCATTGTACACAAAATTGGTTACAGAAGAATAAAGTTAAAGTTTTGGAATGGTCAAGTCAATGTCCTGACCTTAATCTATAGAAATGGTTTGGAAAATCCCTTTAAGTTCATGGGGGAAAACCCACGAACATAAGATTGGAAACTGTTTTGTAGATAGGAAAGAGCTAAAATTCCTCCCGAGACAATATTCTGGACTAATCAACAATTACCAGAAATGTATAACTGCAGTTATTACTGCACAAGGGGTCACGCCAGATACTGAAAGCAAAGGTTCTCCTTCTCTAGCCACTCTCAGAAATGTCAAATGGGTTCATTTTTTATAGAAAAAAAAAAACAAATCACCAAGTCTAATATTTTTTCATTCCTTTGTTTCATTTAGTTTACTTTATCTATTTTTAGGAGTTTTGTAAAAATGTGATGTACCGTAATTTTAAGTCAACTTTAGGCAGAAATCTAAAACTTTTTGAAAGGTCCACTGTTTGTAGATGAATTTACTTGCTAGAAGACATCAGCATTACTGATAAGCATTAATTAGACATACTCCATAGTATTCAATAGTCTGTCACGATTCCTCCGCGCAGTGTGTCATGGACGCAGTAGATGACAGTTTACTGTCCTATGGGCTCAGGGCTGTGCTGAGCTGTCATTTTGGTTAGTGACTGCTCAGTCATCCAATCTGGTACTGAGCTGTCAGTGCGTTAATTGAGAGCTCAGTTGTTCAGTCTGAGACTGGCAGATGCTGGGCTTCTTCAGATGTTCACTGTTCTTTGTGATTGCCCAGCTACTTAGCTGAGCAGTTACTCCGAAATCACTGCCAATCATACCGTAGCATCTTGCCTATTGGTGCATGTTGGCCTTGCTTACCTGTGCTTTTGATGTATTGCTGCCAGACCTTGGACCTCCTCTGACCATCTGTTGGCCTTGTCCCTTTATTTTGATCCGCTATCTTGCTGCTTTGCTTTGACCCACTATCCTCCTGGTATTCTGACTCCAGACTGTGACCTGACTACACCTTTGTGGATCTTTCAAATAATGTATCACCCTAAGGCTATAGCAGCAACTCGAGCACATTTTGCTAGCTCTAGTGTACATCCCAAAATACCTTTGTGTATCTTCTTCGTCTGTTACGTACTCTCCTGGTATCTGACCCGGGACATTTGAGTACCCTGCCTCACAACTCGTCTATGTAGTGGATAGCGTCACGTAGGCCAGCTTCACACTTGTGCTCCCCGCCGCAAGACACGTAATGCGGCGGGGAAGCGCAAGCTGAGCGCAGACACCGTGTGTCCCTATGTTTATCATGGGGACACACAGTAATGCACTTGGATGTTCATTGCCTTGCGCACCCATTCACTTCCCTGTGTGATTTGTACGCGTGCGGATGCTTGCGTACAAATCACACATTCCTGTCCGCATTCTGAACGCGACATGTTGCGTTCATGGTGCGGATGAGAATTTGTGATTTGTACGCAAGCATCCGCATGCGTACAAATCACATACTGAAGTCTATCAGTGCGCATGGTCATGCGCAGCCAAGCGCATCACCGTGCATCCCCATGATAAACATAGGGACGCGCGGTGTCTGCACTCAGCTTGCGCTTCCCCGCCGCAATACGCAGCGGCGGGGAGCGCAAGTGTGAAGCTGGCCTACGCGAAACTATCCACTACATAGACGAGTTGTGAGGCAGGGTACTCAAATGTCCCGGGTCAGATACCAGGAGAGTACATAACAGACGAAGAAGATACACAAAGGTATTTTGGGATGTACACTGGAGCACATGATAAACATAGGGATGCTCGGTGTCTGCGCTCAGCTTGTGCGTCCCTGCCGCAATATGCAGCAGCGGGGAGCGCAAGTATGGAACCAGCCATACTGTGTTTTAGTAAGACAATTCTTTAAGCTTGACCATAAAGGAAACAGTTATCATGCAAACCTCAGCACATAAGTGTCTGGTTTCTTTTGGATGCTCCAAGGTTGAAAGAATTCACTGGAGTAGTTTTAGAATATTCCAAATGTTCCAATTTTTACCACTGAATTTTCGTGAAAAGAGTGGTCTGAAATCCAAAGTAATTTTCCTCCTAAATGGCTGCCTATCAGCGCCGGACTGGGGTGACTGGGGCCCACCAGGAAAATTGACTCCAGGGGCCCACCCACCCGGGCCCACCCATTCTTCAGCTATATGCAAATACCTGTTATGCGTTATACCTATTATAGTGTAGCGTGGACAGCGTGGACTGTAAAACACAGGCGGCTCCTGCACACCACTGTTCGCTCACCATTACTGCGATGTATCATAACTGTAGTTTGCATTAATTTGGATTTTTTAGTGAAAACAAGTTATCAGCGATGCACAGGCAGGGGCTGGCTGGCAGATCTTTCCCTGGGGGTAGTTGACTTTTTCTAGCCGGTGGCCAACTGAAGAGCAGGGGGATGGGTGCTACCACTACAGAGGCCAACTGAAGAGCATGTGGGTGCTGGCGCTGCTTCACTAGCCTGCCAGCTGCCTGCTGCCGCCGCGCCAATCCCGGGTCACGGTTAGCCTCCACGCTGACGCCCGCGTCCTGCCTGCTGCGTCCCGGGTCCCGCGGCCGCTCTCACTGAGGGGGCGACTCTAAACTAGTACTAAATCACCGGCCTGGAGGGCAAATGCGTCCCTGCAACCTGGGCCAGTCCGCCATTGTGCACAGGTTAGGAATGTGATCACTTATTTATTGGTGGAATCCGCACCATCAGAAGAATGTGGCACTTTGAGTATTTGGTGAGTTTTGTACCTCAGTATTTGTAAGGCCCACTTCACACCACGTTGTGATCAGGTGCGGGGCTGTCCGATGTGAATCAGACAGCCCCGGACCCAATTTTGACATAATGCAGCCCTATGGTGCTGGACAGGGCCGGATGGCAGCTATTTGCCATCCGGTTTTGTCCCTGTCCGGCAGCATCAGGCTGCAAACGATTTTTGCCCCGGACACAAAAACAGAGCTTGCATCATTTTTGTGTCCGGGGCGAAAAATTTAAGCAAAACCTACCGGATTCTTCCGATACCAGCACAATCTGGCACCCCCCTAACATGAGAGTCTATGGGGCGCCGGATCGTGGCGGACCTGACAGATAGTCTGCCAGGTTCCCGGACGCCGGCTGCTGCACTTCAGCGTGAGCTCCGCTGAACTTCAGCCCCAGGAGCTGTCCCCTGTGAAGATGTTCAGCACCATTTCAGTAGGGGACAGCTCCTGAAGCTGCGCTCTGCAGAATTTGGCTACAAACAGTATCGGAGGGCATATTAACCCTCCGCTTCTATTTGTCTGGACCTGTCAGGCTGTGTCCGGTGCTTTGACAGGGGAAAAAACGTGGTGTGAAGCTGGCCTAAGACAAAACCAGGAGTAAAGCAAGCAGAGGTAATCCTGGATTTGTCTTATAAATACTGAAGTCACCAAATGCTCAACTTTCTTTCTCTGGCAAACCTCTGCATTTTTCACCCCGGACACAAAAATGCTGCATGCTCCATTTTTGTGTCCAGGGCAAAAATCGTTTGCAGCCTGATGCTGCCAGACAGGGACAAAACCGGATGGCAAATAGCTGCCATCCAGCCCTGTCCGGCACCATAGGGCTGCATTGTGTGAAAATCGGGTCCAGAGCTGTCGGGTTCACACCGGACAGCCCCAGACCTGATCACACCGTGGTGTGAACCTGGCCTAATACTATATACAAGGAACAAATCCCGCCAAGCCATGACCAGAGTACATAATGGCACCAGATAGTGACCGATAATGAAAATATAAAAAGCTCTGTATATAGAGTCAGTGTAAAGATAATGTAGAGATTACCAGTGACATTACCAGTGACATTATACACAGGAGCTCTGTATATATTGTCAGTGTACAGGTAATATAATGATCACCAAGGACATTATACACAGGAGCTCTGTGTATAGTGTCAGTGTGTGTGTATAGGTCATAAACAAACTCACCAGTGATGTCTCTAGGTGAAGTTCTTTATCTCTTGCCGACCGATATCACATCTTCTATGTAGAACCTATCTCTGCAGAAAATAACAGTTATCTACAACTAATCACTTCCAGAGCACAATCCACACTTTTGCCACGATTTCTACACTACATGAAATGACAAAAAAAAAACGACATAGTGCCGCACTACACAGTAACAGTGCTCCAGTGTCATTCTGTGCCTGCTCATCTCTGTCAGCAGACATATTTGTCTGATGGCAAAGATGTAGCAGAGCTGAGGTCAGAAGACCTGTGGATTACGTCAGAGCAAGGTATTTTTTTTAATTAAAGATGGAGTCCCTAAATGTGTTTTGTGTTTCATTTGTATTAAACATTTATTTTCTCTGTGTTGTGTTTTTTTTCCTGCTTACTAGAAATTCATGGTGGCCATGTCTAATTTGGCGTGACGACATGAATTTCAGGCTTAGTACTAACTGATAATACAAACCTGCTACTAACCCCATTATTACCAAGCGTGCCACCATCACCAGGGCTGCTGGAAGAGCTGGAGAAAGCGTCTGGACATGATGCTATGATGAAGGCACCATTTTCAGGGGTGGCTGCGGGCTGCGATTTTCAGCGTGGGGGGCCAAGAACGCTTGGGCCTTACCATGCTGAGAATCCCAGTCCCCAGCTGCATTGCTTTATCTGGCTGGTGATCAACATATGGCGGGAGCATACGCATGTTTTTAAAAAAAAAAGTGAAATAATTTTAAAACAAATATTAGGCTTCTCTGTCTTTTGATCGCCAGACAAGGTAAAGCAATGCAGCTGGGGACAGGGATTCTCAGCATGGTAAGGACCAAGCGTTCTTGGAGGTGGCAGCCCGTAGCTGTATGCTTTATCTGCGCTGAGAATCAAAAAATCTGCGGAGCGCTACGTCATGTTTTTTTTAGCATTTATTTTCACACTTCTATATGTGTGACAGGCCCAACAGCTAATCACAGACACTGACACAGAGAATGGGCATCTGTGATTGGCTGCTTGAGTAACCTGAATGCAGCCCATACATAGTACCGTACTAGAATGTATGGGCTGGTTGTAGATTACTCGAACAGCCAATCACAGATGCCCATACTCTTTGACCGCATCTGTGATTGGCTGTTGTGGTCTGTCACATATGGAAGTGTGAAAATAAATAATTTTTAAAAACATAACATAGCGCTCTGCAGAATTTTTGATTCTCACCGCAGATAAAGCGGACAGCTACGGCCTGCCACCCCCAGCTGCCTGGCTTTACTTTGGATGGTGATCAAAAGTCAGGAAAGCCCAAATTGTTTTATAAATTATTAAAAAAAAAATGAGTGGGCTCCCGCCATATTTTGATCGGCAGCTGGGGGCTGGGATTCTCAGCATGGTAAGCCCCAAGCATTCTGGGCTCCCGATGCTGAAAACGGCAGCCCACAGCCACCCCTGGAATTGGCGCAGTCATCATAGCGCCATTTCCAGGTGCTTTATTCGGCTCCTCCAGTGGCCCTGGTGGGGGATGGCACGCTGGGTAATAAAGGGGTTAGTACCAGCTTTGTATTATCAGTTGGTACTAACCCTGAAATTCATGGCATCACGCCAAACTAGACATGGCCACCATGAATTTCTAGTAAACAGGAAAAAAAAACAATACAGAGAAAATAAATGTTTAATAAAACTCAAACACATTTAGAGACTCCATCTTTAATAAATAAAAAAAATCCTTGCTCTGACGTAATCCACAGGGCTTCTGTTTTCAGCTCTGCTACATCTTTGCAATCAGACAATATGTCTGCTGACAGAGATGAGCAGGCACAGAATAACAGTAGAACACACCTGTAAGTGATAGACGCACTCAGCTGGCCTCCAGCCGCCGACCGTGTTTCCTGTGCATTGCAAATAATGCATACTTTCAAACGCATGGCTATTTTTGCAAGCGTTAGAATGCATTTTTGCAATGCAAGTCTACGGTACATTGCATTTGTGCTGATTTACAATGGATCCGTTGCAATGGACAGCATAAACGCAATGTTAACAGCTGCGAAGAGGGGAGACAGAGCCCTGGATAACGCCTAGTCAGTCTACTGATGGTACTATCATGCCCATTGCCCAGTATGTCCTTCCAGCCTTTGTGGCACTATTATGCCCATTGCCCAGTATGTACTGCCTGCCTCTGTGGTACTATCATGCTAGTACTACCACCAGTGACTGTCAGGACATGCTGGGTGGGCATGATAGTACCACAGATTCTGGCAGGACATATTGGGCAATGGCCATGCATGATAGTACCACCAGAGCCTGGCATAACATGCTGGCCAATGGCCATGATAATCATGGCCATTGCCCAGTAGTATGTCCTGCCAGCCTCAGCTAAGGGTCCCGGGCAGTTACCGTCTCATCTGTTCTGCTGCTGGCTGGGAGTCCTGTACAGTGCAGCATGTAGTGTGAATGCCACACTATGGAGATGCTGCTTCTACTACTGCCACATGGAGGCGAGGCTCAGGACCACATAGAGATTACAGGGGCCACATAAGGGGCGGATATGGGTCCCAAACAGGGGCGTACATAGAGATCAATGGGCACTCTCAGGGGCGTGCATAAAGACCATGGGACCGAATCACAGGCGTACATAGATAACATGGGGCATAGATAACATGGGGCACAGTCAGGGGCGTGTATAAAAATCATGGGGCCCACTCAGGGATCGCACATAGAGATCATGGGGCCCACTCAGATGCATACATAGAGATCATCATGGGGCCCACTCAGAGGTGTACATACAGATTACTGGGCCCACTCAGAGGCGCACATAAAGATCATGGGGCCCACACATAGGCGCACATAGAGATCATGGGGCCCACACATAGGCGTACATAGAGATCATCATGGGGCCCACACATAGGCACACATAGAGATCATGGGGCCCACACATAGGCGTACATAGAGATCATCATGGGGCCCACACATAGGCACACATAGAGATCATGGGGCCCACACATAGGCGCACATAGAGATCATCATGGGGCCCACACATAGGCGCACATAGAGATCATGGGGCCCACACATAGGCGCACATAGAGATCATGGGGCCCACATATAGGCGCACAGAGATCATGGGGCCCACTCAGATGCGTACATGGAGATCATCATGGGGCCCACACATAGGCGCACAGAGATCATCATGGGGCCCACACATAGGCGCACATAGAGCTCATGGGGCCTACACATAGGCGTACATAGAGATCATCATGGGGCCCACACATAGGCACACATAGAGATCATGGGGCCCACACATAGGCGCACATAGAGATCATCATGGGGCCCACACATAGGCGCACATAGAGATCATGGGGCCCACACATAGGCGTACATAGAGATCATCATGGGGCCCACACATAGGCACACATAGAGATCATGGGGCCCACACATAGGCGCACATAGAGATCATCATGGGGCCCACACATAGGCGCACATAGAGATCATCATGGGGCCCACACATAGGCGCACATAGAGATCATCATGGGGCCCACACATAGGCGCACATAGAGATCATGGGGCCCACACATAGGCGCACATAGAGATCATGGGGCCCACATATAGGCGCACAGAGATCATGGGGCCAACTCAGATGCGTACATGGAGATCATCATGGGGCCCACACATAGGCGCACATAGAGATCATCATGGGGCCCACACATAGGCGCACATAGAGCTCATGGGGCCCACACATAGGCGCACATAGAGATCATCATGGGGCCCACACATAGGCGCACATAGAGATCATGGGGCCCACACATAGGCGCACATAGAGATCATCATGGGGCCCACACATAGGCGCACATAGAGATCATGGGGCCCACACATAGGCGCACATAGAGATCATGGGGCCCACATATAGGCGCACATAGAGATCATGGGGCCCACTCAGATGCGTACATGGAGATCATCATGGGGCCCACACATAGGCGCACAGAGATCATCATGGGGCCCACACATAGGCGCACATAGAGCTCATGGGGCTTACACATAGGCGTAGATAGAGATCATCATGGGGCCCACACATAGGCGCACATAGAGATCATGGGGCCCACACATAGGTGCACATAGAGATCATGGGGCCCACACATAGGCGCAGATAGAGATCATGGGGCCCACACATAGGCGCACATAGAGATCATGGGGCCCACACATAGGTGCACATAGAGATCATCATGGGGCCCACACATAGGAGCACATAGAGATCATCATGGGGCCCACACATAGGCGCACATAGAGATCATCATGGGGCCCACACATAGGCGCATATAGAGATCATCATGGGGCCCACACATAGGCGCACATAGAGATCATGGGGCCCACTCAGGGGCGTACATAGAGATCAACATGGGGCCCACACATAGGCTCACATAGAGATCATGGGGCTATGTGAGGTTAGGCTCTCACCACACCCCAGTATGGTGCCATCAGGGAGCTCCCACAGTGTTTGCTTCATACTAAGGCGGCCTGTGATGCCCTGTGGGACCTCCCTGATGGCACCATGCTGGGGGCAGTAGTAGAAGCAGCATCTCCTCACACTAAATGCTGCACAGCACTACAGGCCCCCAGCAGGTGGGACTGGATGGTGGAGGCTGCAGCACAGTCTGGGACCCCCAGGCTGATAGCTGAGGAGCCCATCTATTATGGAAGAATGGGCTCCTCAGTCACTCAGTTACCAGGACGACCTAGCACCCCCCTAACCCAAGCCTCCTTACCCTGGCCCACCAACCCCCCACCCCCCGCCTTTATAGTCACCCTGGGCCTGTCGGCGGGTCCTTCTCCTCCTCAGCGACGCTGCCGGCACCTGCGCTGCACACACAGCCTGGATGGAGGCAGCAGGCTGAGACTGTCTCCATCTGCGCACGCGCCGGCAGTGTCGCGCTGCGCAGAGGAGGCTGGGCGGCACCGCAACAGCAGGCAAAGCATGGAGAGCTCTCTCCGTGCTTTGCTATTGCAAGACAGCTCAAGAACATAATCACTAATCATATCGGCAGTGCGCCGATATGATTAGTAATAGTATAGGGGGGGGGGGGGGGCCTCACACGTCTCCCTGCAGGACCCAGGGGGGGTATGGGGGCGTGGCTAAGTGGGCGGGGCTAAAAAGTGTCGGGGCCCCCCGGGGATCTCCCGATCTCCCGCCGGGCCAGTCTGCCCCTGCTGCCTATTCAGTGTCATAATGACAACTATTTTCTAATGAACTTGAATTAAGGATTCAATACTGTCTAACTTCTTTTCTATTTCTTTGTTTTTCACTTCCAGTGCATTTTGGGATACACAAACAAAGCGTCATCAGGGGGCATAGGCTGCGGTCACCGCTGCAGCCTCTGCCCACTCCCTGAGACCAAGCGTCATCAGTGACACTTATTTCAGGGGCTACGCTAATCCCTGCTCCATCCCTGCATGCTGTGCACTCACGTACGGGAAAAATGAACCTAGTTTTAGGACCATGATGTCATCCAAGTGCGGTCTATATCAAGTGCAGTCTGTTTTTGTAAGTGACCCATAGACTTGAATTGTCGACATGTGAAATATCATGGACATGTGAATGGCTCTATTGACTATCACAGGTACAAGCAATATCTTGAAGCCACATATATCACTCATACGCAAAAAAAACGGATGTCTGAGCCCTGAGAGTTGGTGACTGAAGACCTATTAGTCAAAACCGGCAAGTATGGGCCAGTGTTTGGAGACTTTAGTTGCCCGTCCTTTATCTACCAAGGAAAAACACTGCAACACAATCCTTTAGTTATGGTTGTATGTTGTGAAATGCTTTTGTTTTGGGCCCATCTGAAGGTGGAATAAGTGAAGTTTAACATCAAATTTGTTGTGTTTTCACTTTCTAAAAAATCCCCTCTCGCGACACTTAATGGCCTGAAGGCGCCTCACTACTCGAGCTAAGGAAATCTTTTATTGGGAGTTTCAAAACTCTGGCTATGTTCTCTGGCACGCCACTAAGTCTTGATCTGTGCCCAAGATGCACAGATCGGGGAGAAGCAAGCTCTCATTTTTTTAGTTGAATTTTATTGTTCAATCTGTTTTCTGTAGAATTTACATTCTGGGTATTCTGGAGCGAGGTTGCGTTTGTTATGTTTCCAGTGGAGCGGGCAGAGAACCAACAATTCTGTGAGAAAGCATGAAAAAATCTCAACACATTCTGGGAATATCGACCAGACACACGACTGCAGGCATTGCTCGGCTATTGGCATCTGCTATAAAAACTATAGATTTCACATGTCTAACATTCTGTGCTGGAGAAGATTCATGGACTGCATCAAATGATGTTACTGCTCAGCATCTCCAGAAATATGTTTGAAAAGCTCACCATTCTGATACATCATTGGCCAGAGTCTTGGTATTGGCCCAGCAGAATAGTGAGCGCAGCTCTAGAGTATAACTAATAATGATTGGGTGTAGTGAAATGTATAGATGTATCAGTGCTGGTAATGATGGTACTGATAAAAATCATTCCTTTTTATTTTTGTGTATAAGAAAATTCACTGTTTGAACGAGGCCTTAGGCTGGTTTCACATTGCGTTCTAGTTAAATCTGATGCTGTCCGATGAAAATCGGACAGCATCGGATCCAAACTGATCCCTGAATTCCAAATAGGCATCCGATTCCAATATTTTGCAGGATCAGTTTGGTCTGTCACCTAGCTCCCCTCCTCTCTGACTCCTGTCATCTCGCTGTCCCCCTGTTATCCCCGTCCCTGCTGTCCCCCTGTTGTCCTGCTGCCCCTGTTGTCCCTGCTGTCCCCCTGTTGTCCCCTGCTGTCCCCTGTTGTCCCCTGTTGTCTCCTACTCTCCCCCTGTTTTCCCCCTGCTGTCCCCCTGTTTTCCCCCTGTTGTCCCCCTGTTTTCCCCCTGCTGTCCCCTGTTGTCCCCCTGTCCCCCTGTTTTCCCCCTGCTGTTCCCCTATTCTCCCCTGTCCTCTTCTCCCTGCTCCTCCTCTCATTCCAACATAAAAAAATCTTTATTCTCACCTGCCAGCGCTCCCCCAGCGTCTCCATCAGCTCCCGATCGGGTGTACAGGACCTGTGATGATGTCAGAAGCGTCATCAGGTCACATGAGTGGTTACCGCAGTAACCGCTCATGTGACCCGATCAGCTGATCGGTTGTGACATCATCATAGGTCCTGTTACCGAGCGGCTGCAGATGGAGACACCGGGGGAGCACTGACACGTGAGAATAAAGATTTTTTATTTTAAACACTTGATTTTAGTTATATTTCACTTCCGCAATTTATGTATAACATTGTGGAAGTTAAATTAGGCGGCACACAATAGTTTTAGTGTACTGAGCATGTACTGAGCATGCTCAGACACTAAAATCGGGTCGAGGAGACATCAGATGTTTCCTCGGACCCTGCTCCATAGGGCCCCATATTAAAGTCATTGGATCGGATCGGATTTGGCATAATTGCCATCCGATTCTCTTCGATTTTTTTCAGGAGCCAAAATTGCAGCAATCTACGATTTTTGCTCCTGCAAAAAAATTGGACAGAATCGGATCGGAGGCAAATCGGATGGCAATTATGCCAAATTGGATAACATGGGGGCTGATTCGGATCCGATGCTGTCTGATTTTCATCGGACAGCATCGGATTTAACTATAACGCAATGTGAAACCAGCCTAAAGAATCATCGTCAGAAGAAATTAAAACTAGCTGAAAAGAGGCTCCTTTTGCGCCCCACTACGGGGTGTTTGAGGGAAGTGATCAACACAAGTGCTCAGCTAAAATATATCTCCCAGAATGAAATTGAAAAACTCTTATGTTACTCTAAGGCTGGCTTCACACCACGGTAAGGTCCGATGCGGGACTGTCCGGTGTAAACCAGACAGCCCCGGACCGGATTTTGGTCCCATAGTATCCTATGGGGCCGGATGGCAGCTCTCTGCCATCCGGTTTCCATGTCTCCGGAAGCATCCGGAGATTTCGTATTTGTTTTTGTGTCCGGGTAGAAAAATCTCCCCAAATTGCCGTATCCCGGATTTTCCCAGATTCCCCGGATCCGGTGCAATCGGCGCTCCATAACATGGGAGCCTATGGGGCCGGATTGTCCCACTTCGGGAGCAACCGGACACCGGCGGCTGCACGCCGCTGTTAATTCCTTATTTATAAGCAGCTGCAGCTTTGTCCGGCTTCACACCGGACTGGAGGGCACATTTGGCCGTCCGTTTCTATGTGCTGATCCGGTCCGGGGCTGTCAGGTTCATCCTGACAGCCCCGGACCGGACTCTGCTGTGGTGTGAAGCCAGCTTAAGCCAGGGCGGGGAACCATTTTTCTGCCGAGGGCCATTTGGAAATTTCTACAATCCTTCGGGGGTCGTACAAAATTATCAACTTGAAAATTACCCGCTATATTTGGTTAAACAATCATCTTACCCCTACTGTGGTGGCTGGAGCTGCTTCCTCTTGGCATCGGTGATATTGATCATGTTGCTTCTCAACTGATTTTCCAGGTTTGCTAGAGCCCTAGACATCACAGGAGAAGCTGGAGGCATATACCTCACTGGGGAGGCTGGAGCATAGAGATCACTGGGGAGCTGGATTTAAAGGGCAGGCAGTCAGCAAAACACGTCTGCCAGACTGAGCACTGCGGTCCCCAGGAATCTGACCTGGGGCCGCAAAAAAAAGTAATTGAGGGCCACATTCGGCCCTGGGGTCTAAGGTTCCCCACCCCTGGTCTAAGCAGAGATTCTACAAATATGGCAATAGAGCCCATTCCATGTTGGCCAATAGGCTGAGAGATCGTACGACCTCCAGTGCTCCCTTCAGCATAAGGGACTCGACAGGTACTGTTCACTATGATCCCGAGGGTATGGCCCAGGCCTTCCATAAATACTATTCAGATTTGTACTCTCTCCCTTCTTTGCCAAACTCATCCACTGACAGAAAAGCTGTGCTAAGATTACTTTCTGGCCTCCTACCCATCTCCTGAAATTGTCCCAAGAGGCTCTGGAGGACTTAAACCGAAAGGTGACGGAGGAGGAAGTGGAGGAAATACTTAAACAACTTCCAAGTCATAAGTCACCTGGACAAAACGGCTTGCCATGCTTATACTATAAGACTTATGGGAGTGTCCTTTCTAAATACATGGTCTTTATGTTCAATCACTTTATGGATGGGGGTGAGATACCAGCCTCGTTGCTCCACTTGTACATCACCATCATCCATAAAGAGGGAAAGGATCCCATGGATTTGTGCGTGTTTATTGAACTCGGACCTAAAAATTTATGCTAAATTGCTTGCAGAACGACTAAATAATTGTTTACACAACTGATTAATAAAGATTAAGTGGGCTTTGTGAGGTATAGACAGGCAGGTGACAACACCAGACGCATCATGGACCAACAAAAAAGGGTTGGAGGCGGTTCTCTTGGGGCTTGATGCAGAGAAGACCTTTCACAGGCTTAACTAGAAATCATGTTCCGCACCCTATATCACTTTGGTCTGTCAGGGCCCTTTGTCTTGGCCTTGAGGGGACTCTACTCATTCCGTGCGGTGACAATACGTCTGCCACATGCCCATTCCGGTAGTCTTCCCATAAGAAACGGTACTACGCGGGGTTGTCCACTCTCCCCTTTACTGTATGTCCTAAGCATCGAGCCACTGGCAGCCCAGATACGCAACAACCCGGATAACTCGGGAATCCAAATACATAGCAAATCTTTCAAAGTGACCTTATTTGCAGACAATGTTATGTTGTCTTTAACTAATCCTACCATCTCCCTTCTGAATGTCCATCTAATTCTTAGAAATATTCTGCATTGTCTGGATATAAGCTCAGCTCCAGGGAAAACGGAAGCGCTGCCACTCAATATCCCAGACCATAAGCTTAACCTACTGAAACAATCATATAACTATTTGTGGTGCACAACGTCCATAAAATACCTAGGGGTTAATATAACACCAACCTTAAAAAAATGTTCCATACCAATTTTCCTACCTTAATACAGGAGAATGTTCGGCTTAAAAAGTGTCCCCCATGCAGATCTCCTTGCTTGGAAGGATTGCTGCGGTCAAGATGTCAATACTTCCTAAGTTTCTTTATCTATTTGAGACTGTCCCGGTCCAGGTACCATTAGCTATACTTAAGAGAGTTCAATCTCTCTTTTTGAAATTCATTTGACATTCGGGTAGACACCGCATCCCTAGTTCGGTCCTCTGTGCTCCTAGGTCACAAGGTGGGCTGTCATGTCCAGACATTATAAAGAACTATTATGCAGCGCACCTACGTCGACTGCCATCATGGACAACTCTTCAGGCATACAATAAATGAACAGAAATAGAAAAACTATGGCTAACCCTGTATCATCCGAGTTCACTGATCTGGGATCAGCCTTATGATGTACCCTCTTAAGTCCCTTCTGGGTCCCATGGCTTTCACTAGGGACTTGTGTCGTAAGTGCAGAATAAAATTCCAGCTGGCTTCTCACGCTTCCTTCCTGACCCCATTTCTCTACACGCCACACTTAATGGGGAAGTTGAGTGCTTTGGTGATCCATAGATGGGCAGAGGCAGGTCTCTTTAGTTTTAGAGATTTGGTAGATCCCGTGACTAGGAAACCTAGAACATTTGAGGATCTCTAAAAAAAAAACATAATCTACCATGAACTCTGTTTTTTTCACACCAGCAAATAGTGCACTATTATAGATCTGCTTTGGGTTATCGTGGAGATCCCTCCCCTACAACATTTGAGTTTTTGTGCTCTAGAGGCACCTCTACCAAGGGCCTTATAACCCAGGGGTCCCTCACCCACAGGGCCGCGGACCGGGCCGCGTGGGTTTGCATGGCGGGCCGCGCCACCGCAGACCAGCACTACACATAATGTGCTCTGCGGCGGCACAGAGTGGCGGCTCCTGAGTGATGTCACCGCCCCAACCCCTGCACCTGCTGCATTACGTCCCCTCTCTGGTGGTTTCTCAGTTCTGTGAATAGAAGTGAGAAACCATCGACGAATCATCAGTGCAGCAGCCGGGCCCTGATTGGCTAGTGGCTTTTGCACTGTGATTGGCTCAGGTGCTGCACTGTGATTCGCCAATGGCTTCTCATGTACTTCTATTCACAGAGCTGAGGAAAACATCAGAGAGGGGACATAATGCAGCAGGTGCAGCGGCAGACCGGTGACCGAAGTGTGTGTGTCATCATAGAGATGGTGGTGGCTGAAAGAGGAGGCTGGGGGCTAGAAGAAATGGTGGTGGCTGAAAGAGGAGGCTGTGGCTGAAAGAGGAGGCTGGGGGCTAGAAGAGGAGGCTGTGGCTGAAAGAGGAGACTGGGGGCTAGAAGATGAGGCTGTGCTGAAAGAGGAGGCTGGGGGCTAGAAGAGGAGGCTCTGGCTGAAAGAGGAGGCTGGGGGCTAGAAGAGGAGGCTGGGGGCTAGAAGAGGAGGCTCTGGCTGAAAGAGGAGGCTGGGGCTAGAAGAGGAGGCTGGGGCTAGAACAGGAGGCTGTGGCTGAAAGAGGAGGCTGGGGGCTAGAAGAGGAGGCTGTGGCTGAAAGAGGAGGTTGGGGCTAGAAGAGGAGGCTGTGGCTGAAAGAGGAGGCTGGGGGCTAGAAGAGGAGGCTGTGGCTGAAAGAGGAGGCTGGGGGCTAGAAGAAATGGTGGTGGCTGAAAGAGGAGGCTGGGGGCCAGAAGAGGAGGCTGTGGCTGAAAGAGGAGGTTGGGGGCTAGAAGAGGAGGCTGTGGCTGAAAGAGGAGGCTGGGGGCTAGAAGAGGAGGCTGTGGCTGAAAGAGGAGGCTGGGGGCTAGAAGAAATGGTGGTGGCTGAAAGAGGAGCTGGGGCTAGAAGAGGAGGCTGTGGCTGAAAGAGGAGGCTGGAGGCTAGAAGAGGGCTGGGCTGAAAGAGGAGGCTGGGGACTAGAAGAGGAGGCAGCGGATCGGCACGGTTTGGCGGGAAATATGAATCCCGCGCCGCTGATTGGTCATCGCTCTCAGCGCCTCAGCAGGATTCATATTTCTGGCCAAGCCACGCTGCTCCGCCGCAGCGGCGACCAGTCAGAGAAGTAGCGCAGCTTGGTGGGAGATTTGAATCCCGCTCGGGGTACTACCGCTGCAAGTAGCCGGGAGATGACCGGCTGAAGCTGGTCATCTCCCGGCTGGCTCGCCGCGGACCTCTGTGTGGCAGGTAGCCGCGGCTCATGTACTGCCGCACAGAGGTCCGTGGCGAGCCAGCCGGGACTTCTAGCCCCCAACCTCCTCTTTCAGCCATAGCCTCCTCTTCTAGCCCCCAGCCTCCTCTTTCAGCCACAGCCTCCTTCTAGCCCCAGCTC
The DNA here is from genome assembly GCA_033576535.1 of Allobates femoralis. Taxonomy (NCBI): domain Eukaryota; kingdom Metazoa; phylum Chordata; class Amphibia; order Anura; family Aromobatidae; genus Allobates; species Allobates femoralis. The sequence goes on from JARQOC010000007.1 coordinate 154,220,290, forward strand.
TCTTAGCCACAGCCTCATCTTCTAGCCCCAGTCTCCTCTTCAGCCACAGCCTCCTCTTCTAGCCCCCAGCCTCCTCTTTCAGCCACAGCCTCCTCTTTCAGCCACCACCATTTCTTCAGCCAGCGGCTGCCGGCGACCAATGAGTGCTGGCGACCTGGCGCGCGATTTCCATGACAGACACGATTAGGCAATTATATAGTAGGTATACGGTCTATTGCATGCACCAGACCCACAAAGACAGATTAAGCATCTTTACATGCAGTGGTGGGAAGGATGGCTGGGACAGGTGATTTCCCAACAAAAGTGGCAGGTGGTGTGGTCCAGAGCCTTTAAATCTTCTATACATGCGCTATATAAGGAAAACCAAATTAAATTACTGATAACCTGGTGCCACACACCTGAATTACACCATAAATTCAATCATACGATCCCGGACATATACTGAAGGTGCAGATCGGGGGGTGCATCCATCTACCATATCTTTTGGGACTGTAGTGGGATACAAGCCTACTGGAGGGAGGTGGGAACGCTGTTGGAAAAGATCCTGGAAAAGGACTTGCCCCCTGGACACTTGGACCTATTTACTGAATTTATTCCCTCTGGGTCTAAGCAAAATGCAGATTAAATTGTTCCTACACCTGTTAACAGCTGCCAAGTGCTTAATATCTCTTTTTTGGAAGAGGACTACAGTTTCAACCATGTCTGATTTATATGCTAGAATAAAAGATGTACTGTATTTTTCGCTGTATAAGACGCACCTGACTATAAGCTCCCAGGACACAGTACCTCGAGGTCCGCGCTGCCACTTCAGAAAAGGAACAAAAGAAGCCAGTACAAGAGAATGTCTGGATCAACGATTCTTCTTTATTATCCTACGTGTTTCAGAGTTATTTCTCAACTCCTTCATCAGGGAATGTTGGACATTCCCTGATGAAGGAGTTGGGAAATAACTCTGAAACGCGTAGGATAATAAAGAAGAATCATTGATCCAGACATTCCCTTGTACTGGCTTCTTTTGTTCCTTTCTGAAGTGGCAGCGCGGACCTCGAGGTACTGTGTCCTGGGACCTGATTAAACCACAGGGATCTGTGGAAAGTACGGTCCTGCAGCAGCTACTTGTATTTGAGCGATCATTACTAGTTGTGGGTTTTCACAACTACATCAGGTGAGCAGCCTCTTTGTATAAACATTTTTTTGCCTTTTCTAAAGAAGATATCACCCTATGTGCGCATTCTTGAATTTATAGCACCTGACTATAAGACGCTCTCCCAAATTTGAAGGAAAAGAGAAAAAAAATAATTTTTAATGTTAAAGGGGTCCGTCTTACAAATCATATAGGGTATATGTCCCTCATAGCCCCCTCATCATGGTACATGGTCCCTCATCTTGGGATATAGCCCCCCCATCCTAGATATGGCCCCCTTAATCTGGTTATGGCTGGCACATGGCCCCCAGTGATGACACAAGGCCTCCTGTGCTGAATCATGGCCCCCAGTGATGGCACATGACCCCCAATGATGGGAAACGTCCCCCTGTGCTGAACCATGGCCCCCAGTGCTGGCACACATCCCCCAGTGATGGCACACGTCCCCTTATGCTAAATTATGGCCCCTAATGATGGCACATGTCAGCCAGTAATGACACACGTCCCCCAGTGATGGCACACTTCCCCCAGTGGTGACACACGCCCCTAAAGGCTGGCACACGCCCCCCAGGGCTGGCACACGTCCCCCAGTGATGGCACACGTCCCCTATTGATAGCACACGTTCCCCTGTGCTGGATATAGCCCCCCAGTGATGGCACATGCCCCCCCATGCTAGATATGGCCCCCCCCATGCTGCTGCCCATAATAAAATAACAACCACATTACTTACCTTTTTCAGCAGTGTCCTCCAGGTCTCACTCCTTGCCATTGCGCTCCTCCGCCTTGTGGTTCTTCTCTGTAAAGCCGGTCATGTGATTGGCTCAGCAGAGATGATGTAACTTTGCTGACCTGATTACTGATGGGCTTTACAGAGAAGAGCAAGGAAGTGGAGGAGCACAACGGCAAGGAGAGAGACCCGGAGGACACCACTGGAAAAAGTAAGTAACGTGGTTGTTATTTTATTATGGGCAGCAGCATGGAGGGGGTATGTGCCATCACTGGAGTGCACAGGTAATATGCGCCGCTCCCCCAGTTCATCACCTCGGTGCGGTTTCAGCACCACGGTGCTGGACAGCGGATTCAGTGCATATTAAATGAGTGGGAGCATGTGACCTCCTGCAGCCCGCTCCAGCCCTGGACACACTCCAGAGCTGCCCCCACCCTCCGCACATTTGGACTATAAGACACACACCCCACTTTCCCCCAAAGTTTGGAGGAACAAAAGTGCGTCTTATAGTCCGAAAAAATACGGTATACCTTATGGAGCGGATTACAGCTATACTCCATTATAGTATAGAAGTCTTTGATAAGGTATGGAGGGATTGGACATTGTTCATTGAAAACTTCCTGTTGTAGGTTTTATTGTATTCGCTGTCTTAACCCAATGGATCTTTTTGTCATTTTTGGCGATTTCCGACCTGTTGGACTCTGAGTTTTGACAACCTTGAATTCCATAGACTCGTTATACTGATGAGCCAAAGACATACCTGGACTTTGTCGACTTGAATTTTCAATCCTTATCCTTTACTTGTCATGCTGTGATATGTCTTGAGGTCTCATAGTTTTTCTGAATAATTTGTCTGTTTATCTTTGTTATAAATGTAAAAATGTAATAATAAAGTTGAATAAAAAAAAGAATCATCGTCAACCATCTGCCCAACATCTGACTAAACTCATATGTTTTTGTTGCATTTTCCCACTTATCCGCAAAGTTCTGCCAAAGTTATCTCCATAATAATAACACTAAAAGTCAGGGGTTGAGTGAGTAAAAATAGTTTTAATATGAAAATCTTGTTAAAAGAGCTTTAATTTGTGACTGTAAATCGGCCGCGTTCCCAGGATATGAGCCCGTGCATTACTGAGGATCACAAGCCTAATTAATACCATTCCACCAGTCTTAACGAGGAGCCGCGCATTGGTTCAAAAGAGCCGTTCTGCATTATGAGCCGATCCGTGAGTTCAGTCTTTGAGGTCACCGGCCTCCATCTCTTATAAGAATATCGAGTATCTCCTTATAAGCAGATGGCGGCGGTCTGCACCGCCGGGGAGATTGTGTAAGTGACTGTGTTACCTTATCTTCCCTTCTATACACAGAGGCAGATTCATATTAGAAGCATTTTCTTGGATTCAAAGTGGAATCCTCCAATAGATGAACAGATACATTTGAGCCTCTCTGTATTAGAGTGGTTTAGTGGAGGCTCTTAGATTGTTCTCCAAATAAATGTCACTCCCTTGTTTTTACCGGCTTGAGTCTGTAACCTAATAGTGATGAGCGAAATGATGCACAGGCTCCCATCCTCCAGCCATGGAATACTGACCAAGCTGCTGGTCCAAGGTGATGCAAATCAATTCACTGATGCCTACTAAATATATAATACAAAAATCAACAAGATGAGAATTCAATAGAATAGCTTTGGGAAAATCAGCAATGTAGAAGTCACAGGACAAGTCTTCACATCAAGGAAGATTTCACTGGTGATGAAGACATGGCTCGTACATAGTCTGGTCTATTCTGTAGTAACGTCTGGAGGCAAAACCTGGACGATAAAGAAACAAGACAGAAGAAGAATCAGAACCTTCGAAATCTGGAGTTGGAGAAGGATGTTATTAATACCATGGATTGCAAGAAGATCAAACACATCAATACTGGAACAAATCAAGCCAGACATGTCACTGGAAGGAAGATCACCAAGCTACAACTTTATCTGCACATCATACGAAGAGAGCGATCACTGGAGAATGACATCATGGTCAGAAGAATAAAAGGAACAAGGCGAAGTGGAAGACCAGCAACCTAATGGCTTGTTAGTACTGAGGTAACAGGGGAGAAGACCCTGGTGGTCCTATCTAGGCTTGGAGAAGACCTTGGTGGACCTATCCAGGCTGCACAAGATCAATCTTCCTACAGAGCCATCAAGTCGCCATGGCTCAAGATCAAGATAAAGGCCATCAAAATAAATGTAAAAAAAATCTCTATATATTTATATATATATTATATTATATATATTTATATATAATAGTAGAAGGATCTATTTTATTAATTGAGAGCTACAAACTACTCACATTATCATAATAAATTCTTGCCTGCAGCCACCACTTGGGTAGACCAAGGTGTTTATAGAATGTGATAGTTTGTCCATTTTGATTACATATTTTTACTAAGGTTCATCACCTGGTAGCTAAAATGTGGAATTTCAAGAAGTCCTAGAATTCCCTGCATGGATTAACCCATGCAAATTGTGTTTGATTGTTAGGCTATACTCACACTGTGCGTTCTCACTGCGTTTTTGGGGTCATGTTTTTGCCTTGGTTTTATGCTAATCTAAACCTGCATTTTTTTGGTACACATTGTTTTGTTCTCTGCAGAAAGTGTAAATCCCACAGGTTTTGCTGCATTTTTGAAAGATTGACCATGTCAATTCTTTTCTGCGTTTTTACTATGCTTCTATGGCTAACATGCTGCAGATTGGGGGGGGAGTTGGGAAAGGGAAGAGGGTTTATTTTACGTGCCTTGTCATTATGTTTTATCCTTTTGTACACGTATGTATATTTGATTCATGTATATTATTCAGTTTTGTATGTCTTTTAAAACTAATAAAAATAATCTGATTAAAAAAACCTGCTGCAGATAAAATGCAGAAAAGAATCGACATGCTCAATTTTTTCAAAACGTGGAGAACCCACAGCAGAAAATGCATGTTTTCTTCTGCTAAGAAGTCTGGAGTTTGGAGCAACCACACACCAAATAACTCACCTTATGCAGCCACAAAAATCTAACACCAAATGCACATAGGAGGATGCAGTCAGACCCCATTAAGTAGAGGCAAACACAGGGGCATAGTACTAACACGATAAATCACTCTCAACCAATACCTGGGGGAGGTGACTGTCGGCATTTATTATGCACACAGATAATGTCTGCATGCAGAGGGCGCCATGCACCCTGATACATATGACGCAGAGTGTCTGTATGCTACCCAGTCCCAGCTACTAGACTAAGCGGGCAGTACGATGCCTTCACACCAGTGGTACTGGGCTGCCCGCTTGGTTCAGTAGCTGGGACTGGATCAGTGGGTAGCATACAGACACTCTGCATCATATGTATTAGTATGGGTGATACCCTATGTATGCAGACATTATCTATGTGTATAATAAATGCTGCCAGTCACCTCCCCCAGGTATTGGTAGGTTGAGAGTGATTTATCGTGTTAGTACTATGCCCCTGTGTTTGCCTCTACTTAATGGAGTCTGACTGTATCCTGCTAAGTGCATTTGGTGTTAGATTTTTGTGGTTGCACATGGTGTTTTTTTTTTATTATTGTCTTTTTAGTAATTTTTCTGAAACCTAGTCACACCCCCTAAGGTTTTGCTGCAGCAAAACCTTTGTGTGGGAACCTATAGTAGCTTTAAAAGCACCTTTTGCAGCCCCCGTAGCTCCAGTTCCGATGCTTCCTGGTTCCTCCCTGGTCTCTATACTTTCCTGCTCTTATCACATGCCATCTAGGTAGGTGATCGCTGCAGCCGATCATTAAGGTACCTTTACACGCGACAACTTTTCTAGGAATTTGACTGGCAACTTACTGGTTGCAGTGAAATCATGGAGACATTTTTCCATTTGTACACAGCAACAAGATAAAACAATGTGTCCATGATTTCACTGCAGCCAGTAAGTTGCCAGTCAAATTCCTAGAAAAGTTGCCGCGTGTAAAGGTACCCTTAGACAGCACATGTAGTCTCTGTTCTACCTTGCGGCTGATCACGTGTTGGCCTTCATCAAACACTTGAGCAAACAAAACCTTCCTGGTAACTTTATAGGAAGTGGTGATGTGTTGTGACAGATTAGAGATTACGTGTCTGATTTTATGTTCCTGAGAATTTCAAAAGAATGAAGTAATGATACCTAATAATAATAATAATAATGTTCTTCATAAAATTCTAAAGCTAAAATTAAAGAGGACCTGTCAAACCCCTCCCCATGGATTAGAATCTAAGGGCAGCACTGAATGCAGCATGTCTGCTGCATTTAGGCAAGGGGTCCCCCATGGCTCTGTGGGCTGCTACCCCGAGATATGGGCTTATAAAAACTCACAGTAAAAATCCATGGAGGTGGGCCCTTGTACTTCAGCCACCTCGTAGCATAGGGCCATTACACACACCCTGTGTCTCTGGGCCGCCCATGTCCTCGTGCCAGTCATGAAATCCTCGCTTGTGCGTCCTGGTGCTGGTGACGCAGGTGCAGAGCAAGGTATTGCTTATTGCCGCCCCCAGTCGCCCGTCCCGCCTCCTGCTGTGACATCAGAGCCTTTCCCCGCCCTGCTCCGTGTTATGCTATGGAGCAGGGTGGGGAAAGGCTCTGACGTCACAGCAGGAGGCGGGACAGGCGTCCTCTACTTTCCCTGCCCAGTTTTTATAAGCCTATATCTCGGGGTAGCAGCCCCACAGAGCCATGGGGGACCCCTTGCCTAAATGCAGCGGACATGCTGCATTCAGTGCTGACCTTAGATTCTAATCGATGGGGAGGGGGGGTGACAGGTCCTCTTTAAATAGCTAAATTGTGTTGCTAGCGGTCATCATGGCAAGAACTTAATTACACGATTATTGTGGAAAATATTGTGTTATGGAGTAAAAGTTCAGAATCCAAATCTCATGTCAACATATGAACGATCAGAAAGGTTTTTTTTTATTTTTTTTTCATTAAAAAAGCAGGAAAAGGGGAAACAAACTTAACCAAACCATTTAGAGGTGCCACAAGAATCCCCAATATTAAACACCCTGATGGGTCTATTCTCCGACACACAGCCCAAATATGTGCAGTTTTTAAAGATTTTTATGCTGATCTCTATAGTCCCTCTGCGGACTCTCAAACTGATGTCTATGATTTTCTCAGGAAAGTTGACCCGCCAAAATTGTCCTCCACCCAGAGAGAGATTTTTAACAAACCGGTTTCAATAGAGAAAGTAGGTTTCGTTATTCAATCTCTTAATATACTCAAAGCACCTGGTCCCGATAAGAATTTTATAAATTAGTGAAACTACTCTTAGTACCACACCTCACCTCCCTCTTCAATCGTATTATCGACTCCAGTTCTATGCCAGATCGCTACAATGAAGCTTGCCTCTCATTACTTTTTAAACCAGGTAAGATCCGTTACTTCCAGCATCGTACTGTCCTATTTCCTTTTTCAATGTAGATTTTAAAATACTCACCAAAATTATGGCCAATCGCTTACAATCTATACTCCCCACTATTCTTACTACATCTCAAACGGTTTTGTCCATAAACGATCTATCACTTACAATGTTAGAACGGCGTTAGCTGCAATCATACATAGCTGTTAAACTAAAGCTAAACAGAACGTGTCAGCTTGGATGCCGACTAGGCTTTTGACTGGGTATCTTGGTCCCACCTCACTCGAATTTTAAAATATAGACTATTTGGATTTTCATTTTTTAACCTTATTCGAACTCTCTATGCTAATTCCCAATCCTCAATATGGCTTCATATGGTTCAGTCGACCCCTTTTTCAATCCATAGAGGTACGAGACAGGGTTGTCCCCTGTCACCTTTATTTTTCAGTATTGCCCTCGACCCATTGCTCGGGTATGATGATGATTTCTTCCTTTGAGGGGATTGGGATCGGTCACCATACACTTAAAACCTTGGCTATCGCTTACGATACTCTTCTCATGATGGCTAATCCCAAATAATCCATTCCTTCTATAATGGACGTATTCCATGAATTCGGGGAAATTTCAGGTTTCTGTATCAATTTCACCAGATCACAAACCTTGGCGATCTTTCCTGATGCTCGTAGACGGTGGCCGTACCGTTTCCCCTTCCAGTGGGGACTGAATTCTCTGAGATATCTAGGTATCCTTTTACCCTCCAATACCCATAACTTATACCAACACAATATTCGACCCTTAACCTCCCTGGCGGCATGATTATGTCAGGAATTTTGTGCTAAAAGCGGCACCATTTTTTTGCATTCAAATTTGGTGTTATGTACTGTCGGCCTGCAATTCTTAGTAATTACCTGATCAAAGAAGACTCTAGCCTTCCTAGCGGTATTCCCGAGCCTGACTCGGGTTAACATTCACTGCCAGAAGCAGTAAGCCCGAGTCAAGCTCGGGCTTACCCGCGGTCGCGGCAGATGCGGTGAAAAAAACGCTCGGGAATACCGCTAGGAAGGTTTATATCTACAATTACTAAAGAAATTAAATCTTGGTAGTCATTTACATTGTCCTTTGACGGGCAGAGCACACCTGATTAAAATGGTTTCCTTCCCCAAACTCCTATTTCCCTTACAAAGGTTACCCATTTTACTATCTAAAGCCGATGACCGGTTCTTGACAAAAAATATTCGACAATTCATATGGGACTCGAGAGGCGGCTCTAGGATCAGCATTCTTATGTGTAATCTATTTTTATTTTGATCAAATAAATGTCAAGCAACAGGGTATAACATTGCACAGTAGTCTGGTCTGCATAAGGAATATCATCAAATATAGAACACAAAGGTTCACTCTTAAAACAATAAACAGGTTATCGAATCGTTCATATCTCCTAAAATAAGAAAGAAATGACGGACATTATAATTATGTGCATTATTGTCCCAAGGATCAGCATTTTTAAACTGCAACAGGTTAAATCATTGGGAGGTCTTAATTTCACAAACTTAAGACTATATAGCATTGCGGCTACTTTCAGGCATTACCTTGACTGGATATGGGCTTTTACTCGATTCACTAACACTCCTGATTGATGAGGCCATTAGCTTACCAGCCTTATTACACTCACAACCTCACAATGTCCCTATCGAGATAGCAGATAATGCCCTGCTTTGGTCGGTGGTATTGGCATAGCGTCAAGCTAGAAAGATCGGCGGTTTAGTCCCTTGTAGATCTGTGTTTATCCCCTTTGTGGGCAATCCCTCTTTCCTACAGGGTAGGTCGCCTCCAATATTCCGGGTGTTGGGAGAGACTGGTGTAAATTGATATGTTATATCTCCTGACGACCACTCAATCTCTTCTTGCCCTAGAAGGTATTATTTCTAAATACCCAATCCTGGCAAGCAATTTATTTATTGCAGCTCACATTAAACACTATGCCATCTCAGTTATGCATAGCATACCGGAAAGAGTCAGGTCTAATCCTCTGCACCTAGTTTACCTTACTGATCGCACAGGGGTCTACTGACTGAGCCTCATTTATAAATCCATTAAATCCTCCATTTCTTGGTCAGATTCTTCCCCGGGTCCAGGTAGATGGACATCACAACTTCCCAATTGTAGACTAACAGACCTTCTAAAAGCCACACTACGTCCAAATTAGATCCTACCATATGATAGTTACTCTACAATGGCTCTTATATAGGCTCTATGAAAGATCATATCACCTGAAGTCAAGTCCAGAATGTCTTCCTTGGGGATTCCTCCTGTCCTAAATGCTCGCGCTCTCCAGCAGACATCTTCCATTGCCTTTGGGATTGCCCGAAAATACAAGAGGTCTGGGATCAACTCTGTGATCATCTTAATACCACATTTAGTATTCTCCTTACATTATCACCTGAATGGGCATTATTTAATATATTACCACAAAACCAGCTTACTAGACTTTCCTGCTCAGCAACGACGCATTTTAATTATCTGGGCTGCAGCTACCCGAAAAAGCATCCTTCAATAAAGGCACAGGACACCATCCCCACTTTAACCTTTATTTCCAGGAAGGTTAACTATCTATTCCAAATGGAGTAGATTGAATCTTTACTATATAAAGAAAAACGTACAGAATATTTTTTTCTCACCTGGTCTCATTATATAGACACACAACCACTCTCTGTACACCAATTGATCCATGGATGTTCCAATTCACCGACTGGTATAAGGGATAGCTCGCTGCTGGTACCACACCGGTTAGGCTCACTTAAGTAGTTATTACTAACTCACTCTGTGCCTGTCGAAGGGGGGGGGGGAGCTTGAAGAAGATCCTGGTGGACTTGTATAGGCTTGGAAAAAGATCCTGGTGGACCGATCTAGGTTTGGCTAAGACTCTGGTGGACGATCAAGGCTTGGAGAAAGACCCGGGTGGACCCATCTAGGCTGCACAAGATCGATCTTCCTACAGAGCATTCATCAATCAAGTCGCCATGCTTCGAATTAAGCTGAAGGCCATTAAAAGATAATACCGTATATATCTGGGATGGAAATGCCCTTTTAAAATAATAACGTTTTACAACACCCATATTTGTGAATATTAATTAGGTAAAAGGTCCCCTCCATAAGAGGGACCTTTGCTGAATCTCCAGGGTTTTGTCAAAACCAACATCACTACCATGTTCTAATCAAGTAATACTATGCGCTTCTTAACAAATTTGGCACTTCTTTTAACGGCCCTGCGTCACCACAAGAGATACAGTCTAGTCAGGGACTGTTGGAATTTACAACACGTGTCCTTGCTAAACTCTCCAACTTAAAAATAAAATATATTTGGCAGAACTGGCCTGGTCTGGTATAAAAAATGGAAAATGTTGCGACATTTTGCAGAGTTTTACTCCAGAATTCTAGCAAAAATTGAAGAATCGAGGCCCAAGTGTTTCTCCCCCTATGCTTTGTAGGTGAAGGAGTCTTGGACTCCTAGCATTGAGAGTACATAATAGGTAATGGGGGTGGGAGAAGTGAATTTCTCAATAAACACTGTTCTCATTCATTATGATGTCTAGCTGAAGAACTGGCATCATAGTCCGATTAGTTGCTACAATAGTCATTAAGTTGTTTTTCTTGTTGATGGGCCCACGTGGCTTTTTGTCTCGCTGCCAGTGGTGATTGCATTGTATTCTCTTGTTTTCTTTTTTGAATGCCAAGGAGAAAGTTCTTGTCTTACAGATGTCTTGTGAATATTCTGGGCCGGGTCCATGATGTGCGTAATGATGGAATAATCTTAATGTTCTCTTTGGCTTCACATAAGATGAAAATACAGAATCAGAAGTGAATCATGGACATTGAGACCGCTGTTTATCAAGGTGTCTGTTGGGATATTTACACATTCATGAAATATCTCTGCAGTGAATAGAATATATATACTGGTAAATGATTTCCATCCCATCACTTGTAGTTGGATGTTTAGGAGCCGGTAGTTATTTTCTTAACGTTTTTCAGCCATTTTTCATTTCCACAATGTGTCTGAATAGCAACTGGCCTTGATTAAAAAACAAAATCTCGCTTTACCTTTACATCTCTTATTCAGAGTTGCATGTCTTATTTTTTATATAATATGAAAAACCCCTTCAGTTGTCAGTGTAGAGACACGGGGGGTCAGTGGGTGCTTTCGTCCGCTGGCCCGGCCGCCTTTACGAAGACTGCATGGACCAGGGCTCATCCCAACTGAACGCCCGAACTCCTTAACCGTGGTGGGAACATTACTCAGACAACACAGGGTGAGGGAACCACAATGATAACGCTTTGTTGGATCTCTAACACTTAAAGGCATATAACATATACCAGCAAAACAGAAAATGTAACAGGCAACAGAGTCTCACCCTTCCGCTAGCTCATCAGGGATTAGAATATTCGTGCCTTCGGGGTTTCCAGGGCCACTTACTCCAATCCAGCAGCACCCCGCTTTTGGCGGGCACCCACCGAGAACGGAATAGCGACAAGCTTATGAAGCTGACCGAGCATAGCAAAGTCTGTAGCCTGGTGACTGAATTGTCCCAACCTGGGTATCTTCCATAAATAGTCTCTGATATTCCAGCCAACTCCTAGGCTGAGCTCATGCAGAAAATAATCCAGTTTTATTACTCCTCAAATCGGACCCGCATTTCTTAGATTGAGGGTATGCAGCGCATGAAACACAATGTTATCCTGGCAGCTGGAATGGAAATTCCTAGGCTGAGGTTAGGGTCTTTCAACCAGGTCTACAGACCCTAGATTGAAGCCATCTAGCATATGAAGTCAGGATGTGAACCTCCAGTCGGGGCTGAAGACCCTAGACTGAGGTCACAAAGCAGATGAACACCAGGTGACGTCCTTTTTATAACCTGATTCGATCCTGATGGATGGTGTTTTCTTGATTTGTGCTAACTGTATGATGAAACAGACCACAAATGATCAAAGGGTAATGGTGCTTTTATTCTAAGCGTTTCAGAGCAATATACCTGCTCCTTCCTCAGGAATACAACCAGAGATATGCTCTGAAACACGTAGAATAAAAGCACCATTACCTTTGATCATTTGTGGTCCGTTTCATCGTACAGTTAGCGCAGATCGAAAAAACACTGTCAAGGATCGAATTATAATACCACTGTGCACGTGGAGTGTGGATTTTGCAGCAGCTGTACTATTCGCATAAACTGGTTGTGGGTCCTACAAGCGACCCAGGTGAGCAGCAATATTTGTCATTTTTTACAATATTTATAAAGATAAGACCCTATTGCGCATTTGTTTCAACATATTTTTAGTTATTTTCTCTTTATAACCTGAGCCTACACCTCTGGGTATATTGTGTTCTTCTAGGATTGGTTGTACAAGGCTGCTCTCTTATTGGATGAATTTCAAGCCACATACCGTAATTAATTCTCTGAGTCATGACCCTCTCTGACAGAGGGGGTGAGGGTGTCAGGTAATTTACATTATATTAGCAATACATAAACCTCAGACAATGGGAGACTCCAAATAGTCTGGCAGTAACGGTTCCCTGAAAAATGCCCACAGGAAAATTGCCCACAGGAAAATTGCCCACAGGAAAATTGCCCACAAGAAAATTGCCCACACGGAAAAATGCCCACACGGAAAATTGCCCACATGGAAAATTGTCCACACGGAAAATTGCCCACACGGAAAATTGCCCACATGGAAAATTGCCCACATGGAAAATTGCCCACAGGAAAATTGCCCACACGGAAAAATGCCCACACGGAAAATTGCCCACATGGAAAATTGTCCACACGGAAAATTGCCCACACGGAAAATTGCCCACACGGAAAATTGTCCACACGGAAAATTGCCCACACGGAAAATTGCCCACATGGAAAATTGCCCACATGGAAAATTGCCCACAGGAAAATTGCCCACACGGAAAATTGCCCACATGGAAAATTGCCCACATGGAAAATTGCCCACAGGAAAATTGCCCACATGGAAAATTGCCCACAGGAAAATTGCCCACACGGAAAATTGCCCACAGGAAAATTGCCCACATGGAAAATTGCCCACATGGAAAATTGCCCACAGGAAAATTGCCCACATGGAAAATTGCCCACATGGAAAATTGCCCACAGGAAAATTGCCCACATGGAAAATTGCCCACAGGAAAATTGCCCACATGGAAAATTGCCCACATGGAAAATTGCCCACAGGAAAATTGCCCACATGGAAAATTGCCCACAGGAAAATTGCCCACATGGAAAATTGTCCACACAGAAAACTGCCATTTGCAGCATCACAAAGTTTCAGATCTCTGAGGTGCAAGATGAGGATTCCCATGATCTGTGATCATCTTGTGAATTACAGTGACCTAGTGCAGAAATGCTGAAGATCTGTGGTTTGTAGCAGTCGGTCATTATCTGCAATAGATAGATCCAGTCTGCTGTCATCTCTCAGTGATTCTGCCTTACTCCTCCCTCCCACCAGCCCAAAACAGCAGAACCGAACCAGCAGCAGATTCAGAGGAGCCATCACTGCTATCTGTACTCACAGGAGTATCACTGGATTATCTGTGGAGTTACATGGGACTGCAGGTCTAATACATTATCATCTTAGTGGGCAATTTCCGCTGACATTCTTTGCTGCACAGCATCTCACCTATAATTCTATACCATTCTTCTGCCTGCAGAACATCTCACCTATAGGGTACAGGCACACTAAAGGCCCCGTTACACATAGCGATGTTTCAACAATCCCACCAGTAATCCCACCTGACCGGGATCGCTGGAACATGGCTATGTGATCGCTGGTCTGCAGTCACACTGGGTGATCCACATACCGATGCTGCGTCCCCTGACGCTCACTCGGATCGCTCAACGTCTCGGGCGCAGAATGGGGATCGCTGGTCGTTGTCCCTGTCTTACATGCCGATGGATGCTGGACAGCGAGAGACCAATGATGGGAAAATGGTCCCGGCCAATCCGCAGCGACTAGCAATCAGCGAGCTCATCGTTGATTGCTGCGGCATGTCACTCGCAGCGACTTCGCTAGTGAGGTCGCTGCAACGTCACAAAACCTGTGACATTGCAGAGATATCGTTAGCAATATCGCTGTGTGTAACGCGGCCTTAAGGTTTGCATTATCAGAGGGATTTTGATGATTGACAGTCGCGTGAGTGCTTTCCGTATGGTCATGCGACTGTGGTACGAGTGTGATGCAATTATGCATTTTTTTTATCAGCTACCATCAGTGTGACATCCATGTGACCTATACCTCTATACTATCCCCCTGCCCTGCAGAGCATCTCACCTACACCTCTATATTATCCCCCTGCCCTGCAGAGCATCTCACCTATACCTCTATACTATCCCACTGCCCTGCAGAGCATCTCACCTTACACCTCTATACTATTCCCTTGTATTGCATGTCATCTCACCTATACCTCTATACTATCCCCCTGCCCTGCAGAGCACCTCACCTACACCTCTATACTATTCCCTTGTATTGCATGTCATCTCACCTATACCTCTATGCTATCCCACTGCCCTGCAGAGCATCTCACCTACACCTATACTGTTCCCTGTTCTGCAGAGCATCTCTCCTACACCTCTATACTATCCCCCTGCCCTGCACCTACACCTATACTGTTCCCTTTTCTGCAGAGCATCTGACCTACTTCTCTATACTATCCCCCAGTTCTGCAGAGCATCTCACCTACACCTCTATACCATTCCCCATCTTGCAGAGCATCTCACTTACACCTCTATACAATCCCCCAGTTCTGCAGAGCATCTCACCTACACCTCTATACCATCCCCCATCTTGCAGAGCATCTCATCTACACCTCTATACTATCCCACAGTTCTGCAGAGCATCTCACCTACACCTCTATACCATCCCCATCTTGCAGAGCATGTCACCTACACATCTATACCATCCCCATCTTGCAGAGCATCTCACCTACACCTCTATACCATCCGCAGTCCTGCAAAGCATCTCACTTACACCTCTATACCATTCTTCGTCTTGCAGAGCATATAACCTAAAATTCTATATTATTCTCCAGTCCTGTTTTCCTGTTTGCATTCATGTCTGTGGGCATTTTTCACATATCAGGTGAACATCCTCACTTTGCACCTCAAATATCAGAGATCTGAAACTTTGTGATACTGCAATTTGCAATTTTCCATGTGGGCAATTTTCCGTGTGGGCAATTTTCCATGTGGGCAAATTTCTGTGTGGGCAATTTTCCGTGTGGGCAATTTTCCGTGTGGGCAATTTTCCGTGTGGGCAATTTTCCGTGTGGGCAATTTTCCATGTGGGCATTTTTCCTGTGGGCAATTTTCCGTGTGGGCAATTTTCCGTGTGGGCAATTTTCCGTGTGGGCAATTTTCCGTGTGGGCAATTTTCCATGTGGGCATTTTTCCTGTGGGCATTTTTCTGGTCACCGGCAGTAACAATGAATTAGCAAGCATGAGATAATGAGCAAAGGTTCAATACATCTGGCAACATTAAGAACATTAACCCCTGGCATGCACTGAAAAATACATGTCTTCATAGTCAGTGCTTCTTATTCTCTATTAGTGATAACTTCCGTGAAGTTTTCTCTATTCTAAACCTTTGTAAAATGTTTATGTAGTGTAAGTGCATTAATATTCCTATCAGTTGCTGTCTTCTCCTGTTTCCAGCGCGGCTCCAGTCTTCTTCTAACTCACATAATTACACTTCTGTCTTTAGGATCTGACTGAGGTTATGTGTGCCACATAGGTTTGAATTGTAAAAACAACTTCCTGCTCACAAACCCCAGTGTGATCCAGCAAGTTGGAATTGCAGTAATGTGAAGGAGAAGTGGAACGGAGCTGTGCTGGAAACCGGGGAAGATGGTCTTAAACACTTAGCTACATTGGATACACATTTAGACTGATTTAGGGCATAGAAAATTGTAAAAACTCATCTGTAAAAAGAGAGAGGAGATGAAAGGGAGTAAAAAAAAATCACTAAAGGCCCCGTCACACCAGTCCACATAGCCCCTACGTCGCCTAATGTAAAGGGGCGATGTCGGCGGCTGTGACAGCTCGCCTGGTTTCACATCAGTGATGTGAAACCAGACGGCCGATCTGGGGCGATGTGTACACATCGCCCTATGTAACCGGCCGCCGGCGAGCTGACAGGCGATGGGAGCCATAGGCTCCCATTGTCCTGCATCGCCACTGGGGTTTTGAGAAACCCCGGCGGCGATGCCGCCTCTGAGTTCGCCAGCCCATCGCCGGAGATGTCTCCCAGTGTAAACGGGGGGCGGGCGCCAAAAACATGCTCGCACCCGCCAGTCACCACCGACCTCTCCGGCGGTGTCAGCAGGTGTAACAGGGCCTTTAGGGATTCAACTACAAAGTGTTTGCCATAAATGTCAGTGAGCTGCACTCTTGACATTTGTTCTACCGGAAGGGTCAAAGGAGCAGTAAAGGAGAGCTGACCATACATGAACTTGCTAGAAAAGAAAAAATAGAGTTGCACTCACCATCCATAAAAAAGTCCTTCGTTTATTTGAATTTGCTTAAAAACATGAGGAGGAATCAAAATCCTGCTGATAACGGCCATTTCACGTTGGATCATGCTTCAATGGGTCTCATTGTTGAAGCATGATCCAACGCGAAACGGCCATCGTCGGCATGCACCTTGTTTCCGCCTCATGTTTTTAAGCACATTCAAATAAATGTTGGACTTTTTATGGATGGTGAGTGCCACTCTAATTTTTCTTTCCTTTTCTAGAAACTTCTACCTTTGATACCATTTGTCAAGAGTTACAGCGTATACTTGTTTATCTATGTGTGTGATTAGTGTAGATTTTCTCTTTTTATATTGACTCATACATGAATTTGTCTGTATTTATAATCCCCATTCTTTTCCACGCATGCATCCTCAGTCCTTAGATCTTACCAGTGCAGCGTAAACATGGCCTTAAACTTAATAAAATGGGGTCCCAGAGCCGCAGCCCAACCCCTACCTATCAGACGTTTATGGCCTATCCTATAGAATATAGATGTTTTAACGAAAATCCTTTCAACTTTCTCAGATACTCTGTTAAATACTACATTCACACGTTGAGCATTTGGCCAGTATGTTACCTTCTGCTATCTACAACAGTATAGCCGCCTGTGTGGTTTTACATCGTTAGGCTGGAATCACACTGTCCGTGTGATATGCAACTAAAGGTACCGTTACACAGAGAGATATCTGTGCAGACATTGCTTGCAGCTCACTGGTTGCAGTGAAATCATGGACACTTTGTTCCATTTGTACACGACAATAAAATGGAACAATGTGTCCATGATTTCACTGCAACCAGTGAGTTGCAAGCAATGTCTGCACAGATATCTCTGTATGTAACGGTACCTTAAGTCGGACGTGTCATGTATGATTAACCTGAAATGGATCTCCCCCCTCTGGACGGGAACATCAACTGCTTGTGTTTCTAAGCAGCTCCAGACTCCAGTCTTGACAGGGGTGAGGACATTCCAGGTTTATCATCCGTGACACGTCCGACTTAGTTGCATATCAAACGGACAGTGAGATTCCAGCCTTAGCTCTCAGAGCTCATCAATCCCGCACTCCTCCACAAGAGGACATGTAATTACTAAGCAGTGCAGAGTTGATCTGTGTTTGTGTCTGCTGCTTACAGATCAGTGAAGTGAATATGCAAAGGCTGCCCTGCTAATTCATATGGTAGAAGATAATCATCTGCCATATGCAACAACAGAGTAGTCTTTGCAATTTGATTTCACTGATCTGTAAGCAGCAGACACAAACACAGATCAACTCTGCACTGCTTAGTAATTACATGTCCTGTTGTGGAGGAGTGCGGGATTGTTGAGCTCTGAGAGCTAAGGCTGGAATCTCACTGTCCGTGTGATATACAACTAAGTCGGACGTGTCACGGATGATTAACCTGGAATGTCCTCACCCCTGTCAAGACGGGAGTCTGGAGCTGCTTAGAAACACATCACGTCCAGAGAGGGGAGATCCATTTCAGGTTAATCATCCATGACACGTCCGACTTAAGGTACCGTTACATACAGAGATATCTCTGCAGACATTGCTTGCAACTCACTGGTTGCAGTGAAAAGCTGCCCTGCTAATTTATATGGTAGAAGATAATCATCTGCCATATGCAACAACAGAGTAGTCTTTGCAATTTGATTTCACTGATCTGTAAGCAGCAGACACAAACACATATCAACTCTGCACTGCTTAGTAATTACATGTCCTGTTGTGGAGGAGTGCGGGATTGTTGAGCTCTGAGTAAAACCTGCTAATGATGTAAAACCACACATGCAGCTATACTAATATAGGTAACAGAAGATAAAATCTGTCGACCAGGATACTGCACAGAGGTAAAGGTGGAATAAACTCTGTCGGTACTGAAAGCAGAGCTGTGATTGCGGGGATCCTGCTGAGAGTCACTGCACTGCGTATGATCAACACTGAGCACTGGACGTACATCAGGATAGTTATAACAGCAACTGGAGTGTAAAAAGACCTTGGAGGGGCGTCTTTTCAAGGGTGA
Organism: Allobates femoralis; assembly: GCA_033576535.1. Classification (NCBI taxonomy): domain Eukaryota; kingdom Metazoa; phylum Chordata; class Amphibia; order Anura; family Aromobatidae; genus Allobates; species Allobates femoralis. The sequence goes on from JARQOC010000007.1 coordinate 154,239,141, forward strand.
TATGTCCATTGCGGGGGGAAGATTTAACATGGAGTTATAATGGCACAAATTATTAAATATATGTGTACATTGCTATAAGACCTTGTTGTCATGTTCTGAACAATCCTTTAACTTTGCAACACGCCCAATATTCTTGCAGTGTCTGTGCTCATACAACCGAGTGCAACCTCTATGGCTCACTGTGGATGACCACAATGGATGAATGGTGGTAAATGCTGTGCTGTCCCAAAATCGGACAGAATAGGTGTAAATGTTTGTCTTCATTTTCTGACAGCAGACATAGGTCTTAACGTATGTGAAGTGTGATGTAAAGTTGCAGAATGATACAATTAGAATCCATTAATGTTTTATTTATATCTCACCGGACGATCCCTTGTACGCCGTGTTCTTTACCTTTAATGACCATGTGAAGTTCTGCTTCATGTAACAGTTCTAGATATTTTTGTCGGGCTCGTCTTTGCAGCTCGTATATCTCAGGAAATCTGCAGATTCATTTTTGGATTATTTATATTTCTATATTTGGAAACCTTTGAGGATATTTTTAAAACGGATTTAGGACTTAGCAAATAAATAAGAGTATAAAAGGAATGAGCGGATCTGGGGTTCAGGACACAAACATTCACAGGGACCTGTATCTACTGCATTGGGAAAAAGAAGGATCCGGCTCACTGGAAGTCTACCCAGGATACTGGGAGCATGGAATCGTCTTTGCCTAGATGCAGTTAATACTAAGAAAAAGGTAATCCAGGTTCACGAATAAAATGTTTCCTTAATGTAGATAATAGATTTCCAAAGTCCAGGAAGAATCAAAAAAGTCAAACCCAATCAATTTCCGTGACCGGGTTCCATATTGTATGGCACTCTCAACGCATTTCTGGTCTGTAAACTCTGACATGGAAATTTCTGGGTTTTAACTTTTTTGATCCTTCCTAGACTTTATACATTTATATCTACAATAAAGAAACATTTTACTTGTTAAGCCAGATGACCTTTTTCTATCTATTACATCCCTCATGCTGAGAACAGGAGCTGGTTGGTTCATCATTATTAGGACCTTAGGCCCCTTTGACACTAACAGTTTTTTCAGATTGCGGCAGATCCACTGGATCTGCCGCCTAACGGCGCACTTGTGGCACCCTTGCGGCAAGCCCCATGCACTGTCTATGGAGCTTGCGGCAGGTGCGGCAAGTGCGTATTGCTGCTATCCGGCAATTGGGGCCGCGAAAAAAAAAGCGGTCAGCAGCGGTTTTTTTTTCCGCTGCCGCAAGTGTCGGAACCGCGGCTATACCGCCCTTGCGGCTCCTGCCGCAAGCCCGGCTTGCTGCAAGGGTGTCACAAGTGCGACCGTTAGGCGGCAGATGCGGTGGATCTGCCGGATCTGCCGCAATTTGAAAAAACACTAGTGTGAAAGGGGCCTTATAGTGTATAGGAGAAATATTTCTGTAGGGCTGGCTAAGTTCAAGGAGCTTGTTTATAACAATATATAATAATTATATATAATTATAATAAAAATAAATGTATATAATAATAACAATTTATGCAAAACTGACCAGCGACACCAGCAATTTGAACAGGTGGCAGCTGAAAAAATACATTTATAAGGAAGCAGATAGCCACACTTCGGGACCCAAGAAAAAGGGAAATATGGTCTTTTCACTGCTGTGAAAATAGTAGATAAGGCAAATACATGAAGCTAATGTAGAGTGTAACAGGAAATGAGGCATAGCAAAGCGGTTTAGGAATATATGAAAATGGAGAAACTTAGCTGATGTATTGACCAATCCATGTGAGCCCGAGAACCAATGACGAGGTGTCCTCCTGTATCGGATACCTAACCTAGAATGCCTCTGTGCAATTAAAATCTGACCCACTCCAGGGCAATAGCCATGGTGTGTCCACCATCTTTATTTTAGCCAGATTCCTACCTGTATACACATGCAGATTTTAATCGCTCATAGAGACATTTTAGGTTAGGTATTCAATACAGGAGGAGACCTCGTCGTTGGTTCTCGGGTTCACATGGATTGGCAAATACATCAGCTAAGTTTTTCCAATTTCATATATTCCTAACCAGCTTTGCCATGCCTCATTGCCTCTGTTACATTCTACATTAGCTTCATGTATTTGCCTTATCTGCTATTTTCACAGCAGTTTTGCTATATTTCCCTTTTCTTGTGTCCCAGAGTACGGCTGTATTCTTCCTTATAATTTCTTTCATAATGACTAGGTATTTACTATTGGTGGATGTTGTGCGTTTTTGTCCAACTTGCTCCTTTTATTTGTCTTATTGACTCCCAAAAACCTGCAGTGTTTTATCCATCTCGCTTGGATAAATAGAGACTTACAAGTCAGCGAAGACTCTCTTTAAATGGTTATAGTAAGGCAATAATAAAGGTATAAGGAAAGGATAGGTGTAATATTCTTATTGAAATATCTTCAATTTTTTTTTTAAATCCATAAAGAAAAAGGATTGAACTTGTCCTCTTGTATTACAGATTCAATGCTTCACGCCTTTGACTCCGTTGGACACAGTTTAGGCCCAGGTACAATCCCTCCATTCAGCCCTCCTCCCTACCTCCTGTCCGCAACCTTTCCTCCTTTGCCGCAGAGCTTTAGCCCCCTCTTCTTTGCCGACGGTAGCCATGTTTGGAGGCACAGAGCATCGTGGAGAAGAAGCTGATCACATGCAGAGCACAGAGACTTTCAGATGACCAGCACCAATGACTTGGGCTGAAGCCGCCGCCGGAGAATGCATCTCAGGCTTCCAATAGAAGCTTTGGATACCGATCGCATCTGAAAGAACAAGCAGATGATCCCACTGTTGTTGAATTTCATACAGAAGATGAGGCAAGGTCTTGAAAGCCTGAGATCTATTCCCTGGTGGTGATGTGGGTGGGTGTAAGCTTCATGCATGCGTGAGTTGTATTATCTTATTTTTGTATTTTTACGGGAGATGGTCCAGTGAAAATAATGTTTGTATTAGATAATCATTTGATTGAGGATTGGAATTTCCACGCTTCACGCCGGGACGTGTGCAGATTGTTTTGAGCTGAAATTTCAATATTGGCAGGTTCAGCATTGAGGTTATTTCAAGTGGAACAACTTTCCTGGATGTTAAAGGAGACATTGGAGAAACTAGGTAAATGTCATATTAAGTCATGTCTGACCCTAGCCTCATTACTTGAGCATAATCATATGCTCCCAACCCACAATTCTTAGATCATTCATCCTATCAATAGGTTTGAACATATAAGTTCACATGTGCTAATTTATAGCACCTCCTCGATCAGAGGATCTGAGAGCAGGTAAACCTAACAACTTCCCTACAAGTTTTCTGTTAAATTCTCAAACTTTCTAATATAATTTTACTATTATTTCTTACCCATTTTCAAACCTTTGACTTCCTTTCAGTGGTTGGTTAAATAGAATTTGAAAACTCATTAAAGGGTGGCTTAATCTTACCAACAGTTGCTTAGTCTTCCAACATTAAAATAAATTGTCCAATGTATCGCTGTTAAACCAACAGTTCTCAGCTCATTATCTTTAGAGGGCTTGGCCGGTCTTTGTTAACAATCTGCACTCTATGTGGCTGCAGATTTCTGAATCCTTGCAGCATGTGCACTGCACACTGTCAAGATTCGCTGCGGCAGTCTTGTTAACCCAAGTATGCAATCTGCATGCTCCTAGCCACATTCCACCTGAACAGGAGTGACCTTGCTCAATTCACTAGCATTGAGCGAGGCTGCGTACATTTAGTTGGAGTTTAGCTGGAAGTATCTATCACATGCTTGTGGTCACGTGACTCCCTGGTCCCATTGCAGACACCTGAGAATCCTGACAGTGTGCAGTGCACGCACTGTGAGGATTCATAAGTCTGCAGACTATTAGCAAGAGACTAGAAAACCCTTGTAAGGCCTATGGCTCCACGCTGATACATTTTAACCAACTATCATTTTGTGATCAGGACTAGATCAGAATGTGTTTTGACCCTTTAAAGGAAACCTGACCAGTTGAAAGCAGCATTTGATCTGCAGAAAGGCTGTTATAGAGCAGGAGTAGCTGTTTAGATGGAAAAAGTATTAGCAACCCTTTCATTTTATTCATTGAATCCAGTGAATGGTCCCTGTATGACTGTGCATGCAGAGATAACTCAGAATTGTTTAGTGCCATCCACCGGACTCCGCACCAGGGATTTCAATAAATAATAATTTATACTGAATCTTTTCCCATAACCCTATATTTCATTCTGCTTCAACTTCTCCTCTAATATCATTGTGTGCACAAATCTGTCTGCAGCTACAAAGTAACAGGTTTCCTTTAAATGGAACAAAAGAATGTTCCCATCTACTGATAGCAAGAAGAGAGAGAGAAAACACAAAGTACATGAGAAAGTAACAGACTGATATGTGATTTATACAAGAATCCAACGTATCTTATTCCCCAGAAGAGTTTGACATATTAGCATAAAGAATGTTACAATGTATCCACTCTGATAATGTTACTAATAATAATTACTAATTAGAAACAAATTAACACAAACATTTACCCTTAAACAGTTTTCAAAATTGAGAACAATTCCGATATCACTGGTAGCACAAACCTTCCTTATCTATAAGTTGTTCTACTTTAAGTAACGCATAATGAGATGCATTTGCCTCTTCTAACAGGTTTTCTGTATATTTGGTTCATTGCTCGTTTCCTTCCAACATGCCGGATGATTGTCTCTGATGCTCTGCTGTCTTCAGCCCTTTGCATTTTTCGGCTTTTGCTGCATTCCCCAGCTCTGGCCCTTCGAGGGTCAATCCTTTCTTGCTTCTGCTGTTTCCCAGTGGGTTCTAATACAATCTCGTAGCATGTGGGACGTTTGGGAGCGCGTTCCTGCCATAAGCTTTATCTGCTCTGTTTGAGCCTTCTATGCTGTAATGTTTGCATTGTTCACACTCATCTAATGATATAGGACCATTCTGGGCTCCATCGCATATCACAATATTACACTCCCATGTTTCACTGTCCGATTCCGACAATGATGGTCGCCTGAGCTGAACTCCGCATTCACATATAGGACCAGTCAGTTTCAGACTGCAGGAGTAGTGAATGAAAATGTGAGAGAACTGGGAATATAAAATCACTGGTAATCTCCTTCCTTTATATTGACTCTGCAAGAATGGATCTCTTCGATGGGAGGAACCTGCAAACAGCACACCTGTAGGCTGTGTTCACACCAGCACGTGTCATGGGCTGTATAATGCCAGTTCTGGCTGCATTGCTGCCAATACAAACTTACAGTCTCCTATATCTCTGCGAGTATGTAAGTTCAGGTCTGGAGACCCGCGGTGAGTCTGAACATTGGGTGTCTATATATGACCACGAAACACGCTCAGGTGAACCTGAGCCAAGGCAGGTAGGGGGCCAGTAGGCTGAGAGGGAACCTGCCTGCTGGATTTTTATTATTAAACTAATGACCGTGAATAGCAACACATTTTAGAATCGCCCCTCTGGAAATAAGCAGTTTGTTAGAGTTTGAAGTTTTTGCAGAGCCTTGCAATGCTTTCATCTGTCCTCTGGGGGTGCTGCAGTGCTGACTACCGTAATTTTGTCTGAAGACCTTTTTATGAAGTCTCAAGGAACACATTATAAACTTCTACATGTATTGCATGATGGAGAAGATATTATGGGTGGGATCCATGAGTTGGAATTACTCCTGATCCCCTATTGCTTTTAACCCCTTAGTGCCTACTGTTGCGTATTCACATCATAATAATTCAATTCTTTTGCATGCATATGTAGGTTTTAATTCAGGCAATAAGGGGTTAATAGTGCTCTGCCCCTTTCTTTATTGTAAATATATTTTAAACTACAGGGGTCTTCCCGTCTCCCAGTATGTAGTAGGTGTAGTAATAATAATATTCGTAAATCCAGCCAATTAGAAATGTAGTTTCGTTCTCCTGATTAGCTGTCACTTACCTCATGTGCAGGGCATTATAGCTTAGGTATCCATGGTTACGACCACTCATATATTGACAGTTACTTAGTTGCTTGTGGTCGTAACCAGGATACCTAAGCTGCAATGTCCTGCACATGAGGTGAGTGACAGCTAATCAGGAGAACTATACTACCTTTCTAAATGGAGGGACTTGCTAATGTTATTATTTCAACTACTGCATATTGGAATAGGATCTTGGGGAAGGGAAGATCCCTTTAATGCCAGTTTCACTTGCCTAATTTGTAGTGATTATATTCAGGCTGTGTGTACAGAAGGTTAAATGCTCCCATCACATCCTTTTTTTGTGAACTGATTCTTGGTGACAGTAGACTTTGTACAGTTTTTTGTCTTAACCTGCTGGTGATGGCCGAGTTTCTCCAGAATATGAGGTTATATTAACACATTTAGTCATCACCACCTATTCTAATAGTAGAGATGATCCAAGGCAAGTGTAGAAAAGAAAGGGGACGTAACCCGGCACATCCGCTCCAATAAATCAATGGATTCAGGTTATTTAGAATTCAGATGGTGGTTTAATGCAACACGTTTCAGGGTTTAAAACCCCCTTCATCAGGAATACCACAAAATAGGATGTATGAATAGGATGTAGGAGTAGAGATGAGCGGACCCAAACTTTACAGTTCAGAGTTTGAGCGGAACACAGACTTTAAAAAAATATATCCGTGTTTGAGTTCGGAGGTCGAACGGAAACTACTGGAGCGAGCATCACTGTGCTCAGGTACACTCAGTGTTCGGGTACACTCGGTGCTCGGGTACACTTAGTGCTCAGTCCAGAGCGAGCCACTTGCAGTGTTTGAAAGTCTTGCACTAGGGGCAAAATCAGTGTTATTGGATGTAGGTGTAAAAATAAATGAATAATAATGAAATAAAAAAACGCCCTCCCCCCTCCAGAAGTGCTTTGTTTATGGCTGCACATGGGCGGAGATCGAAACTGCCCAATCCATGACTTCCAATGAGATTTGGGTTCAGAACAGAACTTTATCTAAAGTCCGGCTAAACCCCCAGATTCTGAATTTCCAATGGGTCCGCTCATCTTAATCAAGAGGACAGTCGGGCACCCCAGCCTTCTGTAACGATAGAGCACCTGAAGCTCCGCCGGCAGCGAGCACAGAGATTTCATGAAGGATGTGGAGGAGAAAATTGAATGCAGCTGGTTGTTTCTGGAAACCACACAAGGAAATGTTATTTTTTTTTTTCTTTTACCACTGTGGATAATGGAAGGTTTGTTTAGTTTTTTTGAGACTCCAGGGACTTGTTTATGTGTAGGAACAAATCCAGCGCAGAAGCCACAACCTCATTCGGAGCTGGGTTCTAGGTGCGGCCTCAGTGGGTTTGGAAGATGAGATTCCCAGCTGTGTGCTAGTGGTGGACAACGTTTGATGGATGTATCCTGCCTGGCTTCTCTGATTGTAGCCTATGCGCCTTTTTTTAATACCTTTTTGTATTTTTTAACGGGAAACATTCCACTACTTCTGCGCATGGGACGATCGTCCTCTCAATTCACGTGATGTCACAATTATTACAGTATTTGTATTTTGTATCAGTCATTCTAAGGACCATCAAAGAAAGAGTCAAGGTTACACTTGTGTTTTTGCTCTGAGAATAAGCAAAAGGGATTGCTTACACTTGTGTATAAAAAATCGGTCCGGTTTTCATCCAGAAAAGTTGGACAAGTGCTATGCAAATGTTCGATTTATTTTTCTTGCCTGCATCTGTATGACTTTTTTTTTTCTCATCTGCTATTATTCTACAACCATTTACAGGACTATTTACAGTGTTATATACTACAGAATGGGAATGTATCCATAAAAAATGCATAGCATACCGTTGATCTGTGTGCAATATTTTTTTATTTACGCGCCTATAGACTTGCATTGGAGAGACTCATCTGATTTATGTGCCCATTCGCAGCATGCTGCCATTTTTTCCTAAGGCGAATACAGCTGAGGAAAATGGGCAGATCAGCACTGACCCATTGAATAACATTGGTCCGAGTGCAATCCGATATTTTCTCACATTGCTCCCATCTTATCTATACACTAGTGTGAAGAAACCCAAACTGTGAGCAACTAATATCACGGATCTCAACAGAAGAGTAACCTGAAACATGTACAGGAGTACCATAGAGATAAATAGGATCATATTTGTCCTATAAAACACATGGGGCAATTTAAGGCCTAATTCCCATTTAAGCAGTAGACCCCGCTTTTGTGTCTGCCAAAACCATGGATACCACTGGAACAGAGGCCAAAGTGGCTCTATCTGCATTATTCTAATGACTCTATCTAGGTTTCCTTCTGAATTCCATATTTTGGGCATTTAGGTGAAAATGACACACTGCTCAGTAATGTCATGTGCCGTCTGTTTTTAACATTGCTACCGTGTTTCCCCAAATATAAGACAGTGTCTTATATTAATTTTACCCCCAAAAGTCCCACCCTGACTTATTTTCGGGGTATGTCTTATATTTCCCTCCCTAACCCTAGCCCTAACCCTAGCCCTAACCCTAGCCCTAACCCTAGCTGTAACCCAGGGGCATACACATATAGGGGCACACTCACACATACAGGGACACACTCACACATACAGGGGCACACTCGCACATACAGGGGCACACTCACACATGCAGGGGCACACTGACAGGGGCACACTGACCTGGGCTCCTCCGACCACCGGGGACCGCAGCACATCCCAGGCATCCACATGCCTGAGGACCGCAGCACATCCCGGGCACCTCCGACAGCCGGGCACCTCCGACAGCCCGGGCACCTCAGACAGCCCCGGGCACAGCAGCACGCAGGCTGGGCATCGTCGCACAGACAGCCCGGCCTGCACACGTGCCGCTGTCCCGGCCAATCACAGGCCAGGAGCTGCCTGGGGAGCCCAATGACAGGCCAGACTGACGTCATGCAGCGTGACTGGCTTGTGATTGGCCTCTGGGCAGTTCCTGGCCTGTGATTGGCCGGGACAGCGGCGGGGGATTTAAAATACCCGCCCTGCTCACCCAGGCACCGGGAACACAGCGGGGGCACCGGAGACAGCAGCGGCAGCAGCGGTAAGTATGAGAGATTCCCCTGGCCCCCCCCACCCCACCAAATTTTCCCCAAAAATAAGTCACCCTGTCTTATAATCGGGGTATGACTTGTATTAAAAAAAAATTGCCCCCAGCCCTGCCCTGTCTTATAATCGGGGGTGACTTATTTTCGGGGAAACACGGTAGTAGAAGCTTTGCAATTTTTCTTCCTTTGTTTGGAATAGAAAAAATCTTTGATGGTAAAAATGGAGAAACTGACCAAGCATCCAATGGAAATCTGCTCAGCCACCCTGATTAAAGGGCCCGTCTAACGCTTCAATGGTCGAACGATGTGATCATCGATCCGAATTGACCTAGATCGCTTGAACGTTGTTTAATGATCGCGAGTGAAATGTCACACGTACAGATATCGTTAACGATGCAGCAATGATTCGGCGACAAGCAAACGATACTTACGGTCGTTAGATCGCCTACGTCCTTCAATTCTCAATAGGCGAGGTTGTTAACGACATCGTTATCGAGGTGTCACACACACCCATGCTGCAGGTTGAAAGAACGATCATCGTTTGGTTGTAGGTCCAGTTCAAAAACCTCTGATGAACGATCTGCCCAATAATCGTTGATTGGATATACATGTCACACTGAACGGCATCGTTTGAACGACTGAAAACCTGTGATGTTTCAACAATATTGTTAACAATATCGTAGTGTGAAACGGACTCTTTAGTCTGAGTTCACACGTCCAGTAATCATCTGTGTGATCGAATCTAGCACAATCCATTGTGCAAACACAACTTTTATGTCAATTCTGAAAAATCTATTTTTGCAGGATCTGTTTTTCTTTAAGGCCCCTTTCACATCAGCGTTTCTGACTGGATCCGGCAGATCTGGACAGAAAACCACATCTGCCGCCTAACGGCTGCACTTGAAGTGCACTTGCGGCAAAATTTATGCATTCTCTATGGGGTTTGCAACAAGTGCGGTATTGTCGCGATTCGACAGTTGCGGCCATGAAAAAAAACGCGGTCAAACTGTGCTGATTACTTAGCTGTTCAGGACCCTGGACAGCGTACATTACCGCTGTTCACTGACAGGAGTTGCAGGAGTTTAGAAATGGCACTACAAAGCCGACAATTACCGGCTTTGCAGATTTATAGGCATAAAACACACATTTTGCCATTTATGACCTCAGCATGTGTCCAGGAGCTTGGCCAGTCTCAGGACACATGCTGACATTAGTGTTAAAGCACATTATAATAATCGTCTTGCACCGCTGTCACAGCGGGGCAGGATGATTATTACTGTACGCGCATGGTGGGAAATTCAAACTCGCCAGCTTTTGACAGCCAGCGAGTTTGAATTCCCCGACAAATGCTGTCCGCCATCCTTCAGGACCATGGACAGCATCACAAACACACGCACCCCACACGCACTCACACTCGCAGCACACTCACATCAATACATGCAGGCACACTCACAACACGCACCACACTCGCACCAGACACACCCACAAACACGCATTACACTAGCATCACTATCGTGCATCAAACACGCTATGTTTGATGTACGACAGTGTGCCTCCAGCCTAAAGGATAATTACTAGACAGATGGCCGCTGCAGCCTCCTCCGTCCTCCGGTGACCTGCTCCACTGCCACTGATTTCCCCCCCCAAAGCCACAGTTAGGGACTGTACATCTGGACTTCAAGACACACACCCACTTTCCCCCAAAATGTTTTGGGGAAAGGTGCATCTTATGGTCCAAAAAATACTAGTATTTATGTAAGATATGTGTGTTATAGAAGGATAAATACAGTTTTATATGTTAAGTGCGATGATGGATCCAATAAGAGCGAATGCCATATGGACGATGTCTTTCTTGCATCCAATTTTTTTGCACATCCATTGAAATCGTAAATGGGTCTCATCTGAATAACAGGACATTATTGCTTGCTGTAATCTTTATGTCACATGAATTATTTTTCCATGTGGAAATTGGTTTACATGAAATGACACATTGAGTAACATCGGTCCTTGTGCGTTCCCTCTTTTTCCACACGGACTCATTTCAGACAAGAAATAAGTTTACTTGAACTTACCCTTAAATTGTAACCCTAAGATAAAATGTAGAACTTATAAAAATCATTTCTTTATACCATCAGGAACTGTACCAACCTGCCTTGTTTGCCTAAAGGTACTGGACCCCAATGCAAAATGTATCTCCAGGTCTCCATCCCTCGATGTTGAATTGATCAGGACATAACCTAAGGATGTTAAACCACAGCGAAATCTGCCATTAAAGATGCCGTCTTCAAGCTTAGACACCTTTAGAAAATTCCTCTTAAGCTGCCTTCACACTTGCAGATGGATCTGCAGCGTTTTGCAGATGCATCTGCAAGTGTGAGCATGCTGACCGCGGCCCCTATGTTTATAATAGGGCGCACGCGGTGTGAAAGCTCTCATTCACTCCTATATGTGTACTGTCAGCAGGCGTATGCCTGCTGACAGATCACACTCTCCCGCCCGCAGCATGGACGCTACATCTCGCGTCCACAGTGCGGACGGGAGTGTGTGATCTGTCAGCAGGCATACGCCTGCTGACAGTACACATATAGGAGTGAATGAGAGCTTTCACACCGCGTGCGCCCTATTATAAACATAGGGGCCGCGGTCAGCATGCTCACACTTGCAGATGCATCTGCAAAACGCTGCAGATCCATCTGCAAGTGTGAAGCCAGCCTAAGTACAACATCTATAGAAAACCACATCACAGTGCTGCATAGAAGGACTTCAATCAGTGTGGTTTTGCTGTGAAGCCCATACATCACAGTGCACTGTCACTACTATTGCTGCAAAAAATCTGAAAAAAAATTGTTATTATTGTTTGCTGTCATCTGTTTTTTTTTTTTTTTTCTTTTAACTGTTTTACAATAGTCTTAGAATTGTTCTGCAGCCCAAAAGCAAACTGTGAACCTAAATAACATTGGCCAACAGGTATTTGCTATGTAATGTGAGGACACCATAATATAGAGGTGATGTATCACAGGGCAGTTTAAATACAATCAGTGTTTTATCAGCAGGAGATTATCTGTACAGGACTAGATTTCATCACAACTGCTGGACCAAGTAAACTAATCAATTCATCACTAGATTCAGGGTCTTTGTCTACATCATGCTGCTGTCAGATTACACAGCAAAACGTTTCTGACAGATTATCTTTAATGTTCCGTCGAAGAGTAGTCCTCAATCTTTTTAACCCGTTACTTGCCAGATTAGCAATTCTCCTTTTCGAAAATTAGTATATGAAAGCTCTCTGGGTGGAAGAATATTCAATTAAAAATGACAATGACGATTTCCTGTTTTGAAAACATTAATTTTACAAACTCAACTCAAAAAATTGGACCTAATTATAAAATCTTAGTTGCTAGAAGCAAAAGATTAGGCGTCCCAAAAAAGGACATTGGTAGATAATGGGTTAAAAGTGAAGAATGTTATACAATCTTTCCCATTGTTTACGAAGTATACAGCAGAAGAGATCACAATGAAATATAACTTTTATTCTAGTAATAATAAAAAGTTCCCTCCCTCATTTTTTTGGAACACCAAGTCTAGTCTCTCACTTGGGTATTGCCCTTGTTAGGGTGGGAACAACTGCACGACGGAGCAGTGTCACGGGTGTGTCAGGAGGCGCGGATATGACTGTAGAGGCCAATCGCAGAAGGTCCCAGCGTTTGGCCAAACAGTCCATAATCCTAAAGAAAAGCCTCAGTGTCTTGGCTCCTAGGGAAGATGCTTTCTTACCACCCAAGACGCCGTACATGTGGCCGGACGGCCGCCTTCGGTTAAGGAGTGTCCTCCTGATATGCAGCCATAATTACAATTTTGGAGAATGGGAATGCACAGGAACAAATGGTTATAATTAGGTTTCTGTTACACAATAGCTTCTAGTTTATAGGTTTTTACTGATCCAGGGGACTCTGGAAAAACGAGGATGAAATAGCTCTTTGCAGGAGCTGAGTTGATGGAACTCAAGTTTGGACTAATTAGGACCCAAATAATGTAGCTAAAGAGAACCCATCTGAGTTTGGGTCATCTCTGACCTTTCTTATGTGAACAAGAAAAATTCTGTCCTTAGTAATAACATAACCTGCGAGTGCAGTTATATGGATGATATGTAGCCCTAGAATAAATACGGTCCCAATGCAGAGAGAAGCCCAACACTGCCTGAAGACGGGCAGTGGGCACTACTGGCATTCTTAACTATGCACCTCTGTAAACTTGCCGACGATTACACCATACACAAGCCAACCGCTCGTTCGTTAGGTGATCAAATCTCAAGTGCTGGCATAGCACTTTACAGTTCAGAGACTTTAATAGTTCAACGTATACCAAGAAGAGCGAGAGCCCTTTTCACAAGCTTACAACCTATGGGGACCAAGCAAAATTTAAGGCACTGAAGATTATCCTCCACAAAAACTTTATTGATACAAGCATACACACCAAAAAATTGTAATACAGTAAATATGCAACGTTTTGGCCACGCAGGGCCTTTATCAAGTGATAAAGGCCCTGCGTGGCCAAAACGTTGCACATTTATTTTTTCTTTTTACATTTTTTTTTGGCGAGTTTGCTGGAATCAATAGTTTTTTTGTGGAAGAGAATCTTTGGTGCCTTCGATTTACTTTAGAACTGATTGCATATAAACTAAAAAAGGAAGCGCACCAAGACTAAAGTGTTATTAAATAATATATTTTATTACAAGTTCAAAGGAGTTGGGCACAAATAAAAGACACACGGGTACACAACCTGAATGGTTCTAATGAAAAAAGTGCATGTGCAAAAACTGCATATAGTGGAGGAGTATACATGTACATAATAATGCACTGAATGTCAAGATATCTATTATATAATTGCGAATGCTGCGAGTGCCCCTTTGTCGTCATGTGGATACGAACGAAGCATTGGCCGCGCAGCGGCCATTGCGAGCCGGCGAGTCGCTATGCCCGCGCAGCGGGCATGGCGAGTCGAAGCATTGGCCGCGAAGCGGCCATTGCGAGTCGCTCTAAGGCGACTCGCTATGCCCGCGCAGCGGGCATGGCGAGTCGCCTTAGCAGCGCGAAGCATTGGCCGCGAAGCGGCCATTGCGAGTCAGAGACTCGCTCTGCTAGAATCCCGATGCATTGTGCATCGGGCACCCATCTAGTGAATGAATAATTAAATAGAGTAATCCCAATATGAGAAAGAGTAACAATACAACTCAATCAGGGTAAATAGGATACTCAATAAACAGACAATCAATAAGGATTGTAAAAGAGATTAAGTGTAGGAGCACATGTAAAAAGGAGAAGTAACCAGCAGGTAACAGGCAGGACTCGGTGCGCGTTTCGCCAGGTGCTTTCTTTTCTAGGTTATATGTATTTTCTACGCACTCCTTATGTATTGGAATATGTTAATTCATGGAACTGATTGCAGCTGTACAACCGTATGGAGGGGTCGTACCAAGTAAGTATGAACGGTGGAGTGGTGCATGGAATACAACTTTAATATCTACAATCTGTGGGGAATAAGATAAGATAAGATAAACTTTATTGATCCCTGAGGAAATTACAGTATTACAGCAGCAGAACAAAGATCAAGAACATTTCACACTTTACAAAATAAGTCTATATGGACAGCAGATGTGGGTAGACTGGTACATGTACCTCACCTATTCCCCCCATACACATAGAACTTCACATAGTCTTGGGACGCTTAGGGGTAACACAAAAGTTTAAAGGTGAAACGAACAGCTATCACTATAGTAAATATTGGCATTCAAATAACGATCTATATTGCAGTTGTGCCAATTACCCCTGTAACTATATCTTTTATAAGTAGTTAACTTCAAAATATTCCATTCAAACCAATCCATCTTTTCTCCTTGCTTTTTTCCATCCTTTTTAAAACATTAAAGGAGACCAAAATGATTCCTTGCTCTATTTGATTCCCACATTTTTAGATAGCGTAATATTCATTTGACATTAAAGGGAATCTGTATGTAGGATCAACAATCCCAAGCTATCTATATGGGCATGTAGGTCATAGGAGGTTGGATAAAATGATACCTTGATATCTACAATCTAATGACTTATTCCAGAAAAATCCAAGTATTTCTTAATATCAAAATGAGTTGTTAAGATCTATGGGCGGCACATAGATCTTCTGGAAAATCTGCCTCCAGGTCTTGTAGATCAGGAGATCAAACTGTCAGTCATTACATGTCTCACCCTGGTAACTCCCTCTTTAATTTACAATAAATTCTGGAAACAGATGCTCAGGGAAATCTAAGCCCCGCCCATAGATCTTCAGAGATCATTTACATGGTGAGAAAAACTTGAATTTCTTGGAATAAGACATCAGATCGCAGATATCAAGGAATCATTTCATTCAACGGCTTAAGAGGATTAATGCTACTGACAGATTCCCTTTAAAGGGGAACTCCAGTGAGAGAAAAGTACAGTTCCTGCCCTCCTACATGATGAAGCAGAGCCGTACACTGCAGTTCTAGGATCTATAGATCGCTTATAAATCGATAAAATCATACCTGCTCCTTTGCTCTAGCCCCCACCTCAGGGAATCCAGATTTCTACCTGGCAGCTTCATGTATGAGCAAAAATCAGGAGGTGTGACAGGGGTCCAGGCTTAAAATAGCAATCATGTCACCAAGCAGATAGAAATGCATGCTGTGATCCTCTGCTGTATGATGATGCATAATGTGTACTGGTAATGTGAGCCTATGAGCAGAGACAAATCATTACATTGATCAATTAAATGTACATTGATACATTGCTGCATGGTCTCTCCTCCCCCATAGGAACATGTTATCTTCCAATCACTCCAAATGGATGATCATCATCATCATCACTCCTCAGTGACAGGCACAGCAAGGCATGCACAGTCTGCAGCATCTGTTACACACACATTATAGTACACACCTGTATTATCACATATCTATTAACAGGTAAAAAAAAATGCTATTTTAATGTTCCCAATTATAGATGGTTTTATATGATATCAATGTAATGATTTGCCTCTGCTCGTATCCTCACATTACCAGTACACATTATGCATCATCATACAGCAGAGGATCACAGCATGTATTTGTATCTGCTTGGTGACATGATTGCTATTTCAAGCCTGGACTTTCCATGTCACATAGAATGGTATATCAGGGCTGGATTATATGTGTGTGAACAAGGGACTGGTGGTCACGCCCACTGCCATGCCCTCTCCCCATACAGAATTGTGAGGAGGTGTGAATGTAGGCTGATCCTGTAGCTCACAGCATCCACGCTCCTGACATACCTCCTGCTTTTTGCTCTTACATGAAGCTGCCAGGTAGAAATCTGGATTCCCTGAGGTGGGGGCAGGAGCAGAGGAGCAGTTATGATTTTATTGATTTATAAGAGATCTATAGATCCTAGAACTGCAGTGTACGGCTCTGATTCATCATGTAGCAGGGCAGGAACTATACTGAAACGTTTTCTCTCACTGGAGTTCCCCCTTAAGATGTCCTTATAATTTTACCAAGTGACAGATCAATCCTCACGTTCCCAGAAACGTGTGACCATGAGCCCACAGTAATAAGGCAGTGAAGTAGGAAAAGGCAACACAAGGGCCCGAGCCTCATGATAATATGATGGACTTAAATATGATATTCATTTACAGGGAAGGAGCTGAGCTCCCTCGTGCTGATCATTTCCCATAGAGCCTTGGAGACATCACTGATTCCTAAATAAATTCTTATTTCTGGCACTTAACCTCGCTATTAATGTAGATTTCGGGAATGTAGTATCTTATCAATCTCTGGCTCATAAGGATTAGTCGTTAACATATAAATGATTAAAGCCCTTTTATTTGCACCACCCCGACTGGAATCGGTGAAGGTTTTAATGAGTCGGGTTTTATGGCAAATAAATGTAGGACAATCTGAAGAGCCCCAGCTAAAGCGAGATGAGGACTGAGATGGAGGTTTAATAGGATTTATAAACTCCGTAATGTACATTCTAAGAATATTAAATGTCCCCGAGGAGTATTCCGATCCCCTCGGATAAACTTCTATTGGACTGACCCCTCGTTCTTCCCATGCCATAGAAAGTCTATTATTCTTTGGCTTCTTTTGTATCCTGTGGTCCTGACACTAAAGAACGAATCCTGAAGCCAAAATATGAGAGGCCATCTTCATCTTCAATGAAAACCACTGGAGCGGCACTAATGAAATAGCGCTGCCTGTATGGTTCTTCCATTTCACTTATATAAATACATTCAGACAAGATCTCACTTGTGATAACGCTCAGACGGAGGATTACTTTTCTGTAATCTGATTCTATTCTGAGCTGTAACGGCAGAAAGTGATCTTATTGTTACAAAGGAAACCTCTCTGTCCACGGGGCTGTTTCCTTATATACATGTGGATAGACTGCTATATACCATTATATGGTACTGGAGATATATAACCCACTTTTCTGGATGAGAATGAGACCAATTTTTTATACTCTTCAGCCTTTGTGTCTTTATTGCATCCGTTACATTAACATCTTTTATTGGTCACTGACATCAAAATACTCCATCCAGACCAATGTGTTCTCATTGCATTAAAAAGTGATCAAAAGTGATCCCGTGTTCTCTCCGATACTCATTATTGAATGTTGTGATGTTCCTAAGTGAATTCTGGGCAGGGCTGAGGAGTCAGAGTCGTGGAGTCGATGTCCATTTCGGGTGGATTCAGGTAAATTGAGGAGTTGAAGTCTGAGTCGGATATGTGGCTTACTGACTTCACAGATGGTTATGGAGTCAGTGTCCATTTTAGTGGAGTTGGAGTTGGATTCATGGAAATTGAAGAGTTTGAGTCTGATGTTTGCCTTACCGACTCCACAGTCCTGATTCTGAGGGCTAAATGGAGTATTGATCTTAAGATGGCCATACAACTTTAGCAGCTGTCAAATGGCTCCTCAGAATACAGGAAAGCTTTGACCATCATTGAGCAGAGTTTTTGGGATGACCACCAATGACCCCTGCCGGGAATTTTTGGACCTCAGTGGAGCAAACTCGTATACCACAAATAGGGATGAGCGAATAGTAAGATATTCGGGGTGGATTAGTCTAACCAAATACTTTGAACTGTTCCATAATGTAAATTTCAGCAGCTCGTCCGGCGAAATATTAAATCATTTCTTTATTTCTTCATAGTTAAGAATTACATAGAAAAGATTACAGGGAAATTAAAAAATATTGAAGTATCCCAAGGTGATACAACGCTTACACGTTTCGGACACTTAAGTCCTTACTCATTTTTAACTATGAAGGAATGAAGAATTGATTTTATATTTCACCGGGCGAGCTGCTGGACTTCCTTTGAGTTACTGTGTCCCTGCATTCCCCAGCATGTAGTCTCCTTGCACCACCTGGATTCAAGTGGAGTCAACCTGGCTGTATGCAAAACAAAAAGGAAGGGGTGCAAATGTGTAGGATCCCCTTATTAAAAATGTCTAAGTGGCGTGGGTAGGTGGCCCACTTGCCTTATCGGGTTGTGCAGTCCTGCACAACCGGTTTACCAGCCTCCGCCGCTGGCGTATGTGCGCTGCCTCTCCACTCTCCTCTCTCCTGGTCCTCGGAACAGGACCTATCCGGTCACGTGACCGAAACGAATTTGGTCACCGCTCTTTGTTGAAGGTTCCAGGGAAACGCAGGTCCTCAAGGCAGATCGTTTGTGCTGTCCGGAGCTGCTCCAGCGCCAATCCCTCACAAAGGGAGTAGTTTTGATGCAAAAAATTTGTAATGGCGGTCACCACCTGATGAAGACTGTTCTATACAGTTGAAACGCGTAGTGGAGCTGTGAGGGCAACTAAGAAATTAATAAAAGGTTTGCCATTTATTAAAACATCTTATATGTCTGATCCTTAGAGCGCTCCTAATTAGACCGCCATTACTAATTTTTGCATGAAACCTGGCTGTATGGACTGAAGTAACTGGGTGAGCTGAATTTTTATCTTTTTTCATTTGCACTGCTCTAGTATTCGTTACAAATAACGAATCCTAATGCAAGTCAATGGGGAACGCAAATAGTTTTCTGGAAGATGTCACTGAAAATATTTGAGTTCCCCATTGACTTGAAGTGGGTTCATTATTCAAGACGACTACTGGAACAGTTCAAAGTATTCGGTTAAGGCCAGGTTACATGCAACGATATCGCTAACGATATCATTGCAACATCACCGGTTTTGTGACGTTGCAGCGACCTCGTAGCGATGCCACTGCGTGTGACATGTACCAGCAATCAGCGGCCAGGACCATTTTTGATCATTGGTCTCCCGCTGGGCAGCCAGCATCGGCGTGTGTGACATGGGAGACCAATGATCAACGACCTTCCGGCCGATGCCCAGCGCCGCACAGTACATGCTGGGACATGGTAACCAGGGTAAACATCGGGTAACTAAGTACAATGCTATGCTTAGTTACCCGATGTTTACCCTGGTCACCAGCGTTCTTGCTAGTCGCTGATCGCTGGTAAGTTTGCCTGTGTGACAGCTCACCAGCGATCAGATAGGGATGTTCCAGTGATCCCCGATTGTTGCTGGGATCACTGGGACATCGCAGGTAACGGGGCCTTTAGACTAATCCCAACCCCAAATATGTTACTATTCGCTAATCACTATTCACAACCCTGCTAAGTGGTCTGAATTGTTACAGAAGGCGACAACTTGCATAAACCAAGGTAGGGAACTAGAGGACAAAGTTAAGCTTGAAACTCGCTGATGACAATGTACAGGGTGAGCCATTTATATGGATACACCTAAATAAAATGGGAATGGTTGGTAATATCAACTTCCTGTTTGTGGCACATTAGTATATGGGAGGGGGTAAACTTTTCCAGATGGGTGGTGACCATGGCGGCCATTTTGAAGTCGGACATTTTGCATTCAACTTTATTTTTTTCAATGGGAAGAGGGTCATGTGACCATCAAACGTATTGAGAATTTCAGAAGAAAAACAATGGTGTGCTTGGTCTTAACATAACTTTATTATTTCATGAGTTATTTACAAGTTTATGACCACTTATAAAATGTGTTCAAAGTGCTGCCCATTGTGTTGGATTGTCAATGCAACCCTCTTCTCCCACTTTGACGCACTGATAGACACATCGCAGAAGAAATGCTAGCACAGGCTTCCAGTATACGTTGTTTCAGCTGCTGCACATCTCGTATCTTCACTTTAACTTTTATCTTTGGGGTCATCTGAAGGCTTTTGTCAATGCTGTGAAGTGCATATTACCAGACTTGCCAAAACAGTCATATAGGCTCCGGCAGCGGTCAGACTGGCTCCTGTACCTACAGTAACCCAACCTTTCCGGCTCGTCTAGTGTGGGGTCATAGGTCAACGTTAAAACATTTCCTCATATAAAGCGATGACATAAGTAGGTTAAAGGTTGTGTTGACGAAGTGAATTTGGTGGAATTTTCAATAGTCATTTTATCATTCTGGAAATGGCTTAAAGTTCAGTAGAAATGGAATTTTGAAACATATTTTTGTAAATTTCAAAATTATATTTAAAGAGGACCTGTCACCAACCATCCATGGTGATCTAATTGCAGCACTGAATGCAGCTTGTCTGCTGCATTCAGGCAAGGTGACCCCATCCCTTGAGCCCCCCTGTACCCTGAGATAATACACTTTGAAAACTCACATACAGGAGCCAAATAGGAGGGGTCTAGTGGCTGGAGCCACTTCTCTCACATGGCAGTTTCACCCCCTGTATTTGTTATCCGCCCGCCGCCGCCTCCCTCCTGTCATTCATTCTCTCCCTCGCCTGCTGCTGCATGGTACACAGAGCGTGTAATTGCTTTTAGTGGTGCTGGTGTTGTGCCCCACCTCCTGCGGTGACGTCACTGCTTATACCCGCTATGCTCCATGTTAACCATGGAGCAGGGCGGGTATAAGCGGTGATGTCACCGCAGGAGGCGGGTTGCCCGCCTCCTGCGTGATTCACTGCTTTTACCCGCCATGCTCCATGTTAACATGGAGCAGGGCGGGTATAAGCGGTGATGTCACCGCAGGAGGCGGGGCGGCCGGGCTTCTGCCGTGATGTCACCGCCTTTCCCCGCCCTGCTCCATGGTTAACATGAGCATGGCGGGTATAAGCAGTGACGTCACCGCAGGAGGTGGGGCACAACACCAGCACCACAAAAAGCAATTCCTCGCTCTGTGTACTATGCAGCAGCAGGCGAGGGAGAGAATGAATGACAGGAGGAAGGCGGCACATAACAAATACAGGGGCGTGAAACTGCCCTGTGAGAGAAGTGGCTCCAGCCACTAGACCCCTCCTATTTGGCTCCTGTGGGGTTTTCAAAGTCAATTATCTTGGGGTACAGGGGGGCTCAAGGGATGGGGGACCCCTTGCCTGCATGCAGCAGACATGCTGCATTCAGTGCTGCAATTAGATCACCATGGATGGTTGGTGACAGGTCCTCTTTAATGCCAGAAAAAAAGTGCTGATAGCAGAACAATTTGTGATCGGAAGGCGGCACAGAGGTCACATGACTGGAGTGTTTGCATTTGCAGGTGATCCGGTGTCACGGATTGTAGGGGCAGGAGGAGGCGAGGAAGTGACTCACTCCATTCACCGCTCTCAGGCGGCTGCAAATAGAAAGACAAATTCATGGAATTGTTCTGTAAGTCAGGTGTGACCGGGGAATTGTTTGTAGGTTGCGCAACCCACCCACATTTATGGGGACATTTTTTTTTTTTTTACAGAATTCTTTTCATAAATACCAATTGATTGAAAACATTGGATTCCTGCATCCCTTTCTGAAGTTTAACCATGGCAATATAGTAAATTCTGCCAAGTATTGACATTTTTACATTTTATGAAGAATTTTTTCCTGTTTCTATGCTAAATTTTTGCTGCATAAATTGTTCTGCAAGGTTTTTAACCATATGCAAATTGTCACTTCAGTGAGGAAGTAGGCAAAC
Source organism: Allobates femoralis (assembly GCA_033576535.1). Lineage (NCBI taxonomy): Eukaryota > Metazoa > Chordata > Amphibia > Anura > Aromobatidae > Allobates > Allobates femoralis. Next base: position 154,261,184 of record JARQOC010000007.1, read on the forward strand.
TCTAATGCCACCTAATAAAGGTAGCAATCCTAAAAGGCATAATTGACTTTTTAACAAGCCTTTTAATATGATTTAGGATTTGTGCCAGATCAGAACCTCAAACTGCAGATGCTGCATTTCGGGGTGATTGCCCCTCATCAGTGCAGTGTGTGGGAATTCTGATCTGGCCGTATGAGGCTAAGGGGCCCGTTACACGCAACGAAATCGCTAACAACATAGTTGCAACATCACTGGTTTTGTGACGTTCCAGCAACCTCGTACAGAAGCCGCTGCGTGTGATATATACCAACGACCAGCGATCAGATCGCTGATCGTTGGTAAATGGCCAGGACCATTTTTTGATCGTTGGTCTCCAACTGGGTGGCCAGTATCGGCGTGTGTGACAGCAGAGACCACGATCAATGACCTCCTGGCCGATGACCAGTGCCGCACAGCACATGCTGGGAGCTGGTAACCAGGGTAAACATCGGGTAACTAAGTGCAGCGCTCTGCTTAGTTACCCGATGTGTACCCTGGTTACCAGCGATGTCGCTGGTGAGTCTGACTGTGTGACAGCTCACCAGTGATCATATAGCGATGTCCCAGCGATCCCGATCGTTGGTCGGATTGCTGGGACATCTCAGCGTGTAACCCGGCCTTTAGATGAGGTCTGGGGGAACAGCTATTCTCCTTGTGGAGAGCAATGAGGAGACTTATAGCCTCAATGCTCCTCTGGGAAATTGCATATGCACATTCACTTCAGTGAGGAAGTAGACAAACTCTAATGCCACCTAATAAAGGTAGCAAACCTAAACGTTACCTCTAACTGAAATGCAAGATTCCTTATTCCAGGCAAGGTGAGGGGTCAAAAACATATAATTATTCTAAGTTTCAGGACCATGGAAGGTCATTTAGAGGTCATGGATGAGCCTATGACAATTTATCATGTTGGGCAGTATTGCAGAACTGCACTCAATTTTGCAGTGAGATTCAGAAATATTGAATCATGCATAGATCCATGTTTACAAATAAATACGTAGCGGAGAGAATTGTACAACAACACGTTTGCAAGGCTGCAATCAATAATTAATAGGAGGGAGAGAGGATGAATTATAAAGTGTGATAATGGCGGAAAATCCAAAATATTTTAAGCAATTGCTGTAATTTACACCCGCATATGATTTTATGTCACCCCCTAGATATACATTGCTTACCATCTTCTGTTTGGGATCCCTTTGTTAGTGAGTGTGGATGACTAGTGCTCTGGATGACTTCACGTGTCCATAAATTACATAGGTGTTCTTTGGCTTCACACTGCAATAAAGACCTGTTGTAAAGGGAACCTGTCATGTCGTGTTATGTTTTTAAACTGCCCCCAATGTTATTTAGATCATGCACTGTACATCACTAACCTACTTTAAAATTTTTTTATAATTTTTATTATTAATTATTATGATTATTTATTTATAGAGCACCATTGATTCCATGGGGCTGTACATGAGAAGGGTTACATATAAACAAGTTAATAATACAATGAACAAACTAACAGAGACAGACTGGTACAGAGGGGAGAGAGGACCCTTGCGGGTTTGCATTCTACAGGATAATAGGGAGGGAGACAGTAGGTTGGGTCTGCTTGGGTGGTGGTGGAGCGCCGGGTCTGATGATGGTGGTGAAGCAACCGGGTCTGATGGTGGTGGAGTGCTGGGTCCGATGGTGGTGGAGCACCAGGTCTGATGGTGGTGGAGTGCTGGGTCCGATGGTGGTGGAGCACCAGGTCTGATGGTGGTGGAGCGCTGGGTCCGAAGGGGTGGAGCGCCGGGTCCAGTGGTGGTGAGGTGGCGACATTTTTTTATGTTTGCATTCGGTATCTGCATAGTCAGGTGGATCCTTTAGCTGCAGTCACATCAAGCCACTTCAGTCATGTAGTTTTTTAAACGTAGTTACACCCCCTTCACCCCCACAAATTTTAATATATTAACATTACTTAAGGACCTCCAGAAAATCACATATGCTGTACAAGGACTTGTGGTGATGTCTCGAACATGGGATAATGAGAGCCATTGAGTAGACCTGATGTGAAGGAAATGTAGGCTTAGCTCCTTCCATTACGGTCACATTGTCGTGACATCACCATAGGTCCTTCTACACATATGTGAATTTTTTGCAGGTCCCTAAATTATGTTAATATTTTACAATGCAGGGGGGGGGCGTCATGACTATGTTTACTGATTGCAGTTGAAGTGTCCACCCTGATGACTGGTTGTGCAGGTTTTGAATGCAAACAGCAAAGCATTTAAAGTGTTTTTTATGATAAATACATGGATTTTTTTTAATAGTTTAGTGATGCAGTGTGCATGTTCTAAATAACATTGGGGACAGTTTAAAAATAAAAAGCACATCACAGGTTCCCTATTAATATGAAAAAAATGGACTGTCCAGAAGGAGCAATTTGTAATGTTTTTAATATAAATGAACCTCAGTTATAGCATATCGAATATTTCAGTATATAGGACATGACGATAGAGATGCTTGCCCATACAGATCTTCTAGGCTATTAGAGGGGGCTTAGTCCTTACTGCTGATACTTTCATCTTGCTTACATCTACAATATAAACATCTGATTTCCTGCTCGCTTTTGCTGCTGCACAATTTCTTTTTGTTCTCTTTAAAGCTACCGTACCTCTTTTCTGATGTAATTTCCACCCTTGAAATAGGTAAAAAATGAGAAAAGCAATTAATAAGTTATCCGTAAGAGGGCAGATCTTTTTGGAGGGTTGTGTTCATTTTTCACAATCTTGAAATATTTCAAGTATTATTACTATAGAATTACTATATAAATCCTACATTACAAAATATGGAGTAAAACCAAATCCATAAATACCGTAATAATTTAAAAAAAGTCACATTATACATAAAATTCATAGAATAAAACCTGAAGTATAAAAGAGCCAGTGTGGACAGAACAATGGATCAAACAATCCCAGTACACATGGTAAGGAAGGATACATGTGGTATATAAGGTAAAGAATTACACATCCAAAAAGGATCAAACTGATTAATTATATGTACAAAATAAGGAGAGGGTCCCCTATACTCCCTACAATGAATGTATAGTACCGTAACAACATACGTTCTATATTAGTGACCAAAATAATCAAGAATGAACCATGTATCTAAATAGTAATATCCTGTTTACCCATTACTCCTATGATAGGATAGGACGAGCGTGCGCCCCGACGCGCGTTTCACATGGGCATCCTCAGGGAGCTATCAATGTCAGAATTTGTGGGGGGTTGGTGGTTTGGCCCTTATATGACCTAATCATCCTCCAGTTTAGGCCATAAAATCAGAAAGATCATATTAAAACAAGTTTACATTTAGGATTTCAGGACCATTATTGATCATGAACATTGAGTTTCTAGGGTTACATTTAGCCTTTAAATGTATTATTAATGGAGATCTGGCCTTCCAGTAGTGAATTGCACTTAGTGAAGGACGCTGATTGTTTTTCATGTCCAGGGTGCCCCTTTAATTACAGACACAATCTTGTGACGTGGCTGCCCCTGTCTACCTCTCGGGCTATGCAGGCACATCTCCCTCCGCTTGCTTTCTTACGCTGCCCTTACAGCCTGATTATTGAATTACTGAGGGAAAGATTTCCTTGTTAAACAGGACGGAGAGAGAGGAAAGCTGGAATCTCGACTCTTCCCAATGTGACCCCAACGCACATTGTACCGGACAGAACCGAGTCCAAAGACACCAAAGACCTGGCGGTTGTTCCGGAATCGTCACCAATAAGTAGGTGTTTGAGGTCATTTTTCGATGACTTTTTATCCTGTCCTAAAAATAAAGTGAGCATTATTTTGTATGAACCGTAACTAACAATATTTGACCTTTAAGCGCATTATTTTTCACAATATAACAATTTCTGCAGTTTCATATCACATGCTGGTTTTACAGTGTCCTGGAGACAGCTGACGATCACTGAAGACTCATCTCTAATCACACAGTGCAATTCACAAGTAGAATTAAAAGGATTGTCCTGGATATCAATATTAATGATGGCAGTGTACAAAGATAGAAAGGCAAGTGGCATGAAAGCAGAGGTGCAGCATCTGAAAATGGACACCACGGAGCTGTGCTGCAAACAGATGCCTCATGGTGGTGCTGAACACCGGACCCCCAGCCAGTCTGATATTGATGACCTATCATAATGGTAAGTCATCAATATTGTAGTCCTGGACAACCCCTTTAATGAGTATAAGCAGCTAGGTCACTGTGTACATACATTACATTATTGATCCTGTACTGATCCTGAGTTACCTCCTGTATTATACTCCAGAGCTGCACTCACTATTCTGCTGGTGCAGTCACTGTGTACATACATTACATTACTGATCCTGAGTTACCTCCTGTATTATACTCCAGAGCTGCACTCAATATTCTGCTGGTGGAGTCACTGTTCATACATTACATTACTGATTCTGTACTGATCCTGAGTTACCTCCTGTATTATACTCCAGAGCTGCACTCACTATTCTGCTGGTGCAGTCACTGTGTTCATACATTACATTACTGATCCTGAGTTACCTCCTGTATTATACTCCAGAGCTGCACTCACTATTCTGCTGGTGCAGTCACTGTGTACATACATTACATTACTGATTCTGTACTGATCCTGAGTTACCTCCTGTATTATACTCCAGAGCTGCACTCACTATTCTGCTGGTGCAGTCACTGTGTACATACATTACATTACTGATCCTGAGTTATCTCCTGTATTACACTCCAGAGCTGCACTCACTATTCTGCAGGTGCAGTCACTGTGTACATACATTACATTATTGATCCTATACTGATCCTCAGTTACATCCTGTATTATACTCCAGAGCTGCACTCACTATTCTGCTGGTGCAGTCACTGTGTACATACATTACATTACTGATTCTGAGTTACCTCCTGTATTATACTCCAGAGCTGCACTCACTATTCTGCTGGTGCAGTCACTGTGTACATACATTACATTACTGATTCTGAGTTATCTCCTGTATTACACTCCAGAGCTGCACTCACTATTCTGCTGGTGCAGTCACTGTGTACATACATTACATTACTGATCCTGAGTTACCTCCTGTATTATACTCCAGAGCTGCACTCACTATTCTGCTGGTGGAGTCACTGTTCAAACATTACATTACTGATTCTGTACTGATCCTGAGTTACCTCCTGTATTATACTCCAGAGCTGCACTCACTATTCTGCTGGTGCAGTCACTGTGTTCATACATTACATTACTGATCCTGAGTTACCTCCTGTATTATACTCCAGAGCTGCACTCACTATTCTGCTGGTGCAGTCGCTGTGTACATACATTACATTACTGATCCTGAGTTACCTCCTGTATTATACTCCAGCGCTGCACTCACTATTCTGCTGGTGCAGTCACTGTGTACATACATTACATTACTGATCCTGAGTTACCTCCTGTATTATACTCCAGAGCTGCACTCGCTATTCTGCTGGTGCAGTCACTGTGTACATACATTACATTACTGATTCTGTACTGATCCTGAGTTACCTCCTGTATTATACTCCAGAGCTGCACTCACTATTCTGCTGGTGCAGTCACTGTGTACATACATTACATTACTGATCCTGAGTTATCTCCTGTATTACACTCCAGAGCTGCACTCACTATTCTGCTGGTGCAGTCACTGTGTACATACATTACATTACTGATCCTGAGTTATCTCCTGTATTACACTCCAGAGCTGCACTCACTATTCTGCAGGTGCAGTCACTGTGTACATACATTACATTATTGATCCTATACTGATCCTCAGTTACATCCTGTATTATACTCCAGAGCTGCACTCACTATTCTGCTGGTGCAGTCACTGTGTACATACATTACATTACTGATACCATACTGATCCTGAGCAGAATAGTGAGTGCAGCTCTGGAGTAAAGTCCATGAAAACTTAGCCGCAGTACTGGCAGTCACTCAGCTCTATGTAAACTGAGAAATCGGATTCAAAGACGGACACTGAATTAACCTTACATGAGGTACCAGGGATCAGTAGTAAAACCATTGATGAGTTCCATGTTCTCAGCCTCGCTGTTCCTGAGTATTTGTGGACTTGTGTTACTATGCATAGAAGGAATTATCCGAACATTTCTCCATATTCTGTTACAAATCCGCTCATTGATATTGATATTCTTAGGAACGCTTTGTTTAAGCTTCGGCCTCTGATGGATGTTTTACTGTTTAATTACACTATGGATTTGTGACCTACGAGGAGTTGAAGTTACTCTCCAATGTTCAATACTGGTATTCATTAACATCGTAAATATGTGGCCCGAGGGAAGATGTCATCATCTCTGGATTTATAGCGCTGATCAAAGTGGCTGGTGTATGTGATAATGGACGCAGAACAACGAGCCTCTTTGGGATGGCGGCACTCACAGGAGGCGGATGCACGGTTATCGCCAGCGGTTAATGCCGCACGAAGTAGATGTGACTCTCTGCGCACAATATGCTTCTCTCTTCAGGCTTGATGTATCACAATGTGCATTCATTGGGTTCTTCTTTTTACATGCAGCGTTCGTGACATGAAGCTCTGACTATACACCTCGCGGTGAAGAGGGGTCTTTTTTGTTTTTTCGTAAAAGAGGAAACATCGGCAGAAAGCGTGCCGCTAATAAACAGAGTCAGAGCCCCTGATATTACTGCTACAAGCAACTGATTATAGCTGGGAAAGTATAAGGGTCAATAACTGCTACAAATCTACAATAATAACAAAGTGATGTAACATTACGCTGTATAGTATTCTATGGCCCATTAAAGGGGTTTTCCCACATAGTTCTTTTTAATCAAGAAATCTCGAAATAATAATAATTTCCACAATTAGATGTGATTAAAAAAATGTTTCTGTGAAAAAAATCTTATATGTGTGTCTCTGCAATGTACTGTGTAATGGATGTGTCTGACCATACAGGGACATGGTCTGATCATACCACATCTCCTGTGCTGAGATAATCTTACATATGTGTCCCTGTCATGTACTGTGTAATGGCTGTGTCTGACTGTACAGGGACATGGTGTGATCATACCACATCTCCTGTTCTGAGATAATCTTATATATGTGTCCCTGCTATGTACTGTGTAATGGCTGTGTCTGAGTGTACAGGGACATGGTCTGATCATACCACATCTCCTGTTCTGAGATAATCTTATATATGTGTCCCTGTCATGTACTGTGTAATGGCTGTGTCTGAGAATACAGGGACCTGGTGTGATCATACCACATCTTCTGTTCTGAGATAATCTTATATATGTGTCCCTGTCATGTACTGTGTAATGGCTGTGTCTGACTGTACAGGGACATGTTCTGATCATACTACATCTCCTGTGATGAGATAAGCTTATATATGTGTCCCTGCCATATTAAGGGAAAATGGATACTGGAGATTATGAGCGCTAAGTCACGCAGCAAAGGGAATATATTAGCAGATTCTGATGAAGATAGCCTGCATGCTATTGAAACGCGTTGTGGCCCATGCAAGGAGCTAATAATAAAAGGTCTGAGAATCTACTAATATGTTCCCTTTCCTTCATGCCTTAGCGCTCATAATCTCTAGTATCCATTTTCCCTTTGCTTATGTTATAATCCCATCTTGGGATCACTGGTGGAGCTGCTCTGGGCCAGGACGTTTTCTAAATCCTCCTCTTTGAGGACCTGTGAAGCATTTTGAGTACAGTAACAGCGGCAGGACCTGCGGTGATGACCTCCTGGATTTACAGTGGTTGAGGCGGGACTACAGGTCGACTCATCCTGCAGCTTCCTAGCAGGGGCTCCTCTGCTTCCAGGCACATACTGGTGTTGTGCACAACTGCACAACCTCTCCGGGTGAGTGGGCAATTGGCGTACCATGTGGTAACCCTCAAGACCACCAGGTTTCACACATCGCGCTCCTGTACCGTTTGTTTTACATATACAGACATTATAACAAGGGAAACAGTATACAGACATTACAGCACAGGACAGAGTATACAAACATTACAACACGGTATCACAGATGATTTTTTTCTTTGAGATCAAACATTTTTTTTTTAAAAACAGGCAGAGAAATGTTTTACCTCCCAAAGAGAATCATCTATGATCCTATCCTGTAATGTCTGTATAGTCTTTCCTGTGCTGTAATGTCTGTATACTCTTTTCCGTCCTCCCTTGCCCAGGAGATGTGGTATGATCAGACCATGTCCCTGTACGGTCAGACAGATCCATTACACAGTACATAGCAGAGCCACATATATAAGATTATCTCATCACAGGAGATGTAGTATGATCAGACCATGTCCCTGTACGGTCAGACACATCCATTACGCAGTACATAGCAGGGACACATATATAAGATTATCTCATCACAGGAGATGTGGCATGATCAGACCATGTCCCTGTACAGTCAGACACATCCATTACACAGTACATAGCAGGGACACATATATAATATTATCTCAGCACAGGAGATGTGGTATGATCAGACCATGTCCCTGTACGGTCAGACAAATCCATTACAGAGTACATAGCAGGGACACATATATAAGATTATCTCAGCACTGGAGATGTGGTATGATCAGATCATGTCCCTGTACGGTCAGACACATCCATTATACAGTACATAGCAGGGACACATATATAAGATTATCTCAGCACAGGAGCTGTGGTATGATCAGACCATGTCCCTGTACGGTCAGACAGATCCATTACACAGTACATAGCAGAGCCACATATATAAGATTATCTCAGCACTGGAGATGTGGTATGATCAGATCATGTCCCTGTACGGTCAGACACATCCATTATACAGTACATAGCAGGGACACATATGTAAGATTATCTCAGCACAGGAGATGTGGTATGATTAGACCATGTCCCTGTACGGTCAGACACATCCATTACACAGTACACAGAAGGGACACATATGTAAGATTATCTCAGCACAGGAGATGTGGTATGATTAGACCATGTCCCTGTACGGTCAGACACATCCATTACACAGTACACAGAAGGGACACATATATAAGATTATCTCAGCACTGGAGATGTGGTATGATCAGACCATGTCCCTGTACGGTCAGACACATCTATTACACAGTACACAGAAGGGACACATATGTAAGATTATCTCATCACAGGAGATGTGGCATGATCAGACCATGTCCCTGTACAGTCAGACACATCCATTGTACTGTACACAGCAGGGACACATATATATGATTATCTCAGAACAGGAACGTTTTTAACGCACCCTATTGTGGAAATTATTATTATTCCAAGATCTATTGGCTAAAATGAATTTTAACGTTGACTTTGTTCATGAGAAAATCCCTTTAATGGCAGAGATAATTCAGGAGGATTTGTCATAGGCGATCTGACCAATGACCTAGGGATAATGCAGTGTGTGTGTGTATATATATATACAGCAAAGCCATAATATAAGCTTGTATGTAAATTGCTATACCTGTAAATAAGTTGTACAGTTAGTAAATAATATTATAGATGGAAAAAGTGTTTTCACCACCCTGCTGCATACCAAGACGAGTGGTGCCAGTAATAACTATGAAAGTAAGTATAGAAATTTTTATTTTTTGTATTTTTTTTAAAAGGCGATATATGCCTTGTTTTTTTGTGAATTTCCAAATACATTTTTGGAAGAAAATAAAATGTATTATTATCATAAAGGTCTTATGCAACACATTTTGTAACTTTTTAGTCACAAAAACTGGAATAAAACTCTCCATAAAGTATTGAAGAATGACATGTTATCATAATGCATAGAATAGACTTGATTTACAAAAACATCAGATGCCCTCCAGTATGTGTGCCCCAATGGGTGTGAGTGTTCTAAGCAGAGAAGGGTGTTAGAACAATAACTATAATATACTAGATGGAGGCCCGATGCAATAGCATTGGGTTGCGGTGACCTCATAATGGGGCTGGCTCTGTGGCCGTCTCTCCCCCTGTGCTGTCTCTCTTCTGTCCACTGTTTTTTCCCTTTTACTTTCTGCCCCAACCCCAGTGAACTCTCTCTGACACACACATTCCCCCACCCACCCATGGTCACTCTTTGCTGGGTGAGTGTGAGGGCTGAGTGCTGGGTGAGTGTGTGGGTTGAGTTGGCGGGCTGAGAGAGTGGAGTCTGAGAGAGTGGAGTCTGAGAGAGTGGAGTCTGAGAGAGTGGGAGCTGAGTGAGTGGGAGCTGAGTGAGTGGGAGCTGAGTGAGTGGAGGCTGAGTGTTGGGGCCTCAGTGAGTGGAGGCTGAGTGTTGGGGCCTAAAAGAGTGGAGGCTGAGTGTTGGGGCCTAAAAGAGTGGAGGCTTGAGTGTTGGGGCCTAAAAGAGTGGAGGCTGAGTGTTGGGGCCTAAAAGAGTGGAGGCTGAGTGTTGGGGCCTCAGTGAGTGGAGGCTGAGTGTTGGGGCCTCAGTGAGTGGAGGCTGAGTTTTGGGGCCTAAAAGAGTGGAGGCTGAGTGTTGGGGCCTAAAAGAGTGGAGGCTGAGTGTTGGGGCCTAAAAGAGTGGAGGCTGAGTGTTGGGGCCTAAAAGAGTGGAGGCTGAGTGTTGGGGCCTGAAAGAGTGGAGGCTGAGTGTTGGGGCCTAAAAGAGTGGAGGCTGAGTGTTGGGGCCTAAAAGAGTGGAGGCTGAGTGTTGGGGCCTGAAAGAGTGGAGGCTGAGTGTTGGGGCCTGAAAGAGTGGAGGCTGAGTGTTGGGGCCTAAAAGAGTGGAGGCTGAGTGTTGGGGCCTAAAAGAGTGGAGGCTGAGTGTTGGGGCCTAAAAGAGTGGAGGCTGAGTGTTGGGGCCTGAAAGAGTGGAGGCTGAGTGTTGGGGCCTAAAAGAGTGGAAGCTGAGTGTTTGGAGCTGAGTGAGTGGGGTTGAGTGAGTGTTGGGAGTCCTGAGTGAGTGCTGGGGCTGAGTAAGTGGAGGCTGAGTGTTGGGGGGCCTGAGTTAGTGAGTGGATGCTGATTGCTGGGAGAGTGGGGGTAAGTGCTGGGGGAGTAGTACCTGGCTACTCTGTGTTACCTGCAGGACCTTTGGTGATGTCACAGTCACATGATCAGTCACATGACTGTGACATCACTGCAGGCCTTGTCAGGTCGGCGTTTTAGCAGGAGTATCCAGGGACAGTGCGGGGACGTCGTTTGCGGCAGCGGTGGCGCCGGTTGCGGGTCTCGTCGGGTGCGGGATGCTGCAGTATTCCATATTTCCACACCCATCCCTTGGGTGTAGAACTCTGGCGTCGCACCAGAAGTTGGCTGCACGTGAATCGACAACATCTGGACGGAAGTCTGGAACAGACGGTACGGTGTAATTAGGTAAGTAGATTGGGAATGTGAAGTGCATTGATGATGGATTAGGCCTTCTGCACACGTTCAGTATTTGCTGAGTTTTTTACCTCAGGATTTGTAGACAAAACCAGGAGTGGAGCAATCAGAGGAGAAGTCTCAGGGCCACTTTACACACCAACTTATCTGTCCAACCTCTGACCAACTTACTGGTTGCAGTGAAATCATGGACACATTGCTCCATTTTGTGGCTGTGTACAAATGGAACAATGTGACCATGATTTCACTGCAGCCAGTAAGTTGGTCAGAAGTTGGACAGATAAGTTGGTGTGTGTAAAGTGGCCCTGAGACTTTTCCTCTGATTGCTCCACTCCTGGTTTTGTCTACAAATCCTGAGGTAAGAAACTCATCAAATACTCAGTGTGTGCACGAGGCCTAAGGCTGTGATCACACAGTGCGTTTTTGATGCAGTTTTTTCACGGCTCTGCATGCCTATTCTTATGACTGCAAAGTTGACGAGAATTGTGACGTTTTGTGCATATGTCGCTTATTTTTGCCTTGCAGCTTTGATGAAGAGAATAAGCTGCAGCGTGTCAATTCTTGCAGCGTTTTTCCCCCTTTCCACCCATTGACATCATTATGAAGAATGCAGGCAAACACACATTGCGTTTTTGTTGCGTTTTTCTGCCAGGAGATGCAGATTTGGTGCAGAAAATACTCTGCGTGCCCACATAGCTACAAGATCATGAATAGCTGAGCATCTGTCCAGACCAATCACAAGGAGCAGCTCCAGTGTTCAGTGGTTACAGTATCCCTGCAGGACCGTTATAAAGTGCTAAACCTCAGATTGCTCAGCTTCTGGTGAGTGGCGGAGGATTCATGGCCGGTATGGTGCAGGATTGTGCGGCTGTGGTTGGAGGCTGCAGTGCTGGATCCTGTGGGTTATTGCTTCATGTCGCTCACTTTCATGTTCTCTGAGATTTATGATTTGTAATCACCACAATGGAACCCCCCAGGACGTGTTTTCTCTCTAGTTCCTATGAGCTTGTGTGAACCTGAAATTACCTGATCGGGAAGGTAGCCGCCGCAGCCGCCGAGGGAAGGTCACACGTGACAATGATAGCAACCTGGTGCTTATACTGAAATATCAATTAGGCTCAGGTATTTCCTGATAGCCATAAATAATAAATGACATTTCAAGGCTCAGTGAAGTAGTCACATAAACGTGACAAATTCATCTGTTTTACATTTTCGGTTGAGTTTTTAGAGCCGATTTGATTAATCATCACAAAATTAATTTTTGCAACTTTTGGCCTTTTTATACCAACTTCCACCATCTTTTTGAAAAGTGCATGGTGCTTAGCAGAAAGGGGATTGTCAATAAATTCATCATAGAAAATAACATAAAAGTGCCTAAAATGTCCTGCAGTCCACAAAATGTACAATATGTCTTAGGCTGACACAAGAATTTCAATTTATCATATTTTACTTAAAGAATCTGCAGCAGATTTTTGCTATGTAATCTGAAGACAGCATGCTTTATGGGTTAACACACAGATTCAGCGATGTAACTCTTATCACCCCCTGCCGTGTACAGTTGCTTACATGAAACGTTTGTTTTAGATTCAGAAGATTATCATTACTGGGAGGGTCTCCTAGTATGGCACACCCCCTGCTGTGATCAGTAGCTCAAGGGTTAACCTATTTCATCAATGCATTGCATTTCACACTGTGCCGTTGTTTACCTGTAATGTTTGTTTTAGCACCAGTAGCTTATCATTGCTGGACACAGCATGAGCCAAAGTCTGACACCAACCTCACGGGTGTGGTCAACAACTCACTGTATATAGACTTTGTATACAGAGCCTGGTGTGAGCGGGGGTAGCTTTCTGAGCTCTGTGACATGCTAAATCTAAAGGCCCCGTCACACGTGTCAATATGGCCTGCGATGTTGGAAGCGATGCGCGGGTGCGCGCTCGCTTCCAACATTGCAGGCTGGCTGTCACACGGCAACATGTTGCCGGTGATGCGGCGGCGATGCGGGCGGAGCCATCGCAATGCTGCAGTATAGGCTGGATCGCTGCCAACATCGCTATTGCGGTGTCAGACGGCGCGATCCAGCCTAATCGCTGGTTGCAGATTGACAGGTTTACGTTCATCCTCGTAAACCTGTCAACCTGTGACCAGGTTATCTGTCTCTGCATCATACCGCTCTTCAGTTAGGTGGTAAAAACTATCTGACAAATTCCCTTTAACTTACTTGGGAGAGAGCAAAAAGGAAACCGGCCATTAAGGGTAAGTGCACACTGGGCGGGTTTTCGGCGGTTTACCAGTGTAAACCGCCGTTTTGCATACATTAGTTTTATTTAAATTTATGTTAATCCAAACCGACGTTTGGATTAACATTGAAACTAATGTAACCCGCCCAAGCCTGTGCACATACCGGCGGTTACCCAGCGTCATCCGTTGCTAACCCGCAGGTTTCCCAGCGGGTTAGCAAAGAATGACCATGTTCTAAAAAACCGGCCGGTTCTGCAGCGGCTGCAAGCAGAATCATGTGCTGCTTCCAGCCGCTGCAGAATCTCCGCCGAGAACCCGCTGGGCAGCCGCCGGATACCGCCCGCACATACCCGCCAGGAAGCCGGTGGACGGCGCCGGAGCTTCCTGGCGGGACCCGCCAGCTGCCGCCGACAAACACGCCGGGTAAGTGTGAACTTACCCTTATGGTCATGAAAGCCAACGTAGGAAGAGGCGGTAGCCATGTATATCAGCGGGGTTCCTACCATAATACCTGGTCAGTGGTTCCCTAGAAAACTACAGGGGCAGGTACTATCTTCCTATAGGGCCTATTTGCAAATTCATGTTTTGGGAATGGAGCCAACCAATGGCTAAAGAGAAGTGTTATATTGAATAATGCCCATGTCTGCCCCTGACCTGAGCTATACCAAGTGTGAATGCCACCTCGGATGTGATTACCCGATGATGACTATATGACTTTCTATAGACACAAGTATCCGGATGACTTGGAGGCCCTGATTACTTTCTTCCTATGACAGTGAAGGCCTCAGCTAGAGAATGAACGATTCCAGAACCTTAATTGACATATGACATAATAGTTACTGGCAACAGTCGTAATGTATTCCCTTAGCTTCATGATGTTTAAGTAGGGAACAAAGGTCAGTTTTGTTACCATAGACCAAAAAACAACTATGTAAAATAATATGTCACCGCCAAGATGCTTTATATTATACGGTTAGTCGTATGGTATCCATCCCTTTCCCCATCTTTGGCAAAGATCCATTAAACTTGATGTAACTTTAATATGCGTTTGCGCTGTAACACATGGGGCTGTACACACGGTTAAGGCTGAGTTCCCATGTCCAGTAATCATCCATTAAATTGGATCCAGCTCAATCCATTGTGAAAACACAACTTTTTGGTCAATTTTGAAAAAATTGATTACTGGAGGATCTGTTTTTTTAACACTGGAGTCTATAGAGAACAGATCCGGTAACTGATTGATATTGAGGGACCTTTGACATCAGCGGTAATTTACAATCACAGCAGATCCGGCAGATTTTGCCGCAAAACAGCCGACTTGTGGCAAGTCCCAGTCATTCTCTTATGTGCGTCAAGTGCAGTTTTGCTGGATCCGGCACTTGCGTGAAGTAAAAAAAAAAATATTCTATACTTTTATTTTGTGGCGGCAACAAGTGCTGGATTTACTGGATCTGGCAAAACCGCCCTTGCCACACCTGACCACAAAGCCCTGTAGACTCTACGGCGTAGAGAATGAATGGGGCTTACCGGATTAGTGCTGCAAGTTGGCCATTACGCGTCAGATGCGGCAAAATTTGTCGTGATTATGAAAAACACATTGATGTGAAAGGTCCCTAAAACCAACACTTAAAAAAGTTGTGTTTGCACAGTGGATTGTGCCGGATCCGATGTAACGGATGATTACTGGACATGTGCACTCAGCCTAACCCTAAATTACAGTAGAGCATTTCCATTTGTTTCAAGTTGCAAGACTTAGGGTCTCGTCACACTTGGCGACGTTGCAGCGATCCCGACAACTATATGACCTGGTAAGGTGCGCTGGAAAGTCGCTATGTGGTCACTGGTGAGATGTCAAACAGTCAGATCAACGCAGCAACGATACAGCGACCCATATAACGACCTCGGCGGTCGTTGGGACCCTGTCACACAGCAGCTAGTCTGACGACTCAGACCTACGTGGTTATTCTGAGTCGCCAACAAGGTCGTTGTTAAGGCGTGAAACACAGCGATGCATGCTGCCCAGCGGGAACCCAACGATCAAAAAATGGTCCAGGCCATTCCGACACGATCAGCGATGTCACAGCAGGGACCCGGTCACTGCTAAGTGTCAAACATAGCTTGGTCGCTGGTGAGGTCGCTATGTGTGACTGGGCTGTATCCCGCAGTTCTTTTTCAGACAGGCCGATTCCAATTGCAAATACCCCACACTACCATTTTCTATCCCTACAATGGAGGCCAAGTAATGCCAAACCTGTCACACTAGCTGGGACTATTCCCCTTTCAATACTTCGGTCAAGAAACCGTGTCTCACTAAGGCTGGGTTCACATGGCGCAGTAATTTGCCATGCAGCAAAAACATATAGGATTTACCTGAATTCTCACAATTTTGCAATGTTGTATTTTTTTTTCTCCCAAGAATATTTTACAGATAAAGTAATTTTAAAATCAATAATTCTTCTTTTATACAAAAAGCAGAAAATCCGTTGTAAAACAGCCGTACCTTGCGGTGAAAGGTCACGAGCGCCCGATTGATCACAGAAAGCTTTTCACCAGTATTTGTCAATGTGTTAATTTTCACCATCGTTAATAAAATGAATAACAACTCCTGATGGCGGGTTCTCAATCAGTTCTACTAAACAGTCAGTGAGAAATGGAAAGCAGTAGGACGCAGCTGGGGGGGTCCGTGCACTCTGAGTTGTTTGCAGCCCCCAAAACTTGAATGTGAAGTTTTGATTCATAACATGGATGAAAATTAGACATCTTTCGTCCTTTTATTTTTGAAGGCACTCGGGTCAGCAAAACAATAAATATATAAAAACAGACCAGCACCGCCCAGGATAAGACAAGTGCAAGCCGAGACAACTAGTCAATACAACCAAACAATCCAGTTGCAGTCCGACATGCTATAATGTGTAAAGTTGAATATATATCACATTCTTTGTTATAAAATGAGGTACCTGGCACACAAATTGGCCAGTGCATGAGAGCCCAGCAGCCAACGACAAGGCGTTACCCTATGTTGGGACCCTAACCTTATATGTCTTTATCCGGGCTGAAAGCCTACAATTTTAAGGGCAGGTAGGATACATTTCAGGCTGCATAAAATTGTAGCTTGAATACAGGCAAATGCATTTATTGTCCTAACAAAGTGATACGCCTTGTCGCTGGCTGCTGGGCTCTCATGAATTGTCCAATATGTGCGCTAAGTACCTAATTTTTTAACATACCGGTACTTTCTATAGTGATAATGCAATTCCAATTTCATATACTCAGTGTTTACATATTATAGCATTTCAGAGTGCAGCTGTATTTTTTTTAGCTAAAAACACCCAGACATAGGAGACATACCCATTATAGTCTGTAGTCTATCAACGAGGTATGTGAAACCTTCAGGAACACATGAGCTGGGGGGAGAATTGCTTTAGCTTCCAGTCTGTGCTGTGTATCACTGACCCTACACCCGGGTACACGCCTGTCCGGGAATGTAGTGGATAGTTGTTATGAAGGACTGTATGACATGAAAGCATTCCGTGTTCATCTTATAGTAAAGTGACGATATGGGGTCACAGAGCTAAGGCAGCTGGTGACATAAGCCATAAATCAGCCCGGGTTTACATCATCAGGTAGATATGAAGATTTTATGGTAACAGCAGGTCCCAGTCATCGTCGATCCTTGCAGGACATGAGTGTTCCTACCCCTGATTGATCGCCCATTCACTAGAACTGGCTCCAAATCAGTCATACAGATCTAATGTTACTTAAATGAAACCATCAAACATATTCCAATGCAGATTGTTTTCTATCTGGTTTTAATAATTTTCATGTAAACTGCTAAATTCCTCTGATCAAATATTTATTAAAAAAAAAAATGATAATCCAGCACTTGTGTCTGATCAACAAAAGAGTAATAATCTTGAATTGTATCCCGAGTTCACACGTCCAGGGATCATCCATTAGATCGGATCCAGCACGATCCATTGTGAAAACACAACTTTTTTTTGGTCCGTTGTCAAAAAATTGATTACTGCAGGATCCTTTTTCTTAACATTGGAGTCTATGGAGAAACGGATCCGGTAACTGATCGCTATTTATCTTCTGTTTGAAACTGATCCAGTAAGAAAATGGATCCTTTACAGATGAAAGAAAAATGGAGGCTAAATAGCGATCAGTTACCGGATCTGTTCTCCATAGACCCCAATGTTAAATAGCGATCAGTTACCGGATCTGTTCTCCATAGACTCCAATGTTAAATAGCGATCAGTTACCGGATCCGTTGTCCGTAGACTCCAATGTTAAAAAAAAAACTGGATCCTGCCGAAATCAATTATTTTAAAGCAGACAAAAAAGTTGTGTTTATGTATCTTTTTCGCCAACGGGTTACTACTGGATCTATTTTAACGGATGATTACTGGACATGTGAACCTAGCCTAAGGGTGCCGTCACACGGGTCAATTTTATGAACGATATTGTTAGCGATCACATGCATGTGAGATCGCTAACAGTATCGTTCAGATCGCTGGTGAGCTGTCACACAGACAGACTCACCAGCGATCAATAGACCAGAGACATCGTGGAAACGATTTAAATACCACGATGTCTTGCTCCCGCTGCCAGCCTGCGGTAAGCGGGAGCAGGCTGGTCTCCAAGGTAAACTGCGGGTATCTAGGCAGCGCGCGCTACCTAGATACCCGATGTGTACTTTAGTTACCAGCCTCCTCCACTCACCGGCTGGTATCTAAGGTACACAGCGGATAACTAGGGTCCCTAGTTACCCGCTGTGTACCTTAGATACCAGCGGGTGAGCGGAGGAGGCTGGTAACTAAGGTACACATCGGGTATCTAGGCAGCGCGTGCTGCCTAGATACCCGCAGTTTACCTTGGATACCAGCTCCCAGCGCTTGTGAGAGGCGCTGGGAGCTGGCTTATCGGTCGTCTGCTGGTGTCACACGCAGCGATGCTGCGTGTCCACCAGACAACCAACGATTGATTTGAGGACAGGACCTCAAATCAAACGATGAACGATCAGCCGACTGATCGTTCATCGTTTGTAGTGTCCACACGCAATGATGTCGTTTCGACATCGTTCATGCGTCACAGAACAAGTGACTTTTGAACGATATCGGCAACGATATCGTTACGTGTGACGGTACCTTAAGACTGTCAGGAGCAGAGAAGCAGTTAAGGGACCATATGATAATTTTCAGGTCATCCTAAAATTGACACATTATATTCAGCGCTTATTGAATGCTACATGCCATTTGCCATTCATTATACAATTAGGGAAATCTCTGATCCCCAGCTCTTTGCTCTCTTTGCCCCTTGGTGCTCGGATTTTATATCCTGTAAACATTATCCAGTTGGAATGATGAGATGATGCCAGGATTATAGGTGAGTGCGGTATCCGTACCAGGAACTCCTCACCCTATAGATGCAATATCTTCTTATTTCTACATTTCTACCCCCGTATTTGACTTTTGCAGTACATAAAACCTTAGATTTGCAGCTGCAGGCCTATGTGAACATGAGATCTCAGGCCATATATTCACTAATCCAGTGATTCAGCTCTGAGTCACCATGTTACATGTCATCATGTTACATTTCACATACTAAACCGCACTTTAGAATTGATCCCCATTACATTGTGATTCATCCTCTAATTAATTGTGGTTGTGCAGCTTTACATATATCAGAAGCGCCTCAAGCACAGGAGACCTTCTCCAGGTATTCAGGGCAATCTCCAGCAAAGCATCCAGTGCCGCCCATACAATACTGGAGCGGTAATATCAATTTATAGGATATCTGTATAGCGAACATGCAGGATCGGTATGGGGGCCTAAAACAAATTTATTGGATTTATATCCATGGTACAATATTTTTGTTTTTCAGATTGCACTATATCACAGGATTTTTGGTAGTTTTTAATGTATATCATTAATCATTTTTAAATGGAAATGTATGCATTACTACTAGATTATTTCCCCCATTAGTGAAAACATACTCTTAAGACATTTACTGTAACCGGCAGAATAATGAATGCAGCACTGGAGTTTAATACAGGATGTAACATGGGATCAGTACAGGATCAGTAATGTAATGTATGTACACAGTGACTGCACCAGCAGAATAGTGAGTGCAGCTCTGGAGTATAATAGAGATTATAACTCAGGATCAGTAATGTAATGTATGTAGACAGTGACTTCACCAGCAGAATAGTGAGTGCAGCTCTGGAGTATAATAGAGATTATAACTCAGGATCAGTAATGTAATGTATGTAGACAGTGACTTCACCAGCAGAATAGTGAGTGCAGCTCTGGAGTATAATAGAGATTATAACTCAGGATCAGTAATGTAATGTATGTAGACAGTGACTTCACCAGCAGAATAGTGAGTGCAGCTCTGGAGTATAATAGAGATTATAACTCAGGATCAGTAATGTAATGTATGTAGACAGTGACTTCACCAGCAGAATAGTGAGTGCAGCTCTGGAGTATAATCCAGGAGATAACTCAGGATCAGTAATGTAATGTATGTACACAGTGACTGCACCAGCAGAATAGGGAGTACAGCTCTGGAGGATAATACAGGAGGTAACTCAGGATCAGTACAGGATAAGTAATCTAATGTATGTACACATGCACTGCATCGGCAGAGTAGTGAGTGCAGCTCTGGAGTATAATACAGGTTGTTCCTTGGGGATTAATATATGTAATGTTATGTATGTACATATCCTTGCAAAATGTGCGGTGTGCATCCTTACAATCACTAGTAGAAGAGTAAAGAAAGGCTGGTTTCATACTGGCGTTTGTGCGCGTTGTGCTGGCATCCGACCTTCTCTCCGGCTGCCTTCAGACTTGCAGATGCCTCCGCAGCGTTTTGCAGAGGCATCTGCAAGTATCTGCATGCAGACAGCGGCCCCTATGTTTATAATGGAGCGCACGGCGGTCTGCAGATGTTTGCAGACCGCCGTGCACTCTCATTGCCCGCCATTAGTGATCTGTGCGCAGGCAGATGCCTGCGCACAAATCACACACTCTCGCCCGCACCAGGGACGCAACATCTCGCGTCCCTGGTGCGGACGAGAGTGTGTGATCTGTACGCAGGCATCCGCCTGCACACAGATCACTAATGGCGGGCAATGAGAGCGCACGGCGGTCTGCAAGCATCTGCAGACCGCCGTGCACTCCATTATAAACATAGGGGCCGCTGTCTGCATGCAGATACTTGCAGATGCCTCTGCAAAACGCTGCGGAGGCATCTGCAAGTCTGAAGGCAGCCTCCAGGCATGCGGATCCGCCATATGTCCCTATTCTTAACACTGTGGACACAGGGACATGTGTAGGTATCGGCTTGTATGCGCATCCGTCCCTATGAGACTTTTTTATGTGTCCACCGAACGCATTATGTTGCGATCTTGGGGAGCATGAGGCTGCGTGAAAAATCCTAATGCGCCGTGCAGCATGAGTATGACATATGGATTCCAAAGATGTCACATCTACCTACGAATGCAAGCAGTCGGGACGGATGCGCCACTGTTGGAAAATATTCTCTCTCACTCTCTCTCACACTCTGTCATCTGGTTTACTAGTCTCCCGCTGCTACTTCCAGGGTCGCTTATTATTTACTTGCATATTCACTGATCTGTCAGGCAACCAGCCAATCACAGATGCTCTTACTCTCTGAGAGCCTCTATGATTGGCTATTGCAGTCAAACTGCATTTCCTCAATGTGGACGGTGATTGTGTTTGGTTGCCATACACATTAGTGTATGGCAACCAATCTGCCACCATAGGGTGTTATATAAATTATTTAAAAAAATTTGTGGGGCTTCGCAGTGTTTTTCAGTCTAGCCCAGTGAAAGCGGACAGTTGCGTGCTGCCACCTTCAGCTGCATAATTTTACTTTTACTTGCATTGCCAGCCAAGGTAAGACTAGGAAGCTGAGGGCTAGTATTCTCAGCAGGGTGAGGGCCCATTGTTTTAGGGCTCCCTCACACTAAAGTATAGCAGCCCGCACCCGCCTCTGAAAATGGCGCATTCATTAGAAACGGCATTTCCAGGCGCTTTATCAGGCTCTTCCAGCGGTCCTGGTGGCAGGTGGCACGCTGGGTAGTAAGGGATTAATACCAGCTTTGTTTTACCAGCTGGTATTAACGGGGAACTCTGGGGAGGGAAAACCTTTTACTAGAGTTCCTGCCCTGCTACATGATGAAGCAGAGCTGTACACTGCAGTTCTAGGACCTATAGATCGCTTATAATTCAATAAAAGTATACCTGCTCCTCAGCTTTGACCCTCCCCTCATGGGACAGAGAATTTCAGCATGTCAGCTTCATGCAGGTGCAGAGAGCAGGAGGTGTGTCAGGGCATGGATGCTGGGAGCTGCAGGATCATCCTACATTCCAGCCCCCTTACGCTTCTTTATAGGGAGGGGGCATGGCCGCCAGCCACATGGTCATACTATAATCCTGCCCCTGGATTCCTAATGTCAGGCCAAGTTAGATCCGGACATTAAGAATCTCAAATGAAGGGTTAAAAAAGACATCACAGAGAAAGATTAATTTATTAGAAATAAAAACACAGACACACTTAGAGACGCCATCTTCATTACTCCTTCCTCACCCTGCTCCCATCCACGATCCTCGTCTTGTCTGTTCTTCAACAGATGCAGCTCTGCTACCCTGTTTCCCCGAAAATAAGACTCTGTTTGATATTCATTTTTGCTCCCAAAGATGCGCTATGACTTATTTAAAGAGGGTGTCTTATTTGTCCATGAAGAAGAATTCACATTTATTGTTCTACAAAAAGAAAGAAGCATTTATCTTCCTCTTGCAGCCCCCAATACATTATCCCCATCATTCCCTTGCAGCCCCCAATATGCCAATACGGTATCCTCATCATTCCCTTGCAGCCCCCAATAAGCGAAAACGGTATCCCCATCATCCCCTTGCGGCCCTCAATACGGTATCCCCATCATCCCCTTGTACCCCCAATATGGTATCCTCATCAACCCCATCATCCCCCAATATGGTATCAGCATCAAAACACACACCCACACAGGTACATTTCTCACCGGTCCGCCGCTGCATTCTAGGGCCGCTCTCGGCTCCCTGCCCCTGCTGTTGTCCCGGTGCCCACTGATGCATTTATTTCAGTTCCTCTCTCATGTCCCCTGTCTGAGATGCCATTGGGCATCAAGCAGCCGCTGGGCAGCCAATCACAAGCCGGTGCTGTCAGGCGGCCAATCACAAGCCAGCAGCCGCCAGACGGCCAAGCACAGGCCAGCAAATGATGTCATGCGCCGAGGCTGCTGGCCTGTAATTGGCCGCCCGACGGAACCGTACACCTACTGCATCTGAGGCAGGGAGATGAGAGCAATGCAGTAATACATGCATCGGTGGCACCGGGACAATCGCAGGGGGCTGGAGGATGACTCACAGCTGCATGTCCCAGTCTTCTGATCGGCGGGCATGCAGTGCTACAATACATTAGTATGCCTTATTTTCAGGGGGTGCCTTATATTCATCAGGACAGCAAACCCCCCCAGTACATCTTATTTTGAGTGGGGCGCCTTATTTTCAGGGAAACACGGTACATCAGAGACCACGGGGAGGAAGAATGCTTCGGCTCCCCGTGATCTCTGATCACTGAATGATTGAGACCTGCTGCATGGTAAGCGGTGACCAAATGCTAGTGTGAAACTAGCCTAACCTGCATTTTATCTTGAATCCATCTAAAAGTGAGACAGGGTTTAGCATTGAAAGGTTAAAAATGTTGTTTCTGTCAGGTCAACGTGCTGATTGTTAAAGGTGTCGGTAAATTATCACAGTCTCTGGTGTTTACATGGAGAATACCCAGTGAGAAAAAAAGTGATCAGGGAAGTAGTGGCGTAATTGGAACATGTTATCTAGTATCAAAGTTTCTATTATTGGTTGTTCTGTTTTGATTTTGTCTAGTTTGTTCAACATGTTGATAAATTATTTCCATTTGTTTAATCTCAATCTGCTTGCGTTCAGATATGGCTGATACAGATTTAGGGCCGCTGTTTCGGTCGTTGTACATCCCTATGGAAGGAGTACTGGGGACTGAGATGATCTTGACCTCTAGATTGTATCCAGTATTCATACAGTTGGAGTACTGGGGCTGGGATGATCTTGACCTCTAGATTGTATTCAGTATTTGACAGTTGGAGTAATGGGGATTGAGATAATCTTCACCTCTAGATTGTATCCAGTATTCGTACAGTTGGAGTACTGGGGGCTGAGATGATCTTGACCTCTAGATTGTATCCAGTATTCGTACAGTTGGAGTACTGGGGGCTGAGATGATCTTGACCTCTAGATTGTATCCAGTATTCGTACAGTTGGAGTACTGGGGGCTGAGATGATCTTGACCTCTAGATTGTATCCAGTATTCGTACGGTTGGAGTACTGGGGCTAGGATGATCTTGTCCTCTAGATTGTATACAGTATTCATACAGTTGGAGTACTGGGGCTGGGATGATCTTGACCTCTAGATTGTATCCAATATTCGTACAGTTGGAGTACTGGGGACTGAGATGATCTTGACCTCTAGATTGTATCCAGTATTCGTACAGTTGGAGTACTGGGGGCTGAGATGATCTTGACCTCTAGATTATATCCAGTATTCGTACGGTTGGAGTACTGGGGACTGAGATGATCTTGGCCTCTAGATTGTCTCCAGTATTCATACAGTTGGAGTACTTGGGGCTGAGATGATCTTGGCCTCTAGATTGTATCCAGTATTCATACAGTTGGAGTACTGGGGGCTGAGATGATCTTGACCTCTAGACTGTATCCAGTATTCATACAGTTGGAGTACTGGGGCTGGGATGATCTTGTCCTCTAGATTGTATCCAGTATTCGTACAGTTGGAGTACTGGGGCTGGGATGATCTTGTCCTCTAGATTGTATCCAGTATTCGTACAGTTGGAGTACTGGGGGCTGAGATGATCTTGACCTCTAGACTGTATCCAGTATTCATACAGTTGGAGTACTGGGGCTGGGATGATCTTGTCCTCTAGATTGTATCCAGTATTCGTACAGTTGGAGTACTGGGGCTGGGATGATCTTGTCCTCTAGATTGTATCCAGTATTCGTACAGTTGGAGTACTGGGGGCTGGGATGATCTTGTCCTCTAGATTGTATCCAGTATTCATACAGTTGGAGTACTGGGGCTGGGATGATCTTGTCCTCTAGATTGTATCCAGTATTCGTACAGTTGGAGTACTGGGGGCTGGGATGATCTTGACCTCTAGATTGTATCCAGTATTCGTACAGTTGAAGTACTGGGGGCTGAGATGATCTTGACCTCTAGATTGTATCCAGTATTCGTACAGTTGGAGTACTGGGGCTGAGATGATCTTGACCTCTAGGTTGTATCCAGTATTCGTACAGTTGGAGTACTGGGGCTGAGATGATCTTGACCTCTAGATTGTATCCAGTATTCGTACAGTTGGAGTACTGGGGCTTAGATGATCTTGACCTGTAGATTGTATCCAGTATTTGTACAGTTGGAGTACTGGGAGCTGAGATGATCTTGGCCTCTAGATTGTATCCAGTATTCATACAGTTGGAGTACTGGGGGCTGAGATGATCTTGGCCTCTAGATTGTATCCAGTATTTGTACAGTTGTGGTGAGGATTGGTTGCGGTTTCTAATGATGTTGTGTGGTCCGGGGAACGTTAACAAGACACAACCTGTTAATCATCTCTTACCTTCTCTTCCTTCACTACTCTCAGATTTCCTTCATCTCATTCCCAGAATTCTTCTTTTCTGTACACCCCCTTTCTCCCTTTCTTTAGTACTTTGTTGACAGGTTAGTGGTTACAATCTCCTGTCAGATGTTAAACTCTTGTGCTGGCATCTCTCTCCTTCTCATTTTGCCGTGAGGCAATTCCAAGGAATTGAGAACTAATCGACTTGACTGTCAACCTGGTAGAGGATCAGCTACAAACCTCTAAGATGCACCACGGCTCAATATATGTTGTCTTATGTCTTGACATTACCTGAAGGGAAATAATATTAAGATTTCAATATTGCCCTCATCGGATTTAGCATTAAGTTTATGCTGTTTTTTAAAGTAACTCTTCCGATAAAATTATAATTTGTATTTGAGTAAATTGTTTTTTGTTGCATTAAAGGAAATCTCTCAGCAGGTTTTTGCTATGTAATCTGAACATAGCATGCTGTAAGGGTTAACACACAGATTTCAGTGATTTGTGTCTTATCACACTATGTTCTATTGTTTACCTGCAGTGTTTGTTTTAGCGTCTGGAGATTATCATTGCCATATTAGGTCAGCTAGAGATTAGCATTTCCTGGACTTAGAGTAGTTTATAGAAAGGGACATAACTGGTAACTAAATTGATCCAATGAGACAAGTTTAAAGGGAACCTGTCCCCGTCTTTGGGCATTTTAAACTGTGCCCACCAGCTTACACATAATGAAAATGGGGTTCTTGTAACCCCTCTATGTGCCCAGACGTGTCCCTCATAACTGCGAAAATAAGCTGATCGCTGGTCGTTGGCACCTGTCATACGCAGCGACATCGCTACGAAGTCGCTGCAACATCACAAAACCGGTGATGTTGCAACGATATCATTAGCGATCTTGTTGCGTGTAAACCGGCCATAAGTCATATGATAAGGATTGGTAAAGGGTCGTTTTTGACTTTTAGGATTGCTACTTCCAATAGGTGGCACTAGAGTTCAAGTCTACTTCCTCTCTGAAGACATATTTTGCATGCAGTAATATGGAAAATTCTGAAGGGTTTACAAAGTTTTAAGACCTGCTATAGATATTTATGCTTTAGTCTGTGCCTTTGTTTCATATGTAAAAATATTGAACACTAAGTGATAATAAGACGTATCATGGAAGACTATCACATGTTATGTAATTGTACCCGAGTGATAACAAAATAGAAGGAAGCCTATAATTGTAATATCCAGAATTTCATAAGAGGAAGTATCATTCATTTCATATGTAAAAGAAGCGATGTGATCAGGATTTCTCATTCTTCCCTTTCCTGCTGGGGCACATTTCACCACTTACATTATGACTCTTTATTGATCCTTTGCACGTCACCATTGTGCCAACACTGTGTTCACGGCATGTTAATTGGACTATGGGAATTCTGCGATTTCTTACAACTGGTTTTATCCCTGTTCTAACTAAACAGACATTGGACATTTATTATTTGTACATCCATCTTGTATAACTGAATTATTGCAGAAATGTTGCATTGAGAGCTCCTCGCTCCTTCCCACGCTTTGCAGGCTGGTTGCTTTTGCACGTTACATCGGTGGCTTTTCGCTATATCTTGCTCTAATCCTTCCAGGTCGTGGGGCCCGAGACATATAGGCACACTCCTCATTATACAGATTCCTATTCTTAGTTGCCCCATGAAATATACATTACATGAGTGATGGGTAATGCTATCGTTATATAAATATTAGTGAGACATTTTTCCCAGAAATGGCATGACTGATGAGGAGACAGCGCAGGGGAACGGCTCACGTCGTCCTTTCTGGATCTTTTGGGCATAAAGGACAACAGAATATCCGAGCAGCACGGAGCATTCGTCAGTGCTTCAAATGATGTACTGGTGTTAGGTGTCTCAGTGGTTAGGACTAGTGATGAGCGAGCACTACAATGATTGGTACTCGATGGGTCATGGGGAGAGTGGTCATCAAACTTCATTACCTGATCAAGACAGCAGCAGCTAAGACATAATCCGTGCCGGTACAAAAGAAATAAACACATTTCAAATACCATAGACTCCAGAGCAGTCGACTCGTGACAATAGCTTATTGGACTTTTACTGCATATTGGAGTTTAAAAACCCCACTGTATGCCCTGTTTTAGTTTGCTCATTTGCCATGCTTTGCACTGCAGCTTCATTCACCTAAATTAGTTGTGTATTAGTACAAATTCAGCAAGAAGTAAGTGCATGGGGAAAGTATTTCCTATGCTCCGAATTGTGCCGAAGTAATGTGAGAATTCATGTGAATTTGCATCTTTGTGATACCCATACAATGACTATTAACTGCACATTTTATGATCCATCGTATTCTAAAGGCCCAGTCACACATAACGACGCACCAGCGATCCCGATAACGAAGTGCAGAGATCGCTGGTGGGTCGTTTTTTACATCGCTGATAAGATGTCAAACAGGTATCTCACCAGCGATCCAGAATTATACTGAGGTCGTTGGGAAGTGTCACTCCATAGCGTAGCATTGAGATCGTTGGTCGTTATCTCTGTCAAACACAACGATGTAGCGTTCCCAGCGGGAGCGCAACGATGTAGAAATGATCCAGAGCAGTGTGTAACGATCAACGATCTCACAGCAGGGGCCAGATCGTTGGTGCGTGTCACACAGAACGAGATCGCTAACGGGATCGCTGTTGCGTCACAAAATCTGTGACTTTACAGCGATCTCATAAGCGATCTCGTTATGTGTGACCAGGCTTTTAGGGCCCTTTCACATCAGCAGTTTACACTGATGTGCGGCAGATCCGGCAGGTGGCGCTGCATCTGCCGCCTAACGCTGGCTTGCGGCCCGGATCCGGCAAGTGCCATGTATTGTCTATAGGGCTTATGGTCCGGTGCGGTTCTGACGGATGCGGCAGATCCAGCACTTGCAGCACTTTTTTTCGCGGCCGCAAGTGCGGATCTGCCGCACATTGGCGTAAACCGCTGATGTGAAAGGAGCCTTAATATTGTATCAATTACCTGCTGAAAGGCCATAAATTTCCTTCTTCAAAGAGTAAATCCACCTTCCACTCCACAGCAGCAGCAATGTGAGTTTGAGTGGTGGATTTCTGCTGCACATTATCCCCACAGCCACGGTGAGTCTGAATAGTGTAAATCCTCAATGTGTGAACATTGCCTAATAGGGGAAAGCTGCAGCGATCTCCCAATCTCTATAATCATCATGTTTCTATCCACAATATTATTCCATATCTAAACATTGCTTTTCTTTTTCAGAATATGATCGTCTCGGATTTCTACTTAAATTGGATTCAAAGCTGTAAGTTCAATTACTCTTCACTCACTTGTTGCTTGTGATGTTTAATGCTTTGCCATTACATGTTCTCCGGATTTCTGCAAGAAAAATGCTGACTGTATTAAACTTTATATTAGTAGAGGAAAGTATCATCTTCTAGGAGGCAGCTTGCATTTTTTCTTTCTAATCTTGAAGTCTTTGTAAAACTTCCTTAAATGGAATTTGTCAGGTTTTTGCTATGTAAGCTGAGGACAGCATGCTGTAAGGGTTATTAACTTTATTTTTCGTCTACCGGAAGCCACCTGGCTTTTCAGTCATGGAGGCGTGGCCGGAGCAGGAAATTAACTTTATTTCTACCGGAAGCACCTGGCTTTCAGTCATGGAGGCGTGGATCCGGAGCAGTGAAAATTAACTTTATTTTACCGGAAGCACCTGGCTTTCAGTCATGGAGGCGTGGCCGGAGCAGGAAATTAACTTTATTTTTACCGGAAGCACCTGGCTTTCAGTCATGGAGGCGTGGCCGGAGCAGTTTCTGTCACCACTCAGTACATAGTGAGTGGCGGCTGTAACCACACCCCTAGCACTGATTGACAGTTGGCTCTACAGTACATGAGTGCAGAGTCGGCTCTCAATCAGTGCCGGGCGTGGTTACAGCCGCCACTCACCATGTACTGAGCGGTGACTGAAACTACTCCGGCCACACCTCCATGACTGAAAGCCAGAGGCTGCTGATCGGAATAAAGTTGATTGGGTGGGGTTTTAAGGGGGTAGTGTCAGTGAGAGGGAGTTTAATAGAGTGACACTGTGCCACTCTGTCTATGAGACTGACAGTATCCCAAACTACAGCACCCGGCTGCTCGATCAGGGCTTTACTCAAATTCTTCTTGAGGATATGTAGTTAAGACTTGAAGGTATCAGGACCTTGTCGTAGTGGTCCCAGTGGTCGGACCCCCAGTGATCGAATATTTATCACCCATTTTTCTGAGGCAAACTCTTTTAACGGATCTAATGTCTGAGTTTCCATCTTTAAAAGCCAGATGCTGTTTTTTTTATGAGTTGCCCAATAAATTGTGAAGAGGAACATTTGGCTGATCTTACATCTGGAGCCATCATGTGCTGGACTAGAATAGGCTGGAGAAGAATGTGATCCATCAATTCACCGGAGACTGATAACATCAATAAAAAAGCGAAAACAGAAAATGATGAGTAGATGTGAACGATTTATCAATCCACATGATGTAGAGCTGTAATTAAATCCATGTACAAGTCTTCAATCAAAATATGGTTATTCTAATGGGTTGTCTCAACTTTACTGCCTCATCTAAGATAACTGTTGGCTTTCTCTTCCAACTCCCCCTGACACATGGGCTTATTTGTCCAACAGCCAACACTCTCCAACAGCCAAGGAGTCTTTTGTTTTGCAAGAGGTTGATGGGAGACATCCACTGCCAGACACCTCATTAGTGGTGTATCTCCAGCGAAAACAAAAAATTCTGTTGGAATTTAGCTCCAGATCCAGGACGTCCCCAGATGAGTTATCTGATTCTGCCAAACAGGTTGGTTGAGCCGTATGAGGGCCTCAAAACAAGTTGCCCTTTCAATCAGCTCTTGGTGCCCTCTTTGGCTTGGCAATCTCCCCCCTAAGAGCCCTTGTTGGAGACCACGTACCTACCTAAATTGGATTTTCTGCTGTGCTCTGATGTTCTGACAAACTATATTGACTATTCTCATGTGTAGGGCAAGAAAACTGTATCCTGTCTGCGGAGCCATATGAAGGACCTGTCTTGATTACACAGATCTTCTTTTTGATACGGTAGCAGAAGAGTGGAGGTGTTGATAGGTGACGTAGACCTCTATGGACGCTTTGACCAGGGCAGAAGGTCGGTAAGCCAAGCGTCCAACTCTTCAATTTCCCGGAATCTGCCTCCAACTCCACCAAAATGGACATCGGCTCCGACTCCACAATCAGGGCTGTGAAGTCAATAAGCCAAACATCCGACTGAGACTCCTCAACTTCCATGAATCTGACTCCACGACTACGACTCCATCAAAATGGACACAGACTCCAACACCACTGCCGGAATTTATTTTTAATATTTCCGTAATCTGTTTAATGGCAATGTCACATCTGCAGCTTCTTTTATCCCCCTCATCTTAAAGTGCATGAGCTCAAAGTGGTAAATTTCTGATTTATTATTATTATTATATTATTAGGTATTTATATAGCGCTATTAGGATACATGGTGCTGTACAAGTTAGAGGGTAGACAAAGACAAGTGGTCGAAAAACGACTACAAATCGACAAAAACAATCTAGAGATTTAAACCTCATCTCCTTGATGCAGGGGATCTCCTTTTTGGCTGATGAGGGCCACGTCCCGCCACATTCATGATGATTTATCCGCTAGATGACAGGGGCTCCCGCCTCATACATTCCAGCTGTACGCCCCTTCCCTGATACCAGACATGCTGTTGACTATAAAACCCGGTATTATAATGCTGCGCTGTCACCTGTAGCCGGCTGTAAATCCTACAGGAATCGTGTCATTTTTACGATGGTTTTGGACACGTAGGTGCACTCTATTGTTGGGGGATATTTACTTTTCTGCCACTTTTCAACAATGATGGAAATGTGAACATCTGGGATCTGCTCAGTACCATGGAACTGAAGCTGTATAATTGATCACACGGTTCTTACATCAAAGACATTAATGTGGAAACCTAATTCTGTTTTCTCCTTTGATTAATCTGGGCAGATGTTGATCAGAAACATATAGCAAAAGTTCCAGCCTCTGGGTGCCACTTATATCTCATTGCACAATGTTTCCACCCTAGGTCATTGTTGGCGGAGTCTACAAATCTGTTTGCACAGACTGATCTGTATAGAGGAAACTGGAAAGAAAATAAAGGTGGACAATAGGGTTTAAAAACCGATAAAAATGGAGTGTATTGTTCCGCTCACCTGGTATGGTGCTGAGAAGTCACAGCAACTGGTGAAGACAGATGAAACCCGCACGGTTTACAGCAGTCCCCATAGACGTATCCAAATCAAGCAGGAGGAGAAATGGGGTATATAACCGCACTACCGAGCACAAGTAAAATTAATATTATATTATTTTATGAGTGTGATCTTTATTTCTACGCGTTTCGGAGTCTACGCTCATCCTTCAGGAAAAATCACAGTTGTGCATGAGTAGAAACGCATAGAAATAAAGGTCACATTTAGAAAATAATCTTATATTAACTTTATTCGTGCCCGTAGCGCTGTTATATACTTCATTTCCCCTCCTGCTTCGTTTGGATGCACGGACCTATCGGCAGCCCTATGTTGATCAGTAAACATTTAGCGATGGTGGTCGTTTCATAGCCTATTTACACAGGGAGAGGGTGGGAAACGATGCCCACCAGGTGATCTGTCATAAATTATTCTGTGCACGTGTGCTGCTGAGAACAATGGCATCCTGAGTGTTTACCCAGTGCAATTCACCACTGAGAGTGTAGATCTTTTACTCTGCAAAAAAGATAATCTGACCCGATGATATTTGACAGATTCTAAAAGAAAAAACGGTTGCCATTTTTTTATATCGAGATCTTCATTAAAAAAACAAGATTAGTAAGCTTGCTATTTCCATAATGGTCCTGGGGCAGTTTTAGATTTGTACTTCCTGTTCTTTCAGTAAGAGTTTTCAGCAGGCTCTTTATCAGCAGAGGCAGGATTGTAACAACAAGTACGGTAATACCTCTATAAACAAAGGATCCACCAATCAGAAATGTCACAGCTCTCCACCATTCAACATGATCTTTGGACACCGCTCATTAGATGCCTCAACTAGTGATGAGCGAGCACCACCATGCTCGGTTGCTCTGTTAAGAACAGTTGGACGACTCAAGTACCCAACTATATTGAAAGTCAATGGGGAACTCGATCATTTTCCCTGATTTTACAGAAAAATGCTTGAGTTCCCCATTGACTTCCTTTTTACTCGGGTACTCATGTTGTGCATCCAACTGCTCTTAACAAGTACCAGGCACCCGAGCATGGCAGTGTTCATTTATCACTTTCCTCAATGCAAAAGATAAGACCCAAGTCTGTTCATTGTGGATTATGTTGAATTTCTAAAATGTGAATAGTCTAACAAAGCCTCAGTGGCCAGAATGAAAATTGCAAATTTAGTTTATATTTTTTTTACTTTTAATACAGTTACGATATGGGAAAAAAACTTTGCCAAAATACAAATATAAAACAAATACAAAAATATGGTTTAAGCAATAGGTAATAGTTGATACTGGTTGTATACACAGATATTTGGGTGTAAAAGTGTGCACAGGATATACATTACATACATTGTCACATGAATGAAGTAGGAAGATAGGTGGGATGCATGTATGGCGATCCAGTGACATGGCGCCTCATTGTGTGTCCTGCGCCCGACTCCATATTATATTACTATTGTATCTGCACTACAAGAGAGCCTTCACTCATCCCCGCATCGTGCGCCTCGCTGACTCTGCTGACTCTTCTCCTTCCTCACTTCCCATCTCGGCTACAATTAATGAATTCTTGCTGTAAGACCCCGAACCGTATGGGAAAAGACAGAGAGGGCAGAGAGGCGGCCGGATACTCTTACAGTGAAATAAACTCCTAGAATTCTCATTATGTCTGTTTCCTATTATCACAAAGATAAACTGAATTGATTGAGATGTACAATGTATCTTCATCCCTTGAGTAATATGATGCGGTCAATCAAAGTGTTTTGATAACTTGTGAATAATTATAGCTCACGTCCAATGAGAAAATCGACTGCGTTATTTACAACTTAGTCATTTAAAAAACTTGACGTCCTCAACCCTGGATCCAGCTCCACGCCACTGGACTCGAGTACAGCTGTCTGTATGTAGATTTATCAAAGGGATCTACTACTGGGATAACCCCCTATCCATCGGTATATTTTCCTAAGGTTACTTTCACACTTGTGTTTTTGAAATCAGGCAGAATTCCGCCTTTTTTGAGAAATACCAGATCCGGCAACATTGTATTACCGAACAATGAATTTTCTATGGATTTCCAGAAATGTGCGTTGTCTTCCAGTTGCATCTTTTTCTGCCAGATACTGATAAATCTGGCACTTCAGGCCTTTTTATTCCCGCATTTAGCAGCGTTGATTTGTCCAGTATCCGCATGCCTACCGAGCAGTTGAGCAGTGAAAACCTGGATTTGACAAAAATGCAGATGTGAAAGTACCCTATGTAAATAATGACCTATACTCACCTCTGATGTCAGCGCTATTGCAGCAGAGATGGCACTGGCTCTCCCGAGGCTCACTTGACATTGTCATGCAATCCCATTGATACTTTACTGTTGCCTCATTAAAATGTAATTGGCATGTGGAGGAGGTGTAGGAGCAGCTGCAGCTCTCACTTTTTCTAAGATGTCTGATTTGGGATCAGACATCCAGAGAAATCGTGGGATATAACAAACTGCTGAAATTGCATCGCCATGGGAGGTGAGTATAGATGTTATTCTTTTACTTGGGGGAAACGTACTAATTGAGAAGGGGTTGTCCAAGTAGTCCCTTTAAGTAGTTGAAGGTCT
The DNA here is from genome assembly GCA_033576535.1 of Allobates femoralis. Classification (NCBI taxonomy): domain Eukaryota; kingdom Metazoa; phylum Chordata; class Amphibia; order Anura; family Aromobatidae; genus Allobates; species Allobates femoralis. The sequence continues at coordinate 154,295,405 of JARQOC010000007.1, forward strand.
GGACCACAGAGTTTAGCTGATGGAAAGCCAATTGCAATAATATTGACTAGACTATTATTGGCTGAATAAAATTTAGTAATGGTTACATACTCATAGAAGTGTCTAAAAAGCACTGCCCCATCCTTTCCCTTGTATAAAAAAGGGCACACAATCTTTGTTTCCGATAGGCCGGCAAGCCAGATAGCAGCTTCAACTAAATGGTAAATGGCTTAAAATATCCAACAAGTGTTTGATCCATTTTTGGCTGATTTTGGGAATGTATATGTCACCTTCACGTCATCGCATAGCGGCAGATGCAGTAATTACTGCTCAAAGTAGAGCTAAAGTACTAAGAAAGCTAAAAGAGCTGAATTCTGCACAATGGATGCAGACCGGTCCACAGAGGACTGATCAACCATACTTGTCTAATAGACCTTGTTCTATGTGATTCAGTAGTCTGTATCGTGTTAAAGCCGGTTTTATGGCTTCAGGTTTTAATCATGGCATTAAAAAGCTGACTTTCAGGATTTTTGCTGAATCACGGCAGATCCAGCAGATTTATCGCATCTGCCGCAAAATGGCCAAATTACGGCAAGCCCCCAGTCATTCTTTATAGGACTTGTGGCAAGTGCAGTTTTTGCCGCGATCCTGCAAATCCGGGTCTTGCAGCAAGTTAAAAAAACGCAGCTAACTGTGGTTTTTTGACTTGCCGTAAGTGCCGGATTTGCCAGATTGTGGCAAAAACCGCACCTGCCGCAAGTCCCATAGAGATTGAGTGGTGGCTTGCTGCAAGTCGGCTATTACACGGCAGATGCGGTAAATCTGCCGCGATTCAGCAGGTCTTACCACAAGACCGGATTTGCCAGATTGCAGAAAAAAACGCACTTGCCGGCAAGCCCCATTCATTCCCTATAGGACTTGTGTTAAGGTGTGGCAAGTGCGGTTTTGCTAGATCGGTAGATCCAGTACTTGCGGCCACACAAAAAAACGCTGTTAGCAGCATTTTTTTTGCAGTGCCGCAAGTGCTGGATTCAGCAATACCACACTTGCCGCACCTGATTGCAAGCCCCATAGAGAATGAATGGGGCTTGCTGGATCGGTGCCTCAAGTCGGCAGATCCGGCATGTGCGGCAACATCTGCTGGATCTGCCGTGAATCACATTTTACCTCTGATGTGAAAGCAGTCTAAAGGGCCCGTCACACGGGACGATATCGTTAACGATATCGTTGGTACGTCACTGATTTTGGGGCGGTGCAGCGACGTCATTGCGTGTTACTGAACATGTTCAAAAAACCTGTCGTCCATCGTCAGGTCAACCTGCTGCATTGGCGAGTATGACACCTTGATAACGATGTGTTTACGACTTCGCCTATTCAGAACTGGAGAACGTAGGCGACCGCAAGTGTCGTTGGCGTGTCGCGGAATCGTTGCTGCGTCGTTCTCGATATCAGTACGTGTGACACCTCACTAGCGATCATTCAACATCGTTCCAGCGATGTAGGTCAAGTCGGATCGGTGCTCGGTTCGCCGGCACATTGAAGCGTTAAGTAATCTTTGGTCCCTACAAGCCTTCTTAAATTGGTGACTCATGTAATCTGAAGTGGGCTGGCTACTAGAGCCTGTAGTTGATGTTAGGCAGTGCTTCTTTAGTTACCAAACTGTCAGCCATGACTCAGAGCCGTCAGCCACATCATTCCCAGGGCACTTTGTATTAGTCATCATCATTTTCTATCGTAGGTGGAGTATCGCTTTAAGATGAAATGTGATCTTGTAGGGTTTTTTGTCTCTTGCTCAGGTATCCTGCCCAGGGCCAGAGACACAATCCAGATACGAGGCCACAGGACAAAAGGTGGCGTCGTTATGTAACTCTGCCTACACCTTTGTCTGGAGACAAATCACATCACTGTCACATTACTCATTGATGAAGCAGGATAATGGTGAAGGGGTATTCAGCCTCTCGCACTTAGGGCCACTCACACGTCCGTTTTCCACATACGTTTCTATCCTTAGATTTTAACATAGAAGGTGTACCTATTTTAGTCTATGGAGCTGTTCACATATCCGGTTTTATTGCAAACCTCATGATTACAAAAATATCACAGAGACACGTCCTTTTTGAGCCCATGTCATGGATCAAAATTACCCATAAAAGTTGGTGGGTCAGTGAAAATCATTGATAATAATATTTATATAGCGCCAACATATTCCGCAGCACTTTATAGGTATACAGGGACGTGTACAGACAATATGGACGTTGCAGAATAGCACACAGATCAGTTACAGGAGTGAGGACCCTGCTCACAAGTTATAACTATGAGGAAATGGGAGAAACACAATAGGAAGAAGTTGCTTATCCTGTATGGTCCGCCATCATTATAATAAATAGCCATGGAGGATGTGAATAGGAAGATTGTGAGTAAAAATTAGAAAGGGAGAACAGTGGAGCAGTAGGTTAGTGAGTTGAGCTGATAAACCTGTCTAAAGAGATGTGTCTTTAGCACATGCTTAAAAATGTGTGGGCTAGGTATTAATTGGATTATCTGAAGAAACACATTCCAGAAAACTGGCGCAGCACGAGAAGAGTCCTGGAGACGAAAGTGAGAGGTTTGGATTTTGGAGGATATTAGTCTTAGATCATTTGCAGAATGGAGAGAATGAGTAGGGTGGTTGACAGAGATGAGAAAGGAGATATAGAGCGGTGCAGAACTGTGGAGAGCAGTGTGGGTGAGAGAGATACGTTTATATTGTACTGTGTAGCAGATGGGCAGCCAGTGCAATGATTGGCACAGGGTGGAGGCGTCGGTGTAGCGGCTGGACAGGATTATGACCCTGACTTCCACATTCAGGGTGGATCGAAAATTATAAAGTTTGGTTAGAGTGAGATCGGTATACAGTTGCAGTAGTCCAGATGAGAATGGATTAGAGGGAAAAAGGAGTTTTTGCAGTTTCAGAAGGTGAGAAAAGGTTGAATTCTGGAATGTTTTTAAGATGCAGGTGTCATGAGTGAATAATGACTGGATATAGGACAGCACATGGATGCCATCAGTGTGCAGTCCGTGCCACGTCTGTCATTAACATTGTAATGGAAAGCAGAAGCTTTGTAGTTTATTTATTTTATATGTGAAAATCATGGAGAACTGTGACGATAAAAACTAAAACACGGATCAAACACTGATGACACTTAGACCGTTTTTTGTGCACTCATTGACGTGTGAATAAGGCCTTACTTTGACACAACGGCATAGCAAGCGGATTGGGCCTGTGCTGAGAACAAGTAAAACACCTTACACCTGGTCTGTCTAAATATGTTGCTATTCACAGTTGTGAAGAATTTCCACGGCTGCAGATGTCCATGTGTTCCCCACATTATGGGAAATAATATAGACATGTAAACACTATTCTACCTTCTGCACACTGCATATAACCTGGCATCCATTCACATCCATGGCTTCATGTTCTTCTGGGGTGGTTTTGCCATCACTTCTCATCTAGTCACAATAATGCAAGCTTTAGCAATATTGCCCTATGACAGCCCATTATCTGGTTTAGTCTTCTTTTTAAGTCGTGTGAACAGTTCAAGTCAGATTGTATCCAAATGTTGCTAGAGAAAACAAGTCCTAGTAGGAACAAGAATGAGGGTAACCGATATGGAAAAAAACATATCAAGGGTAAAACATCAATAAGAAATCACCCAAAGACAGTCATCCTCCCAGGGTTCAGCACTGAGTCTCCTTCATAGCTTCCTGTGTCTATTATTATATGCAAAGTTCATGTCATGTTAACAGCACTGCAGCCCATCAGATCACCCAGCAGATCATGCAATCTTACCAGGCAGATCAGCTGAGTTCACTGATGGCTGCAGTGCTATTGACGTGACGTCTGTGTTGCAGAGAATGACTAGCCGTGACTACTCTGCTCTAGACCTGGGAGGGTAACTAAAACACAGTTTTGTGACTCTATTCACTACAACAACAAGGTTGTGACACAGTGACTACTTACAGCACTAGAGTCAGCAGGGCGGAATGGTAATCTGGGGTCAGTTTTAGGAGAATTTGCAGTATACCGGGATGCTTAAACAGGTCACGGACCAGGGGACAAAATATCAGGAGAAAGGTAACAGGTACAAAAGTGGAATCAAACAACAGTCTAGGTCAGAGAACAGAGATCAGAGTAGACACAGGAGAGCAGGCCACACAGCACTCCAAGCAAAATGTACGACTGGCAGGATTTTGGGGAAAGCTGCTCAATTAAGTAACAGAGCAATCACTGGAAAATAAAAAGACCCAAATAATCCAACCCCTCCCAGATCCAGCATTGATAATTGCTTTGAACATAAACATTCTGACACTCGGTACCAGTAACAACCAACATACTTACAGTGCTGTGTGGCGGGATCATGGCAGGTTTTTTTTATTTTTAAGTAACTGTGCCTGGACACATGAAGTTTTCTAAAAATGGAAAGCCCCTTTATATGATGGGACTATGTTTAATGGTGAAGGTGCTGCTTCAGGCCACAATGCCTACTGATCAATGCAACTTTGTGAGATTTACCTGATTCCATGTTACTCTGGCTTCTGTGCTTATAAATCTCCACGATCCGCAGGTTCAGTCAGTGCCATGAGATGGATCAGGTTGGATTTCATTAGACAGATGTGAAGGTTTAACCAGTGAATGAGTGAAAACAAAGCCTCCGGTTCTGGCTCTGTCCTGAAACCTGATCTTCCCCAGAAAATTAACATCTGCACCTCCCGGTACTTGATTGGGGATGGGGTGGGGAGAAGGGGCAATCATCCTCCAGACCCAAGTAATGAAACTTGACCTTAAACATAGAAACTCATAAAATATGCCCAGAGTTGTGCGGAGGCATGAGGTTTATGTTTCTTTTACTACTTTTAATAGTTTTACTATATAAAACTGGAAAAAAAAAAACATTTATCATGTTCTCTCCTGAACGAGTCCAGGACCAAGAGACCCGTAAGATGTTTATTCACTTGAGCAGAGACGCAGCCATGTTTTCTTTATAGAAAAGTGTCTACTTTATGGAAAGCTTCTAGAATTGCTTGACACAGAAAACGGGCACGATGCTTGTTAATATACAGTCTGGTCACTATTTTATGGCATGTTCTTCTCCTCGACCATTGTTTTTGCTTTAATTTTGTTACAAGAGTACATCATATTTATAAGGTGATTAAATATTCCCTACCAATTGCAATTCAGGACAGGTGTACGATCTAGTCTTTGCTGTATGCTGGGAGCTCAGTGATTAGTTCTACCTTTCCAAACTTTTTAATTATTGGACGTCAAGTGCTAAGATGTTACATTTCCCCACAAGAATGACAGACGTCTACTCTAGGTCATCTACTTGTTTCTGATCAGTCGTTTAAATGTGGATTAAATTTGACTTTTTGCCTTTATTGCACACATTTAATAGGACACAAGCACGTTTAGAAATCTGGCGTATTTATAGTTTATATTCTGAAAAATATATATAGTGAAAGTGATAATCTTCCATCCTTGAAAATCCAAAACCATTGGGTGTTCTTGAAGTTAATGTCTATTAGGGCAGCTGCAGACAGCCGTAGATTCTCTCTCGTCCGAGAGAAATGAGCCGATTTTGCATATGACACCAAGATGAAACTCTGATCCAAGTATGATCAGACGGTCAGCATAGTGTGAACCAGGTCTCTGGATGAGAGAAGCGGATCACAATGTGAGGAGAACATGGAACAGCAATGTATCCTTGTTCTCCTTTGTGCCAGTCTGTGGAAATCAGACTGCACTCACTTGTCATCCGAGTGCAGTCCAATGTTTTCCATGAACTCATTGACTTCCATAGCCGAGTGTGATCCCAATATAGATCAAACTCGGACATGCATGCGTTTTTTTTCTTGTCCAAGGGAAAATCTTTGATGATATGATTGGTAAATATAAACCTGACCCAACGCATGTTGGGAGCTGTGCATCCCTGATGAAGCTACTATGAGTGGCAAAACGTGTTATCAGGTTTATTTTCATCCTCCATATTCTACCTGAAGCCAACATTATGGATAGGGTTTGTGTTTATATATGTATGTTATCATATCTTTTCTAGGGGATGATTTGTATCTGCATTTGATTTTCAATCTATGTGATATGATTAACTTTATGGTACAGCATACTGTACTCTGCCTTTTTGCTCCTATTATTTAGGATTGTATTTATACTGTCTGTATGATATTTTCTTTTTGGCTTATACGCTCCCTTGTCAATTAGGCCATTATACTGATTGCTACTATATACAAGTGTGTATGCTAGCTTTAATCTATAGGTGTTTTTTGATGTTTTTTGCATGGTTTTTATAAATATATACACTAATAATCTTTTGACATTTTTATAGTTACGAGTTGAGTGCTCAATTTTGTACTAAATGCAGATTTGCTATTGGCAGCATTAAGGCAGAGGTCTTGATACGGATACTTTGACTGTACTCCAAGGGAAAAATCTGACACATACATGGGACAATAGTATAACATTGTTCCGAACACAATCTGATGTTTTGTCGGAGCGTTCTCAGACTGAAAATCCAGCCGTCTGCACCTTCTCTAAAACTCTGGATACACTAGTGATGACACGCATGCAGAATAGGCAGATTTCCAGATTTCTTATCCATTAAGGTACCTTTACACGCCGCCACTGCGGGTAGCAACAGGTATCCACCGCACGTGCACGGCGCGCGTTTTTAACGGTGGATACCGATCCCCGATGGCGCATATACACGCCGCCACAATGTGCTCCACTGAAGGTATTTGCGTTCCCCGGAAGTGCCGACAGCTCCTGCGGCTTACTCCCTGTTGAATACCTTCCCTGGTTTACACGCCGCTACCACACAGGAATATGGGCGTACATATTTCGCGCCTCAAGTACATAGGCGTGACAGAGTTGTGTATTATGTGACTCTCGTACAGTGATTGGACAACGCAATAGCATCATGATTGGCCAGCCTGCGCAGGAAGGCCGACTAATACATGACGCCATTGCAATTGTGGACTGTGAATGGATAACTCTTTAAATATGGCGTACCTTTAAGGTACCTTTACACGCCACCACAGGAAAGAAGAAACTGCCAGGCATCGGGGACAATTGTGCCTGTTTCCATGAAATCACTACAAAATGGTGGCTTGTAAATCGGGAAGTTCCTTCCTGTGTCCCGCAGTTCCTTCGGATACCTGTGTCTGAGCCGTGCTCAAAAACAGGAAGGCACAATTCCTATGGTGGCGGCGTGTAATTGGGGCACAGGCAAGGTATTTGCGTGGCCTACGAAATCCCAGGGGCGTGCCACAGCGTCATGGATACCACGCCCCATCAGCGATCATTGGTGGAGGCTCCTGCGTTACGATTGGTTGTCCCTTCACAGGGCGCCATATTTAAAGAGCTATCCATTCACACTACACAATTGCAATGGCGACATGTATTAGCCAGTCTTCCTGCGCAGGCTGGCCAATCATGATGCTATTGCGTTGTCCAATCACCGTACGAGAGTCACGGAATACACAACTCTGTCACGCCTATGTACTTGAGGCGCGAAATATGTACGCCCATATTCCTGTGTGGTAGCGGCGTGTAAACCAGGGAAGATATTCAACAGGCAGTAAGCCGCAGGAGCTGTCGGCACTTCCGGGGAACGCAAATACCTTCAGTGGAGCACGTTGTGGTGGCGTGTATATGCGGCATCGGGGATTGGTATCCACCGTTAAAAACGCGCGCGTTCACGTGCGGTGGATACCTGTTGCTACCCGCAGTGGCGGCGTGTAAAGGTACCCTTAGAGACACAATGGTCAGACTATCACTATATATTATTAACTGCTTATTAACTAGGAGACTATAACCAGATGGAAGGGATGCTTCATATGAGAAGATGTAGCTTGCAGGGATTAGCTATAAGTACATTTCCAATAGTGAGTATCCAGTTCTTGTATTGTTAAAGCTGTCACACTGACTCCAGGTATTAATTATTAAGATGGGGTTACGTGTTGAAAGTCATCTGCGTTCTGCCTGCAATACGGCGTATAAGCCGTGCAGTGGACAATTACTAAGACACCAGGTTATGGATACCCGTCAGTCAGGATCACTGTCACTGTAATCCAGGGGCCCTCTCCGCCTGGGACATTCTTAAGATATTACCCATTTTGCCCCAGGCTCTGGTCTTCTTACACTTCGCTAAATTAACTTTTAGACGTACCACACCTCAATGTAGATTTTGTGTGAATCATTCAATATCTAGATGCTTCAGTTCATCCCATGACCGGCAGCAACGCTCCAAGTTACGGCAGTGCTCACCTCCGAATCACATGAGCTCCTTGATTACAGGATTCACTTTGCCGTAATCTCCGTTTTGTGTTCACATCTTAAGGCTTCCTCAGTAAAGCTTGTAAGACTTTACCTGTGTCATACAGAGACACTAAGCATGTATTAGCAAGGTGCAGGCTAAGCCTCAGTTAGATTTGAGAAGGAAGGATCATTATTGATCCAAGGAAGCATTTACTGTTGTGTCAAGAAAATGTATCTACTATAGATCTAGAGGCTCGGTGTATTGGTGATCATTCTCCTTACAATGGAATTGAATCTGCTCCAGTTGTAGAATAACATATCCTATAGAAATGCAAAAACTTTAAAGGGGTCCCTTGCACCTCCCTCAAAAAGCTGGAATCTCCCACACACAACTTCATCTCAATGCTTCTATGTCACTTATAGGAACCTGCAACTGGAAACAAAAGAATTAGGGTGCGTGCCCACATAGAGGTTTAGGGACGTTCAGACCGTCAGTAAACCGGTGGAAAATTGAAGGAGCCTAGAGTTCTGAGCTCTGAAGTCTCCAGCGGTTTTCCACCGGTTTTAAGAGCTGTTGAACAGCGTTTTACAGTCGGTTTTTCTGGCGGTTTTAAAAGCGGTTTTCTATGGAGGATTTTGTTCATGGAAGGGTACGAAGGGTGCCTCAGAAACGCTCAAAAACCGCTGAGAAGAATTGACATGTTGTATGCTCCTAAACCGCGAGGAAACCACTCAACCTCTGGCAGATCCGCTCACATAAACCGACATTGTGCGCACAGCGTTTTCCAAATTACATAGGGTTACTTGAAAGTCCTAACGCTGCTTAGGATTTACATAAATTTAAATAAAACCTATGCTAAACCGCCGGCGGTTTTCGCTGCTAAACCGACCATAAACCTGTATGTGGGCACGTACCCTTAAAGTGCATTGTCAAGTAGTGATACATTTCCAGAATTACTGAGGAACCTCCGTCCGATGTTATGCTGTGCTGGAAGATGTTTTAAAGCTTAAAGGGGTTGTCCAGGACTTTAACATTGATGATGTATCCTTAGGAAAGGCCATGAATGTCTGATCAGTGGAGGTGCAAAACCCGGCACCCCCGCTAAACAGCTGTCCCTGGTGCCGCCATTAGCCGGAACTACACAATTGTGGAGTCACACAGCTTCGTCAACGGAGTAGTGGACATGGCTATTTACTGCACATTCCACCCCCTATTGATGTGAATAGGGGGTGGAAATGCAACAGCAGCTGCTGCCACTATACAGTTGACAAAAATATGCTGTGCTGCTTCCCATTGAGCATTTCCGACCGGAAAACCTGTTCGATGGTAGTGCCGAGTGTTGGACCCTAACCGATCAGACATTGCTGACCTATTATAAGGATAGGTCATCAGTGTTAAAGTCCCAGACAACCCCTTTAATCACTGCACAAAAACCACCCTTTATATGCATTCTATCTGTTGCTTCGAGTATATCTCCTCCAAACCTAACCCATGAGTGAAATATCCCATCTTTCATAACGTCTTCAGATTTAAGGATCTGTTACCAGGTTAAAAGTAGATATTTGCTGCTTTTATTTTATTCTCATCACTCCTGGGTATTTTTTTTTAATTTTTTTGGATATATGATCCTTTTTATTCAGTGCTAATTTTTAGGATCTATACCAAGAGGGTGTTGCTCTTGAGGTAATGATGCAGAGCAGCCTATTGACCACAGCTGGGGAATCGGAGTCGTGGAGTCGGAGTCTGTGTCCATTTTGGGTGGAGTCGGATTCAGGGATATTGAGGAGTCAGAGTTGGATTCAGATGTTTGGCTTACTGACTCCACAGCATTGGTTGTGGAGTCGGTGTCCATTGTGGTGGACTCGGAGTCAGGGAAATTCAAGAGGAAAGTCTGTGTTGGATGTTTGGCTTACCGACTCCACAGCCCTGCTATTGACACGTCACTGCAGAATCCTTTTGAGTCATGCCTCCTTGATAAAGATCATAATGATTAGTACTGCATAGAATAGCCAATATCTAATGAACCGTATGACCGATTTAAAAAGAAAAACACAAAAACAAAACTCAGTAGTAGTATTACTAGTAATAGTAACAAGGTAGTCAATAGAAATCATAGTCAAACGGTGAGCCTGTGAAGGCAGATACCAGGTTTAGTGGTAAGCTGTAAACAGGCATAGGTCCAGGAGTGGCTGCTGATGAGACGTGGTCAAGTACACAAGCCATCTCAATATCAGTGGATCGGGAATAGTGATGAGCGAGTGCTATCATGCTCGGGTGCTCGGTACTCAAAGTGAGCAGAACAGAGGCTTGGACGGGCTCGACTCGAGGACTGAGTATAATGGACGTCAATAAGAAAGTCTTGAAAAATGCTTGAATTTCCCATTGACTTCCATTATACTTGGTACTCGAGTTAAGCCCGTCCAAGCTTCCATCCTGCTCGCTTTGAGTACCTGAGCTTGGCAGTGCTCACTCCTCACTAATACGCACACCTTCACAGGAGCTTTTAGAGCTTATTGTTCAGCCCAGGAACAGTGGGGAAGGGTACTTGAGAAACATTGGACATTGGCTGAAGTGAAGTGTGTAGGGCATTGAGTCACATCCTCGTGACTCACAGCCACAGTTGGACAAGGCAGCAAGATGCCAGGTGCCACAACAGGGGAGCCAAGCAAATGAATGCCGACCTGTGCACACATGAGGATATAATTTGGAGCAGAAAGGGGCACAAAGGAAAGTAACATCAATCATTTTCAATTACAATTTGCATCTCTGACACACATTATGTGCTATTTTGACACTGGACGTAGGCTTTATGATGTCATATATCGTTAGGAATAGACTTAAGGGGTTCCATACTAAAAGTTGTGGTTGGCAAAATGCCTAAAATGCTGCCGATTATGAAAAAGAAAGGGATGCCGAGGTCGGTGGATTGTTTGACAGTAATTACTACTAGCACAGAGCCCCGTTTAGATGCTTTCCATGAGTTGCTGTCTTTGTGGAGTGCTCATTGATAACAGGCAATGCTATGGACATGTTCTCCAATCACTTTATGGACTTGTCATGGAAACTTTGTTATCAACGCCAAGCTGCTATTTGTTGCTATTTGTATCTTGGTTATGACTGTAGTCTGTTGATATGAGACTTAAAGGGATCCTGTCACCTCCAAAACGCTAGCAAAGCTAGCAAAACATGTCCCTGCAGCTTCCTATCACTAATCTCACACTCCTTTTGTCTCCTAAAAGCATCCTATGAAAGTGCATAAAAACGTTTTAATACTTACTCATTCGTGATTATAATTAGCAGGGGCTATAGTCTTTAGTCACCAGGGTGGGCTGTTTTGCAGCCTGAATGATCCACCCTCTCTCTGTCTGTGCAGCTTCTGCTGTGATGTGGAGCTAAAGGCAGGCCTAATGATTTGCATTCTGTGAGTGATAGAGAGGGGGAAGGGAATGCCTGCACAAGCAGAGCAACACAGACAGAGAGAGGGTGGATCCTGGAGCCTGCAAAACAGCCGGCCCTGGTGACTAAAGATATATAGCCCCTGCTAATTCTAATCACTAATGAGTGAGTATTAAAACGTTTTTATGCACTTTCACAGGATGCTTTTAGGAGACAAAAGGAGTGTGAGATTAGTGATAGGATGCTGCAGGGACATGTTTTGCTAGCTTAGGAGGCGTTCTGGAGGTGACAGGATCCCTTTAATGGTCAGACATGCAGAAAAGTATTTTCTTTTACAGACCATTAAAGTAAAGAAGACCCTGGTTGAAACACTGGAAATGGAACATACCCTACATGCACTGAGTTGAAGGGAACCTGTCATGCCAGTTTGTGATATTAAACTGCTCACAATGTGTTGTAAATGATGCAATGTGCATCACTAACTAACATGGTTTTCTAAAAACAAAATTCCACAAATATATGTTAAAAAACAAGACTCTGTATGCTGAGGTGGCTGCACACATATATCTGGCTCAGTCATGGGGGAGGAGCTTTGCTTACTGTCACTCAAGTTCATTCATGATATTTTTTAATTTTGATCACGCCCTTGCATTGTAATTGACATCACTGCCAGGACCTGTGGTCATGTCACAACCATGTGACCATAATGGGTGGAGCTAAACCAAAAGGGTCTTTCACAACAGGCCTTCTTAGCTCCACCTATTACAGTCGCATGGTTGTGACATCATCACAAGTCCGGCAGGTCCTGGCAGTGATGTTAGTCTATTACAATAGAGGGGCGTTATGAAATTCAAAAATATCATGAATTAACTTGAGTGACAGTAAGCAAAGCTCCTCCCCTATGACTGAAGCCAGGTATGTGTGCAGTCACCTCAGAATAGGAAGTGTTTTGTTTTTTTAAGATAAATACGTACAATATTTTAGAAAACCCATGTTAATAATGCACATTGCATCATTTAAAACACATTTCAGGCTGTTTAATATCACAAAACTACATGACAGGTTCCCTTTAAGATGTTTGTACATTATCTTACTGTCACAAAACGACATGACAGGTTCCCTTTAAGATTTTGTACATTATCTTACTGTCACGATGACTTAGTCAGGACCTGCAGCTCTCTTGGGCCCCTTATCCTGCTGGACCAAATCCGGTATTGCCAGAGGATAACAAAGGAGCCCAGCTGCTCTAATTTATGTTGTCATACTGCGGCACGTGATGTTACGGAATGTATATATACCATTAGTTCCGGCCAGGACCATATATATACCTCGATCCGATCACCCTCAGGCCCACAATATCACATAAATACAGAACATTATGCTACCACCACCGATCTCTTACAGGTGGATCGGTACCCGTATGATAGCGTAAAACAAACAGTGAGGACGTGGTGAGCTCGCTCATAGAGCATGAAGAACGAAACTATAATATTTTACTCACAAAAGTTGGCAGTGTTTACAAAAGATATACAAGATATTACAAAAGAGACAATGTACAGATATGCATAAACAGTTATTAAAATAAAAGGAATAAAGTAAGAAATTGCAAGACCTGGCCACGCGGTGAGAATTTAAGACCTTGGTAGGGGGGGTCGACTCCCCAGAAGAGTAGTATTGATTCCTCCACACAGCGAAGTGTGACTGCGTCCGAAACCCAGGGTGGAGTGCCTCCCAAAATGGATGCATTGGTTTTAGTGAATGAGCAAGGTAAGACACTCCCACGTTGCTTACCTCACCCAGGGGCTGGTTTTTATGGATCCTCCCAGCTCCACCAGACTCATAAACCTTCATTTTTCGTATCTGGGTATGTGGGAGCCCCACATCCATGATATGCACCTCATATTTACGTTCATTTAATTCTGAGAATATGGATATCAATTATGGCATACTTATGATGTTCAGAAAGCTAGAACTCATTTCCTAGGTTTCTGATGGTTTTACGATCTCTAAGCGGTATCAATAGATCGGCAAAAAGATAAACACTTCAAAAATATGAGTTATCTATTTGTGGCAGGAACAGGTCTTATTAAATTTGACATGAACAAAACTATCTTTTAAGACAAAGGACTTTTGGAGGGAAAGAGAAACTTTAGCTCTGCTTAAGGTATTCATGCTTGCCGATCATAAATACTGGATAGGGGAGGGGGGAGAGAGAGAGGGATAGGAAATCACATCTACAGAAACCCGTACTGAGGGAAGACCTATGTCGGTCTTAGCCGACTTTACAAACATCTTAAAATAGCAAGAGATATTCATACTTTCCTGACACTTACTTTTTCTAGTGTGTGTGCATTCGGAGTATTGGGTCTATCTACTCGCTGTAAATCCTGGAATTTTTTTTAGACTGAATAGCAGCTATAGCACATCCACAAGTACTCCATGAGAGCAAAGAATGTGAGCAAGTCACTGTGGGAAATAATGCAGTCCGTGAAAAGTGCAATGGATGTAAGAGAAGATTCTGGTTGTTGACAAAATTGTATTTTCTGTAATAATTCTGTGCATAGTTGACATAAGGATCCTAACGTTCAGAATGAATGTCGTGCCCAACCAACTTCAGCCCCAGCCTATACCACTGGGCCGTGTGCTGTTCTGCTGAAGCCTTGCTTGTAGCTTTGTGGAGTTTGCCATCTAACTAAAGTTGCTGTGGTAATCCTGATCCCAGGGTGGAGGTGAGGGGTTTATAGCCTAGGGTTGGTCAGGAGCAGGATAAGGGTGGCGATCAGACATCCTCACCTCTAGAGGTAGTTCTGGGAACATAGTCAGTGAGGAAAACCAAGTCTACAGGGTTAGACTATTTTCCCAGTTTTCATTAGCCCATCTCTGCCATCCTGCTCCCTAACCCCTTAGTGTGTTATAGCCACCCGTGACAGCATGATCTAAAACAAAATTAACAATATTTATGGAAAAAAGAGCTTCGGCCCCAGCATGAATAATTCTTTACAAAACTTTAGAAAAGATTCCGTAAATAAATGCAACAATATTAATATCTAATTCTGCAATTGTCAACCATGTAAATAGGAATCGTTGGTTCCCTCGAGTGACAATCTAGTTTTCTATTCTGTGGTTTGTACCCTTGTAGTAGGTGTTGTCAGCTGTGTATAATATCTGCTGCTCTGGTTTTATGTTTTTTAAACTGTAAATTCTTCTTCGGTGTCCAATGTGAAATGTGGTAATGACAGATGATGCATGTAATGACCCCAGCATGCCCACCCACGCACAGGATCACCTGGGCAAACCACATTGCTCCATATTATCAAGATAAGGAAGCCAACATAAATCCAGTGATAAAACCGCTTCTCTGGATGTTTATTGCTCTCTTTTGTCCTGTAAAATGATTTATGATAAATACAGGAGAAGCAGGAACAGGAAATGTTCTGTATCCACCGTGGGATCATTCAATCCCTGACTGACATTCTCTACTTGAGGGTTATAAAAATACCAGAAGCCAATTAGAATTTCCCTATACTATCCAGTCTCTATATTGTTCGCCCCCTCCCCCCCCCCCCCCCGCTTACTGTCCACTCCACTGCCCCCTCATTACACTGTCCCCTCACACTGTGCCCCCACATACTGCCTACTCTATACTGTGCCTATTTCTCACGCTCACCACCCCCTCTGTGTTCTGTAACCTCTATACTATGCCCTCACCATACTGTTCTCTATACTACGCAGTCTGTATACAGTACTCCTCACACTCTCCCCATACTATCTCCTCACACTGTGCCCCCCATATGTCCAGTCTCTATACTGTGCCATTTCTCACATCACTCCTCTGTTACTGTCCCCTCTTACTGTGCCCACCCATATTGTCCAGTCTCTATACTGTGCCCATTTCTCACATTCACTCCCTCTTATACGTCCCCTATACTGTGCCACCATATTGTCCAGTCTCTATACATACCTCTCACACTCTCCCCATACTTTCCTCACACTGTGCCCCACCCATATTGTCCAGTCTCTATACTGTGCCCATTTTCACATTCACTCCCTCTGTATACTGTCCCCTCTATACTGTGCCCCACCCATATTGTCCAGTCTCCATACTATGCCCATTTCTCACATTCACTCCCTCTCTATACTGTCCTCTGACTCTCTATATTGTCCTCCATACTGTCCAGTCTCTATACAGTCCCCCCTCACACTCTCCACCCATACTGTCCCTTCACACTGTTGCCCACCCATATTGCCCAGCCTCTATACTGTGCCCATTTCCCACACAGCCTCTGTACACTATCCGCTCTATACTGTCCCCTCACCATACTGTTCTCCACACTGTCCAGTCTCTATACAGTACCCCAGCACACTCTCCCCCATACTGTCCCCTCACACTATTTCACACACACACCTCTATAAAACTACCATGTCTTCAGCTCCAATGCAGTGCTACCTCCTCGCCATCTTCTACTCTGCTGCAGCACAGGAATGACGTTAGCAATGTGATAAAGAAACCCTAATATGCCACCTTGATCCTGGAAGGGCCACCCGTCAACGCATCAGTTGTATTTGGGTCTAACTCATTCTGCGAGATGGCGCTCAGTTAAAAACTGGCTTACAGAAAGGCTCACGAAAAGAAGATGAATGTAAACCTATCCACTTAACATCATCCAGAAAGGCCAAATGCCCTGGGAGACAGAGTTAAAAAGGAAAAAATATGAGATCAGAATGAAAGAAAGGACAAAAATAAAAGAAAGACAGGATTAAAAAAAAAAAACAATTTTAAGAAAATCATACATATACTCTACATAATTCACCTTTCTATATAACAAATGGT
The DNA here is from genome assembly GCA_033576535.1 of Allobates femoralis. Classification (NCBI taxonomy): domain Eukaryota; kingdom Metazoa; phylum Chordata; class Amphibia; order Anura; family Aromobatidae; genus Allobates; species Allobates femoralis. The sequence continues at coordinate 154,311,920 of JARQOC010000007.1, forward strand.
CTTTTGTTGTAATTTTGTGATTTGTATAAAGTGCTGGTTTTAATTATTTGTTTTCTGCTGTGTATGATTTACTTCGAAACGCGTTGTATAGTAAAGAGACACACACCCTTGTCTTCACCCGGGAATCATCGCTTTGTGTCCGGTAAGAAGCAGCCCTGTGTGTTCGGGACATCGGGGTACAAGCCAAAGCTTTGTGTTCAGCCCTCGTTAACGGAAATATTCCATATTTCACAAGCCCTAATTAAGCAGAACCTCACGCCCTGAGCTTACCTGCCGCCGCTCCCTATGAATGACCGCATCCTTAGCTGATCGATGTTTCCAGGATCACTTAAGCGTGACCGAAGCTGATTACAAGTATTCTTGTACTTTTTATAACATGCAGCTGCATCTGTTTGTCCATAAATCAACCATCCAGGGTCCACTTCACATCTTGGCAGAGAATCGGCCCAGAACAAAATATATAATGGGTCGTTTAACTTTCAATTCTCGCTGCGAGAGTAAACAATTCAATATGGTGACACAATGATGAAATATCACCCCTACGGCTTGAGTTATCCTCTATTATGTCTACAGGATTATCTACCTTCGTTATTTAACCCCGTCAAAGGAAACTGTCAGCTGGTTTTTGCTACCTCATCTGAGAGCAGGATGATATAGGCATAGAGGCCCTGAATCCAGCAATGTATCACTTAGTTTACTGGGGGCAGCAGTTCTGACACAAACAAAGCTTTTAGATTTAGCAATGCAGCAGAGCTCAAAGAGCTTCCCTTGCCCACAAGACAAAAGTTTTGTCGCCTGGTCATATAACGCACCCAATCCTAGTTTACATTCTCACCTGTGTGCCGTAAATGATCGGTTAATTAGTGAATGTGTATAAAAAGAAACCCAGCACCCCAGACCTTCACTTGAACTGCAACTTGAGCTCTGACAACATACCAAAAATCCACCCTGCGACCAAAGCCTTCATTATCAAGAGGCTGAAGACCAGATCCACTGCAGAGGTGGCTGGCACCTTAATGTGTCTTAGCTTCAAGTACAAAGAATTAAATGAAGATTTGAAGAGACTGGAGATGTGTTTGACAAGCTCAGGTCCAGAAAACCCTGCAAGACAACTGCTTAGGAGAAACATTTGTTGGTTAGAAAATTTAAAGCAAGCCCTCTTCCACTGCAGCAGAGCTCCAACAGGCCTGGTCACCTCAAGGCCCTGTGTCAACTAGAACAGTTTGTAGGATTCTGTCTCAAAATGGCCTCCATGGTCGAATCAGTGCCCAGAAGCCAGCACTATACAAAAGGTGAATAAAAAACCAGGTGGCGTTTGCAAAGTCCCATAGCCTGCTAAACAGATGGACGCTGGAAAAGTGGCAGAAGGTGGTTTTCTCTGATGAATCTTCAGTAGAATTACACCATATGTGCTGCAAATACTGCAGAAGACCTACTGGAGCCCATATGGATCCAAATGTGGTGGTGGAAAGATCATGGTCTGGGGTTACATTCAATATGGGGTGTGCGAAACATTTGCAAGGTGGAAGGCAATATCAATAGCCTAAAATATCAAGAAGTATTAACTATCTCTTATATTCCAAATCATAAAAGGGGTCAAATTCTGCAGCAGGATGTGCTCCATCTCATAAATCCATCTCTACAACAAAGTTCCTCCAGGCAAAAAAGATCAGGTGCTCAAGAACTGGCCAGCCCAGTCACCAGACATGAACATCATTGAGCATGTTTGGGGTAGGATGAAAGAGGAAGGTTGGTCGACAAAACCAAAGAATCTAGATGAACTCTGGGAGGCATGTAAGACTGCATTCTTTGCATGAATCATTGTTAAACCGCATGGCTGCAGTCCTTCAAGCTCATGGAAGTCACACAAACTATTAAATATGACTATAATAGCACCACAACGTCATTGAGCAATGTTATGCAACATATGTTTTTATTTTAAGTACATTATTTGTTTGATAATCACATTACTTTCTGTGGGCGACAAAACTTTTGTCTTGCCAAAATCTGACCATTCTGTGTTCTTTAAATGATCAATATTTCAGCATTGATGGCAATTTATTTTCTTAACCTAAACCAAATTTCTGAGGGTTTCAGCTTTCAAAAGAGTAATTTATACAACCAATGGATGAATTTAAAGTCAGGTTATAAGATTTTATTTACATAACATGGATAAGGGACATACCTTCTGTCAGGGAGAGTACACCCGCAGACATTGAAATTGCAACACCAAGGACAAGCTATAAGGAAGTAGTAGGTGTTGCTAAGATCTCCAAATGATCAAATTTGTGACGTGGGAGAGAGAGACCTACAAGCCAGATTAAAGCAGTTGAGGTTTTTTTAGCTACATGAACACTCAAAAACCCTATCAAGTCTTGTGGTATGATTGTGGATTCCTCCTGTTTATCGTGCAACTTTTCACAAACAGAGTGGCACTGAATCCTTGAACAAAGAGAAGTTGGTTTATCATTCCGGCAGAACGCAACGCGTGTAGGTTGAGATGTCACCGCTGTTCAGCACTGCATGACCCAGTGGTGGGAGAATAAAACAGGAAGAGGTGAACTAGACGAAGAAGAGGTCTAATGACCATAAACTACAGCAGCGTCCTAAAGAAGACCAGCTGTGAGCATTTAGCACTTTTTTAGCTAAAATTGCAAGCTACAGCTTTGGACTGTAGAGATGGAAAGGGCTAAATTCCACAATGTCATTGATCAAGCGATGATGCCTATTCCTGAGACAGTGACTTAATTCCAACGCATATCGGAGTGATACTCATTCATCAGAAAATCACAATTTCCATCATCTTCACGGATAAGACCCTATGATGCGTGTCTCCTTCTTACAAAGTTACAACTTTAGAAGACCACAAAGGACACCATTAACACCACAAAGGACACCAAGAAGACCACAAAGGACACCAAGAACACCACAAAGGACACCAAGAAGACCATAAAGGACGCCAAGAAGACCTGAAAGGACACCCAAGAAGACCAGAAAAGACACCAAGAATACCACAAAGGACACCGAGCCTCTCTCCAAATAACTATGCAGCCACAATGGACACCAGCTCATCAATATTGGACAGTTCGAAAAAAAAGTCACTAGACCTAATAAAATGAAAATTCCTTTTGTACCTTGCAGACATAAAAGTCAGAGATCAATGTAATCCACATAGTACCATCAAGTCTTGTTCAGGCTGGGGGTTAAAATATGGGAGGAATGCTTTCTTATATCATGTTACAACCTGAACTGCATTTCAGTATTTCTGCTGGTCATGGGAATTTAGTAATAACAGCAGGATAACGTACCATGTCACAAATTACCCTGATTGTCAGCTGGTTTCAAGAAGATGACCTTGAGCTCAGAGCTCTCCATGGTTGTAAAGTGACCAAATCTCGATTTAATTGAGCATCTTTAGGTTGTAGGGAAAGGTAAATTTTTTATTCTCCACTACAGATAAATATTGTACAAATAGCCCAACGGTGATCTTAATGAAATAATTAAATATATATACATACAGTGCTCAACATAAATGAATACACCCACTTTAATCAATGTGTCACTGAATTAGGGTAGGGACACACTTCAGTTCCTGATCAGTTTTCCTGATCAGTGTCCATCAGTGTTTGTGTGCCAAAACCAGGAGTGACTCCAAAACCCAGAACAGGTGTCAACCTTTCAATTATACTTTTTCTCTGCAAGGTTCACTCCTGGTTTTGGCACACAAACTGATGAACACTGATCAGGAAAACTGATCAGGAACTGATGGTGGGATTACAGTCCCGATACCGGCGTCCAACTCCGACCAAAAGTCACGTGGTTCGTGCGTTGGCCCCGATATCGTTCGTGCGTCGTATGGTGTAAATGTCCAATACGATGCACGAACGATGCCAAACTGATATCGGGGATCGAATGAGCGTGCTATTCAATGGCCCGATATTGGATGGAGGTTGGAGCAGGATCGTGCTGTGTAAACGCCCAACTATGATGTGCAGTACAACGTCCCCTATTCACTTCCATGTTAAATGGTCGTTCCTGGGTCGGCCGTACAAGGGGGCGTAGACATCGTAGAGACATATGCCGATATCGCGCTGTGTAAATCTCCTGTGCGAGCTTGGAATTCTGCCCAGAAAAAGCACGCTCCCGCGCCGTTGGATCCAATATCAGACCGACGTTGGGACGTGTAAACCCACCATGAAGTGTGTCCCTACCCTAAAAGAACAATTTGCAATATATTGACAAGACTGAGTTTCATAGAACATTTTTAAAAGGGTTAACAATTTCTTTTTTTTTTTTTTTTTTTTACCAAATGTTCCATTTTACACAGATTAGCTGATAGCCAATAAAATAACTGGAATGCAACTTGTAGATGCATGTTCTCATAGGCCACAATACCACAGAAAATAAACAAAAATGGGCAGGTACCCTAAAATAAGTAACTAAATTACAATAGTGCACGTAAATAAAAATAGGGGACTTGGTAAAAAAATGTAAAAGCCATCCCGCGACGTCAAGGCGACCCCATTGGGATGGCTGTATCCTAACATCAAATATTTAAAAACCTTACTAGATGTCAATTGATATAACTGTGATAAGAATTGAGCAGGGCCCGGGACCCCAACAGGGAATACTCAGCAATGGGAGGCACATTGTGTCTAGCTCAAAGTAAGTTGCTACACCCTAGCTTGCATAAACTGGAGAAAAAAAATGAGGTCCCCAGCCTTAAAGGTGTGGTGTCATGTGCCAAACACTGTTTCAACAATAGTGCAGCAGCAGCAGGGCAGGTAACCCGGTGCTGTGATGCTGTGGTCCACGGGTCACCTTGCCCTGCCGCTGCACCTCCACTGTAATGGTGGTTGGCGCATGACACCGCACCTTTTAGGTTAAGGATCCATTGCCACTGACAGGTTCACTGCGACACGGCAGGGGGCTGATCAGAAAGTTAAGAACCTCATGTTCAGTTTTGTTCATTTTGCCTGGCGCCATTAGATCAATATATGATTTTTGGATGTGCAGTCCACTTTTGTTTTCTATAGCTCTTACATTACACTGTACCTATGCTGCTGCTGCTACATGTAGTGGCAATACTTAACAGTGAATCTCTACCAAGACTAGAGATGAACACAAACAGGAGTGGAAAGTCAAGAGCGTTCACACCAACCTCCTTACCTCTACAAGACCCTCTTATGTGACTGTTTACAGTACCAGTAATAATTCAGGCTTTATCACAACATTCTTATCTGACACTCTTATGAAGATGCACAGATACAGAGAGATTTCCTGGTTGTATCCTCCTTGCGGAAAGTTTTACAGAAGTGATGACTGAGGTTGTAATGTGTTTTTTTGTGATTCAAGGTTCATATAAAAAAAAAACCCCAAGTAAACTAATAAGGAATAGTGTAACATATGTTTCTTGTCACAAGTTGTGTGGACCTACGAACAACCTGCAATTAAGATTCAAGATTCAAAGATGCTTTATTGGCAGGACTAAATACACATTAGTTTTGCCAAAACAAGTGTACAAAAGGGAATAGGGATAGGGACTGGGGGGATGTTGGGCCGGGGCTGTAAGTCTCTTCTTCTCCCAGCAGGGTATAGGTTTTCTCTTCTTCCTTCATGGTGATGAAATCTGGGAAGAGATGTGAGAGTCTCCTGAAGTGAGTGTTCCTCACTGCTGAGTATTTGGATCAGTGTAGCAGGAAGTGGGTTTCATCCTCTATGGCCTTCTGATCACAGTGTTGGCACAGTCTTTCCTCCCTGGGCTTGTAGCTCTGCCGGTGTCGGCCAGATTCGATGACAGACTTTGGGCACTGAGTCTATATCAGCTCAGGATCTTGCAGTCTCTGTGGTCGGAGTTTCTCCAGATATTGGGCAGTCTGTAGTCTCTGGGGTCCAGGATATGGGGCCAGTCTGTAGTCTCTGGGGTCCAGGATATGGGCCATCTGTAGTCTCTGGGTCAGGATATGGGCCAGTCTGTAGTCTCTGGGGTCCAGGATATGGGCAGTCTGTGTCTTGGGTCCAGGATATGGGCCAGTCTGTAGTCTCTGGGGTCCAGGATATGGGGCCATCTGTAGTCTCTGGGTCAGGATATGGGGCCAGTCTGTAGTCTCTGGGGTCCAGGATATGGGGACCAGTCTGTAGTCTCTCTGTAGACTCAGGTACATGGTCAGTGTCAGTGAGCTGATGATATCGTTCTTCCAGTCACTGACATACCTCTCCTGGCCTTCGTCTACCATCTTCCTGATTCTGGCTTTTGTCAGGTTGTGATTGGTGTTTCGGTTGTGTTGGGTTTGGGTGGGCTGTTCCGAGGGTCCTGCTTTTCTGTTTCACCTATATGTATCAGGGCTTTATGGTGGTGGGAGCTTGGATTGCTCCTATGTAGGTGAGCCTGGAATGACAGCGCCCTCTTAAGGAACAGTTAGGTGTAGAGGGAACTGCCCAGCTCTGCCCGACAAGCACTGTTGGAGGTGCTCCGGTGGACCTGGAGAAGGAGCTTACAGAATTCCAGGTGTAATATTTCTGTTGGGCTGGAATCCCACCTTGACCAGTCAGGGTAGGTGTGAGGACCCCAGACTTCGCTGCCATACAGGAGGATTGGGGCGATGATAGAGTTGAAGATTTTTAACCAGGCCCTCACTGGTGGCTTCAGATGGTAGAGTTTCCTTCGGATGGCATAGAGGTTTTGCAAGCTTTTTCTTTCAGGGTCTCTCTGGCTTGTTTAATACTCCCTGACCGGTGAATCTCCAGGCCCAGTTAGGTATATTTGTCCGTTCTTGTAAGGGCACAGATCACTTCTTACAATTCCATGCCTTTCAAGGAAATCATAGTTATCTTGTCCTCTAATCACTGTGCACCATCTTGTTTCATGTGCATTGTTGACTTCTTAAGAATGTAATTTTGCTGCTTTTTAGCAGATGTGAGGGGTTAAATGTTGAATTCCACAACTTCTATCAAATGCTGTAATCTCCTCACTATCGGGTTTAGGTGATTCACCACCATGTTACAATACCATCATTTCCTTCTAATTTGATTATCAAATTTACATCTGGATGTGAGCACCACCGGGGACATTGTCATAAGAATGTCTTTTCTCAACTGTCCTTTAACCCCTTCATGGACTCGGGCCATAAGCCCATTTTCTTCAGGTTTACCCATCATTTTGAGCCAGATCTCTGTGTTCCATTTAAACATCTATGAATAGAAAGAGACACAGAGAGGCACAAATCTTATCGTTTGTATAAGATAATTTATCCATGAGTGTATATGCTCACCTGGTTCGGTTGTGCTAACCCACAACAGGTATGCTTGTCTGGACAGCAGCTGCTGGATCCGCACTTCCACGTGCACAGTGGTGGTGTATTCAAATCCAAAGGAGTAGTGCTTAGATCAGGGTCTCGAACTCCAGGCCTGGAGGGCCGCACACAGTCCAGGTTTTCAGGATTTCCTTGGAATTTGACAGTTGGTCATTTGATTACCAACTGTCAAATACTATGGAAATCCTGAAAACCTGCACTGTGTGCGGCCCTCGAGGCCTGGAGTTTGAGACCCTGGCTTAGATGATCCGCACTGCCGTCGGGATGAATGACAAGGAAGACAAGGCTTCTTAGAATGCTGCTGCTTTCTTCCCTCCTCGCTTTAATGATGTCCCAGCACCGAAACGCATAGGGAAGAAAGCAGCATTCTAAGCCTTGTCTTCCTTGTCATTCATCCAGACGGCAGCGCGGATCATCTAAGCACTACTCCTTTGGATTTGAATATTTCCATTTAAACATGTCATACAGGACAGTCTTGCAGCATTGGGGTCCTGGTTTCAAATCCCGCCAAGGACGACATGTGCAAGCAGTTTGTGTATGTTCTCCCAGTGTTGTCATGTGTTTCCTCCGGGTTCTCCGGTGTCCGCCAACATATATTGTGAGCCCCAATGGTGACAGTGTTGCTGATTTATGTTGAGCGCTGTGGACTTAATGATGCTATATAATTGAATAAATATTATTATATATGCAATACTCATCCACGTGCAATTTTTGTACATTGCTCCAGTTGTGTGACTATAGCGCCACTAACTGATTGAGCTTCTCAAAATATAAGACTGGTATATCAATGAATGAAACCTTTTCTTTCCATAATTGATTGTCTTCCAGCGACTAAACTTTCCCTTTAACTCAAGATTAGAAATGAGTGCACCTGTCCAGAGTTTAGTTGGTTTACGTTTCCAAATCTCTGGAGCGAGCATCGCTGTGCTCGGGTACCCTCTGTGATCGGCCCAGTATGAGCAGCTTGCACTGTTTGTTCGGCTCACACTGGGGATAAAATCAGCGTCATCGGGTGTGGTTGTAAAATAAAAGATGATAAATCCCCGCACTCCCGCCCCCATATGTGCTTTGGTTATGGCTGGCTGTATGTGGGATGAGAGCAGAATTGCCCAATCGGTGCCTTCAAATGAGGTTTGGGTCAAGTTTTGGCCCCGAACAGTCCGCACCACCCAAACCCAAACTTCAACCCAGTCATCTCTACTCAAGAATAGCACAAGAGGAGTCAACGTTTGTACAATATTTTTGTTTTTATTAGAATGATTTTAAAAATGGTAAATTGACTTCCAAAGTTGGGCATAGATTTATTCTTTTGCGATAGTGTTCTTCATTCATCCTTATTTTTTTGCAGAAGTTCGGATTATAATTTTGTAAAATGTTGTAGCCCAATCACAAGATTTCATCATAATATTACGTGGATATAAAAATATTATAGATATTTATTTTCCTTTGTTACATTGGTTGTCTGTTTTTCTTATTTCTTCTTTTAGATCAGCAGAACTTGCAACCAAGTATGCAAACTTTTCCGAGGGCATCTGCAAGCCGGGATATGCATCTGCAATGATGGCCGCCATCTTTCCAAAGTAAGCAAATTCTTGCTCCAATATTTACCATGTATGTTCTTCTCTGGTAAACACTGTATAGAGTCTCTCCTCCAAATATTGTTCAATACCATTTTTTACTTTAATTTTAGAAACCATTGGAACTGTCAAACCTGTTACCCATGAAAATTGTGCCAAAATACTTTACTATGATGCCTAATTTGTTTGCCACCACTTATTATGCATGTTAGACAGAATTCCTTTCCCACTAAGGGTTACATAAAAACCATTTGGTTTGCAAATTAGAGCATAATTCCTGAACTGGGCGCATAGACCTTTTCTTAGCCTCTTCATCTTGCCCCAGGTAGGTGTACAATACATACAGATTTGTTGTTTTCCAGGAGCTTTGGCTAAATTTTTTGATTTGAGGGCAAGTCTGGTTAACCGATATTCCAATGGAAGGGAAATATGAGCCTTTGATACGATGTGTCTCACGCTTGGAATGAAGATCATTATCACATTCTGTTCCTATACAACCTTTGCCCCATGACCATCTCCCCACATTAGCAGATTAGAGGTTCACCTCCAGTTCAGCAACCTTATCCCATCCAGTATCCAACTTCAGATATGACTACTCTTGTACCAAACAAAAGGCCTCTCTTCTACAGATGACGCTCTCTATATGATTGGATGATTTTATCTCTCCGAGGTCAGCCACATCCGGTGCTCAGGACAGATTCCTTCTGAATTTACAGACCATGAAAGACTTGCATCTTTGTGTGAATGGAGCTTGGAGTCAATGACTAACAAAAGCACAATAATTCCTATAATAGACATTCGCACTATCCGGTATATTGCCGCTTGTCGGTCAGTTCTTCAAGGTTAATTCTTATATGTGGCGATCTTTTCAGCACAATTCGTCTATGGGTAGCCAGTAAACACAATGTAGAAACCAGCATTGGTAAAACTTTGTATCCTTTATTATAAAACAAGTCTAAAACCATTAGAAGCCCAGAAATCTGAACTGAATGTTCATGTGGATGGCAGTAGAGGACCGTCCAGCACTCCTGGGACTTCACACTCAATCTGTAATCAAGTTTGGAATTGAGTCATTTTCTATATTAAAGTCTAGTTGATTTCTACAGTGAAGATGGAAAGTGGAAGGTCACAATCTTCAAGAATCATCTCTTCCCATCAACTTTCTGGAGGTCGTAGCAGTGCTCCTGGCTCTCCTTCATTGGCAGGACCTTCTCTTCAGTTGTCATATCCACCTCCAATCCAACAATGCCATTGCGCACGTCAACGCCAAGGAGGAACTCTAAGCCAAATAGTGGTTGCAGAGTTGTCTCGCATCCTGACATGGTTCAACCAGAATACACCTCCAATTTCAGTAGTACACGTTCCCAGTGAGGACAACTGGGCTGACGACTTTCTCAGCGGTTTAACCACGACCGTGAAGCAAGCTTTGTCCAAATCCAAATAACTGATGAGCAAGTTTTCAGATTGTGTCAAAGTATAAAAGCAACATGGAAAGAACAAAGAAACTCAATAATGGTGGCCCCTAGCGAATCTGCACAGTCATGGAGTGTAAAATGTATAATGTATACAGTGCGTCACCATACATGGTGTTAATGTAACACAGCATGAAAACAATAAGCACCAGATCCTTCAGACTGTGCGAGGCGGGACACGCTGAGGTCCATGAACTTCCCGCAATTCTCATTAGTAAACACCTACAGTTTATTTTAAGAGGATTGAGTGCAGAACATATGGACACAGTTTACAAGTGCTTGGAGTATAGTTTCTGCATGTTTCCTCTACATCATATTTACATGACTTGAGAGGAGCCAACATGCTTTGTTAGGTCTTAAGTCCCCGAAGGCCACAACTGATGATATGAAAGATTACAAAATCAGTTCTCCACTCTTTCTCCACTGCTTCTGCTTATTTTTAAGGATCGGGAGTCTTTTTTTCTGGAATATAAGTTTATTTTGCTCTTTCATTGCATAGGACACAAATAAGGGTCTTTATAGCATGAATGCAATTAATTCAAGGACGTCAGATGAAAGAATAGAGTTTATTGAATATGTAGTCAGGGAAAAAGCCCCAAGTGAAGTCCTATGGGCCAGCGCACTGGAGGTCCCCAAGGGAGCACCGAAGACCGAACCCAATAAAGGGATTGTCCCGGTACAGCCAAGGAGGCTCCAATGAACCAGCAAGACCAGAGGGTCCGACCATAGGGAACCAGAGATACCAGAGAGGGAACAAGGAATCCAGAGAGCTGGGGGAAGACAGCCAGAGGAGGGGTCGGTGCTCCTGGAGGGATCCGAGAAGCAGTCAGGGATCAGCGGGTGCCGTCGGGATCTACGGGTGGGTAAGGCAGACAGGGGTCCGGTACTGTAAGCAAGAAAACAAGGCACGTTAGAAGTCAGAATTACAAGCCAAATGCAACCGCTGCTTAGGGACCTGTAGCTGGCTACTACGCAATAAACAAAGTTGCCCTGACACCTCCCAAGGGAAGTGAGGGTCTTACGTATGCACCAGCCTCTCAGCGATTGGCTGAGAGGTAATTTTATAAAATGGTGCACTGGCCCTTTAAAACTTCTGACAGCGGTGCCCTGTGCTTGTTTCCCCTGCAACCAGTAAGTGAGGAGACAGGGAAGAGACACAGGGGAGCAGCCAGAGAGGACATTGTGGGAGTGTGAACCTGGTAAGTATGCTTACGGGGCACAGGAGAAAGCCGCGGCCAGCGGAGACCCGATCTACTTGCACCCTGGAGACGGGTCCCGCTGGCCGAAGAGCTAAACTCATACAGTTTCTATGGTGTACATGGAGTCAAGACCCCATCTTTATTGTCAATCAGTTGTGTGACCCCTCTCTCAATGCACTATTACAAACAAAGGAGGTGGAAAAAACTCTACTACAACCTTGAGGCCCGAAGATTTCTGGAAATGAAAACCTAAAGTAGAGGAGAACCAGCACTAGTAAGGAGGCTCCATAGATCTTAGATCTTTGTTCTTGAATAGCCATAACCTGACTACTACTGTTCCATTCACGAGCTTGAAATGAACTGATGGAGCAGTTTCATAAGCCAGACAAGGTGGACAGTTTTTTATTAAGGTCAAAAATCCCCAAAATGTCTTTCCTCACCACAGAGAATGTCGAATTCAAATGTGTGTTACAATGGTATATGATAATATTCCACATCGTTGCTATAGTCTGAACTGGGAAAATAATGAAGGCTATTGGGTTCCAGGGTGTACTCCCCAAATACTTCTGATGGAGCGTCATACATCACATATTACCTCAATGTTAAAAAATGTTAATGTGCAGCATACTTTTTGGGGACCTCTAGTGATCTGCATCTTACTTTAGACACATCATACGAAGGAGCAATCACTGGACGAAATCATGGTCAGAACAATACAAGCAACAAGGCAAAGAGGAAGACTAGCACCCAATGCCTTGATACTATCAAATAACAGCGAGAAGACCTGATAGCCTATCTAGCTGTTGAAGACCCTGGTGACCTATCTAGGCTTGTAAAAGACCCTGGTGGACATATCTAGCTTGGAGAAGACCCTGATGACCTATCTAGGCTTGTAGACCAGGTGATTAGCTTGAAGACCCTGTGACATACAAACAGAAACTGATGAACCTTCTACTGCACAAGATTGATCTTCACAGAACTTCATACATCAAGTCGCCATGGCTCGAGATCAAGCTTACGGCTGTTAAAATAAATACAAGTTTTAATAAAGGTGGCCAAAAGTATGTACTCATGGCTTCCTTTGGGTGAATAGGGGCTCATGGATATATTTGGCTCGTGGAGCTCCCCTGGTATGCATACACTTACTGGTATACTCTCTTGGCCTTGTCCAAGCATACAATATTGATAACATTCCTTTAGTACAGGTTATCAATTTCGCATTAGTATGGACCCAAACAGCAGAACTTTGTTCAGTGTGTTGTATCAGCTATCAAAGCTTCAGATCTGTTAAATTGGAACTGATTAGCCTTAAGGCCTCCTTCACACACATTAGACTAATGTTGGCTGAACCCGCCATATAGACAGGTCTAATATGTGACTGATGGTCTGAAGTGAGCATTGTCTGTCAATCGGGCATGTCAGATTTCTAACAACTGTCATATGTTCTCCCTGAGATAAGCCACTGACTGATCGTACCAACAGGCAGCTTTTTCATAGGAGCGTTCGGCTGAGCAAGTGGTCCTGTGTATGGGAGCGCCTGAAGAGATTGCCATTGGCTGGACGATCATCCGACACATCATATGGCCGACAGATATCTAATGTGTACAGCCAGTCTTAGCCTTCCATTGACTTACTGAGAGCTGACTGTTCGGGGTGCCAAGTGTCAGACCCCGACTGATCTTATATTAATGATCTCAGATAGGTCGTCAAAATTACTGGTTGTATTCAGAACCTTGTTTCAGGTATTCAAGGTGGAAGAAGCATCTCGATAGATTTGTTTGCTCAAAATACCCCCTAATATTCCGACAGTTACCTGTCTTTAATTATTTTAAATGAGCATTACACCCTGACAGGTTCTGAACCTCAGTACAGTGAATCACCCCCCACAAAGACCGGTAGGCGATTTTCACACGTTGCATTTATGCTGCAGCCAAAATCTGCTCTCTTGGCAGAAAAGAAATTGCTTCCAAAAATCAGGTTTTGCTGCATTTTTTGCTGTGTTTTTGGGGTCATTTGTCTAGTAAATGTTTAATAAAGTTTGTTTCACTCGCCACAAAAGCAGCAAAAACGCAGCGGTTGCATTTTTGCATTTTTATTATTGCTTTCAAGGGTGAAAAAAGCTGCAAAAACACTGTCAGAATTGCCATGCTGCTTCCTCCAAAAACGCAGCGGTTTTCCATTTCAGTCAGGGGTAAAAAAGCCATCGTGTGCAAGAGATTTCGGAAGTCTCCTAACTTTTGCCGTTACTGTAAGAAGCAGCTTTTAATGAATGACAGAAGGCGTCAAAAAATAACACAGTAAAAAAACGCAACGTGTGAACATAGCCTTATCATTCAAATAGCAGAAGAAAAGCAATGTAAATACACAATGATTTAATAGAACCATGATCCTTACATGACAGGCAGGTTGAGTTAAAACGGTTACATGCTCCATTAAAAGACATTGCCCCATGACTTGGTAATTTCCTGACATTTACCAATTACTGTTCACTCAAGAAAAAGAACAGACAGTTTCCATTTGCAGGATATTGTGAGGCCAAACCCGAGATTTATAAAAAGCAAATGTGCATTCAGAAGGTCCCTCCGCATCCCACGCGAGATGGATGGGGACTAATGACTTTGGGGAGGTTGGGAGCACGGTCAACCTTATGCTGAATACAAAGCAGAGGACTACAAATTGAAATTCCAACATCTATTACTTCAAATTTCCCCGACAGACAGCACAAGATGCATCTCCTGCCACTTTCTCTCAGTCATCTCCTCTTTAGAAGAGGATGGCAATAAAGAAGATAAAGGCTAGGACAGATGGACCTGATAACACCGGTATCGAATCAAAGGCTTCACAGTGACCATTCCTTATGAATAATGGAGGTCAGGAGTTCAGGGAGCACCTTCACTAATTCAATTTACAAAGACCTCCGATGGATACATCACCCTGGAATACCTAGCAGAACTGTCAGATGACTATGGATGGCACCACAGGGACACCATGGAGAGAAAGCTCAAAAAGGAGAAGATATATTCAAAGAGGTCTTTATCGGTAAAAGTGATAGATTGGTGTTCTATGAGGATCAGCTGTACTTCTCAGACCGTTAAATACGATCAGGTGTGTAGGGCTGTTTTCTCCACCTTGGGGTAGTCGGTAAGAACAATCCTCTGCAAGTCCTTCGATTCTATTGAATACTCAAAGGTTCACCGTTCATTCATGTTTTTGGAACAAAAATGTAATTTTCTGTTATTGACACATATCACACTATTCAGCTGATTTCATAGTAACCAAATTCATCAATACTTTGAAATCTGGAGTATACAGGGAAACGTGGAGGACTACCAAAATTCATGTAGTAATTTGTCATTTATGTGCTCCTTTCACATGGCCAAAACACTATTCGTACGACACAGGGTGAGGGTACCACGCTCCGGGAAGACTTTACTTGGTCACCAATAGTCAACAGCATATAGTACATTCCCAGCAAGGACACAAGATGGTGCGTGTGACAGAGTCTCACCCTTCCACTGGATCAAAACCTCTGAGACTTTGGGGATCTAACACCAACTACTCCAGCCAACAGCACCCCTACTTTTGGCGGACAATTACTGAGAAGAGATCATGGCAAGGAAGCTGACCAAGCTCAGCGAGTTATGTGACCAGGTGACCGGATTATCCCAACCTGGGTTCTCCAAACTGATTTGTGAGCTCATGTTGTGCAGTAAAGAAGCTATGTAATCCACCAGCTGGAACCATAGGCGATGGTCCTGTACAATCACACCGGTGACAGGATGAGGTACCTATTTTAATTGCTCAGCTCCCATTTCAGGGGATTGTGCTCCATAGGATTGGGGGTGAGACAATCATGGCTGTTTCGTCATTGTTCGCTAGTTCATTCCGAATGCATAACTGTCCTCCCAATTATGCACTCTAGTACACCGCAGGGGGCTGATGCAATCCACCATCAGCAGGCATTCCACAAGTTAGCAGACAAAAAGGGGCATTGGATATTCTCGCAAGAAACAATTGCTTATGTCCCTTGACTTGCAGAACAAAGGAATAGTACATCTGGCATAATTAAGAATAATAAACTCTACACAATAAGAATAGTTCACCCCTGCCACAAGTGGTTAGATTATCCTCATTGATGCTGAATTATCACACCACCTATTGGAATTAAACATCATAAAAAGTCCATATTAACCCTGTTACAAGCCTTGCCATATGACTTGGGATAAACACCAAATCCGAACTTCTATTTGCAGACACGTATTTTGGGAGGGTTGCATCTCAGATCTCTTGCTTTGTACGAGGACGAGGAACGCCTCAAAACACATGGCTGCAAACAGGAATCTCCAAAGCCCCCATCACACTAAGTGAGATCGCTAGCGAGATCGCTGCTTAGTCACAAGTTTTGTGACGCAACAATAACCTCAGCAGCGATCTCGCTATGTTTGACACGTAGCAGCGACCAGGTCCCTGCTATGAGATCGCTGGTCGTGTCGGAATGGCCTGGACCATTTTTTGATTGTTGGGTCCCCACTGGGCAGCATGCATCGGTGTGTTTAATGGGGACAACGACCAACAATCTCAACACTACGCCCTAGAGTGACAGGATCCCAATGACCGTCGTATCGTTGCTGCGTCGCTGGTGAGATCTGACTGTTTGACATCTCACCAGTGACCACATAGTGACGCACCAGCGATCCCTACCAGATTGTATCATTGTCGGGATCGTTGGAGCGTTGCCAAGTGTGACGGTACCCTAAGTCACGTGGCAAAACTTAATAAAGGGTCAATATTGACTTTTAGCATTGCTACTTCCAGGAGGTGGCACAAGACTTCCAAGTCCTCTCAGTAGAGGCAATTTGCACGTTTAATTTCCTAGAGGAGCATTGTATGGCATATAAGCCTCATTACACTGGCATATCAGCATGTCTCGCTCTACAAGGAGAAACATGAACCCTTCATTTATCATCTTTGACGTAGTTGTCGTTGCCATTATTCACCGCCTCCCTTCATGTGCTGTAAGTTAGGAATGATCCTACCAGTATATGTTTTGTGGACTGGAGCACATTCAGTTGTCATCAGAGATATTAGTCTGTTATGTAACGAGTTCTATGCCCGGACTGAGCATCTCCAGTGACCTCTGACATGTTAGTATATAGACCAGAGCAAGGCTTCAAGGGCAACTCCAGAAAAGACTCTTATTGTAATTCTTCTATGGAAAAACCCTTCAGTGCATCCCGATGTAATCTGTGGAGAAACCACAATGAAAATGCTTGTTCTCTCTGGACATCTATTGAATTACATGACATAATGGAGTCTCCCGGCAGCGCTGGATGCAGCTTGGACCTTATGTAACACAAGGAGCTCCAGTCTCTCACTCACACATGCTTTAAAATGGATGTATGGGCAGAATCAGTAAGAGAAAAGCCTTTCAAAGTCTAACATTGTAGCTGGAAAGAAGGCAATTCTCATCACATCCATCCGGTAGTTAAACATATTTCTTTTATTTAGTCCATTAAAACAAAGTAATGACGAACATAATAAAAACCTGACGCGTTTCACCCTTAATAATGTTATGAGCCGGATGCTCTCTCTGTATAACTGTCGTCACATTCGGCATCGTCTTATTCTTCCTGACGTTTTATGGGTCCTCGGTGACCTTATTTTGGCAGTGGATCATAATAATCTCCTGGCTCTGACTGGTTATTGCAGGCCGCAAGGCACAGGGGGATTCGGGGACAAACGTGGTCATTGGAGCCCCTTAAAGGGAGTCTGACTCCCCATTTCTAACTTGCTATAAAGTGATATAGGAGATTTAGCTCCAATAATAATCGTACATTTCGGTGGTGCGATACTTGAGAAAATGACTTATAATCCAAATGCCGGGGCGTCGTCACACTTTTGGCACAGTCAAGGACTCAGTGAATGGTGACCATGGTGAACATACCACCGGTGCAATTTGTGCAGCCGCATAGGGCCCAAAATGTAAGGAGGGCACTATCACTCCAGAGTACGAGGAATTGTGCATTATGATGAGATATTGGACTGCACAGTAGCCACTTCTGTCTGTGTCCGCCTTTGGTTATAGTGTTCTGGGAACTTTCTCTACTTTGTTTGCCCAGAATAAGAGGGGCCTTAACTCAACCCATGTGTCTGTGCATGCACACTTACACTGCTTGACCCTGCCGGGCGCACACAGCGTCATTGCGTGCACATGCCTTCCCCTTTCCAGCTCTTGTCTCAGGGAGAAGTCAAAAAGGTGAATGTGACACTGAGTGCGCGCGGCGGGACTCAAGCGGAGTCATGCACATGCGCAGATTACAGGCAGAATTCACTATGGGCAAGTGGGTCTGTCAATCAGAAGTGGGGAAAGTTCCCAAAATTCAAATTGAGGGGGCATAGTGGTGCCCTGAGCCATGGCCTCGCCAAGGCTGCACCGAAATTTGAGATATGTTATTTTATTAGCAAAAAAACAAACTTAGGGGACTCGACCCCTAAAACATCACACTATGTCACATAACAGCTAGTTTAATATGCATTCTTTGGGTGACAATCTTCTTATTTAAGAGCTTTAATTAGATAAATATAATTTTTCTCCAGTCCATACAGATCTTGCATTGCAATTTTTTTAATAGACTTTGCTGTATTCACTTCTGTATACAGGAGCATCTCAATGAATTAGAATAACATCACAACGATCATTTATTTTAGGAATTTAATACATAAAGTGAAACACATTTATTATATAGAGTCATTACACACAGAATGATCTATGTCAAGTGTTTATTTCTGTTAATGTTGATGATTATTGCTTATAGCCAATGAAAACCCAAAGGTCATTATCTCAGAAAATTAAAGTAGGGAGGATGATGGGTAGACTCCACCCTTTGATGTCTCGTGAAATATGGCAGCGCGGTGTTTAACCCTTCATCCTCCCTACTCTATATGCACTGGGGACTGCAGCAGCTGTGATCTGCTTTTATAGTGGATGTAACTCTCACAACCACACAAGGTGAAGCCTCTGTTACCTATTTAGGTCATATATTATCTCTCACAAGTCTGTGAGAGCCCGAACGAGACAAGAACGAGGCACCCATAGAGTTGTATTGAGTTTTGCCCTCTGAGGATCTACATGAAACACTGGAGCTGCCGGCATGTCACAAAGTACTCGACCGCTGGGAGCGGCTTCTGTAATAGGTAAAAATGCCGGAAGGTGAACTTAGGTTATAGGCCCCACTGCAGCTGTTGGGGCTTTAAGATCATCCGTCGTCCTGCACAATATATACTCGTATATTAGAGGAGGATATTTCATAATCCAGGTGTAGGTGTTGATTTAATGGAATAATAATACATGACTGTTGATTTTCTCATGTGTCCACTTTATTAGGGCAGATGGGAGCGGTGACTTTTTGCACATCATCCGTTGTTGAACATAGTAAAGCTTTCCAGTACTGTTGGCAGCTGTTCTCTTTAATCCCCTCCATTATTAGGCAGAAAGACTCCACATGTGCACAGGGGCCGAGCGTCCTAGGAGCGGGGCCACCAACAAAACGAGTGGACACAGAGGATGCAGATATCCAAATATTAGCATTCCTTCTGGGTTTATCTAACATTTCTTCTGCATATTAATGCACATGTGACAGGAAGACGCCATGTCAATTCCAGATGTGCCCAAGATGCCTCGTCTTCTCGGTTCCCAGACTCGGTGACTCAGTTCCCTGGGTTTTCCTAGGGAAATGTTTATGGCTATTGCTATTCAAGGTCTGTAAGGAAGCAGCACAGAGATGTATGACTGTATGAATATAGATATAAAGCTACACTAAAATGGGAGAAAAGAGGAATTATGGGACAGATTTACAAATCCTGTCTAATGAATAGACAGCGCAAAAATGTGATAGCCTGCATATGCAGCAAGCAAGGTTCTGTTACATAAGATCATAAGATTTACCATACTTTTTTTGGTGGTGGAGGACAAGATGTTGCATATTGGCATATTTTAAGCCATACCCCCTGTCCCTGCTGTGTCATGTGCTTCTGAAGCCACAAACTTATTTTGAGTATGTGTTATGCACATGAGTATTCCAATATAGATAAGACGGTAAATAAAGCCTGTCTCCAAGCAACTGCACCTGCACCCAATCGGTTCCTGTCCAAACTAGAATACTAAGCTGCACAGTCCTAGTGGCTCCTGCACAGGCTGGAATATCCCTAAACCAACACTAAAGTCCCACAACTCAGACCTGGCTGTCTGAAAGGCCGTCGAGTTGTTCCTCATACCTCCATAGAAACCAGAGGGAAGATTGCAGTACACTATAACATGGATAGGGATAGTCAAGGACCCATGGTATGGAAACATAAAATATGCATCAGTGGAAAAAGGTGAAGTAGCAACTGCAAGTTAGAATAGTTTCCTACAACCAAACTTATGAGAAAGGAGTAGGTAAGAAAAGTGAGACAGCAAAGACCAAATACAAAGCTGGTCTCTATCTGAGACAGCAGTGCGGTTGTTATACTTGGCAGTAACCACACAGGAATATAGCCAGCAGAGAAGGCCAGCATCAGGAGCGTATAAATAGCCAAACCCGAAATATGATAGGACAGAGTAAAAGAGCAAATAAAAACATTTGATGATGGCAAAGGATATAAGCAAAGTTAAATGACAATCTGCACCTTCACAGGGATTGACTATGTTTTGGCCCAATGGGGAAGGAGACCGAAAAACAGAGCAGGTGGTCACTGAATCGAATCTTGAGGCATTGCAGTATGTTGCAAAAAATAAATGAACAGTGTTCCAGCTTTTTCTCAAGTACACTCCCACTCATTGGCATAACTGTGTTCATTATAAACCAAACTTTCATTTTACTAAAGGATGGAAAGGCTACTGGCTTAGGACGTACAGTGGGTACAGAAAGTATTCAGAACCCTTTACATTTTTCACTCTTTGTTTCATTGCAGCCATATGGTAAATTCAAAAAAGTTCATTTTTTTCCATTAATGTGCACTCTGCACCCCATCTTGGCTGAACAAAACCCTCCAGAAATCTTGAAATGATTGCAAATTTATTAAAAGAGAAAAACTGATCTATCACATGGTCATAAGTATTCAGCCCCTTTGCTCAATGTTGAGTATTTGCACCTTTTGAGCCAGTACAGCCATGAGTCTTCTTGGGAATGATGTAACAAGTTTTTCACCCCTGGATTTGGGGATCCTCTGCCATTCTTCCTTGCAGATCCTCTCCAGTTCCATCAGGTTGGATGGTGAACGTTGGTGGACAGCCATTTTCAGGTCTCTCCAGAGATGCTCAATTGGGTTTAGGTCAGGGCTCTGGCTGAACCAGTCAAGAATGGTCACAGAGTTGTTCTGCAGCCACTCCTTTGTTATTTTAGCTGTGTGCTTAGGGTCATTGTGTTGTTGGAAGGTGAACCTTCGGATAAGTCTGAGGTCCAGAGCTCTGGAAGAGGTTGTCATCCAGGATATCTCTGTATTTGGCCGCATTCATGTTTCCTTCAATTGCAACCAATAGTCCGATCCCTGCAGCTGAAAAACACCCCCCATAGCATGATGCTGCCTCCACCATGTCTCACTGTTGGGATTATATTGGGCAGGTGATGAGCAGTGCCTTGTTCTCTCCACACATACCGTTTACAATTATCACCAAAAAGTTCTACCTTCGTCTCATCAGACCAGAGAATCTTATTTCTCATAGTCTGGGAGTCCTTCATGTGTTTTCTTGCAAACCCTATGCGGGCTTTCATATGTCTTGTGCTGAGGAGAGGCTTCCATCAGGCCACTTTGCCATAAAAGCCCAACCGGTGGAGGGCTGCAGTGATAGTTGACTCTTGTGGAACTTCTCCCATCTCCCTACTGTATCTCTGGAGCTCAGCCACAGTGATCTTTGGGTTTTCTTTACCTCTTTCACCAAGGCTCTTCTCACACAATTGCTCAGTTTCGTTGGACAGCCAGGTCTAAGAAGACTTCTGGTGGTTCCAAACTTCTGCCATTTAAGGATTATGGAGGCCACTGTGCTCTTAGGAATCTTGATTACTGCAGAAATTCTTTTGTAACCTTGGCCAGGTCTTTGCCTTGCCACAATTCTGCCTCTGAGCCCCTTAGGCAGTTCCTTTGACCTCATGATTCTCATTTAGTCTGACATGCACTGTGAGCTGTGAGGTCTTATAGACAGGTGGTTGCCTTTCCAAACCAAGTCCTATCAGTTTAATTAAACACAGCTGGATTCCAATGAAGGAGCAGAACCATCTCAAGGAGGATTACAAGGAAATGGACAGCATGTGAGTTAAATATGAGTGTCTGAGCAAAGGGTCTCAATACTTATTATGACCATGTGATATTTCAGTTTCTCTTTTTTTTAAAAAATTTGCAAACTTTTCTACATGTCAGTTTTTTCAGTCAAGATGAGGTGCAGCGTGTACCTTAATGAGAAAATAATGAACTTTTTTGAATTTACCAAATGGCTGCAATGAAACAGAGAGTGAAAACTTTAAAGGGATCTGAATACTTTCCGTATCCACTATAGGTTTGCTCTTCTTATTTCCCAATATTTGTGCTCCACTGATGTACCAACCATTACTACGCTGGTTTCATACTAGCGTTTTTTGTATCCGGCGGGATCATCCCCCCGGACCCCACCAGAATTGTAAAAACTGATGCCCACGCACCGGTATTATCTCTGATCTAGGCTCATGGATTAGTGATAATTCTGTTCGGGAGCAGACATTTTCGTCCGGCTTCATACCTGTTTTCATCGGATGCGGAGCCAAATTACATTCCACTAGGGCGCGTGTCATTTGGAACTGTGTTCTGGGCATGTGCAGTTCCAAAACCCAGATCCGTGGGTCCATATCCAATGGGATCCAGGGTCAGGGTGCTTATGTGTATTGTCACGGAGACTAAAAATGCACCAAGATGCATTTTTGGTCTCGGAGAAATAAACAGGAACACCCCGAAACACCCGGATCCAGGAAAAAACTAAAGAACTGGATGCACCTGCAAGTTCATCCGGCCCCATTGAAAGTCAATGGGGCCAAAAATGCATGGGAGTACATCCAGTTCAAGCAGGATTCACACGGATGGCGAAAAATGTAAGTGTGAAACCAGCCTTATATGTTATAGAGCCTCAGCACATTATCCCGGAGCTGTGGGTGATGATACATTCATCATTTACACATTTTCAGTGTGAACTCATCTATCAGATCCTTCCTGAGAAGTGAAGGGAGATAACATACCTTCCTGGTATCTGGAGGAGCAGCTCATTTATTATCGCCCTTATCTCCTCCTCTCTGCCACACTCGCTCGCACTTACATTCTGGTTTTGAAATTATAATTTCATTTTCATCTACTTTTTCTGGATGCCCATGTGTGATTACAATTGCATTATGGCTCCAGCTTTGCTCTATGTTCACAGGGGTTGCTTCATATGTTACCTTTTCTGGCAATGCCACAACTTCTACTGTATGCTTAAAGGTAACCTTAGAGCAGGGTCTCAAACTCGGCTGGGTTGGTGGGCCGCACATAGAAAAACATTTATAGCGGGGGGCCACATCTCTTGTGGGACTAAGTGATATTTTTAGAAATACCAGAATTTTTTGCTCAATGTAGTAAAGTACAAATCCTAATCCCTTTCTTGTAGTAATGTCCCCATCCTGTAGTAATGTCCTTTTCTACTGATGTCCTCGATCCTGATCACCTTTTCTAGTGATGTCCCCCATCCTGATCCCTTTTTCTAGTGATGATCCTTATCCTGATCCCTTTTTCTAGTGAGGTCCACCATCCTGATCCCTTTTTCTAGTGATGTCCCCCATCGATCATGGTCCCCTTTTGTAGTGATATCCCCCATACTGATCCCCTTTTCTAGTGATGTCCCCCATCCCATTCCCCTTTAGTAGTGATGTCCCCATTTTGATCCCCTTTAGTGATGATGTCCCCATCCCGATTCCCTTTTATAGTGATGTCCCCCATCCTGATCTACTTTTATAGTGATGACCCCCATCCTGTTTTACCTTCTTTTTACACACCCAAATACACACTCTATCACACTCACACATAAACCCACACACAAACCCACACACAGACCCCCCCACACACACACACACTCTCACACACATTCACACATCCTCATACACACTCTTACACTCACACTCATACACACACTGAAACTCGCACACACTTTCTTATACACATCCTCACTCACACACTCACCCTCACACACACACTTTCTTACGAACACTCACACTTTTCTCACTTTAATGATGCATCGCTCCAGTGCAGGGGGCCGCCGCGGTCCCCACTGTACTGACTTCCGGCCTCCGCTGTGCTATGACTTCCTCCAGCCGCTGCTCAGATAAGCTCTGTTGCTCATCAAGATCAATGCAGTCTGCCAGCCAGAGGCCCGCATATGACGTCATATCCTGCCGTCAGCTGCAGGCCTATCATTGGCTGGCAGCTTGCATTGATCTTGCTGAGTGGCAGAGCTGGTTAGTCCTGCACTGGGGTGATGCATTATTAAGTTGTCCAAGGTGCCGCGGGCCGCATAGTGAAGCCCCAGGGGCCGCATGCGGCCCTCGGGCCGCGAGTTTGAGACCCCTGCCTTAGAGGTTCACACTGCAAACAATGAAACAAATACTTCTATACCAGATGCACAAATAACATCATGGAGAAGGACCAGCGACATAACTTGTGTCCTTTGGGTCATGTGAAAAATTTGGACCAGTGCTCCCATCAGCATGTTGGTCAGATGCACGGTCACCTGTAACCCCTATCCTTGCTCCTTCCTGTAATAATATCCTTCATCCTGGGCTCCTTCCTGTAATAATGTCCCCTATTCTGGGCCCTTGCTGTAATAATGTTCCCTATCCTTGCTCCTTCCTGTAATAATATCCTTCAACCTGGGCCCGTTCCTGTAATAATGTCCCCTATCCTCTGCCCTTGCTGTAATAATGTCCCTAGCTTTGTGCCCCTTCCTGTAATGTCCCCCTTCCTGTAATAATGTCCCCTATCTTGGGCCCTTGCTGTAATAAGGTCCCCTATCTTGGGCCCTTGCTGTAATAAGGTCCCCTATCTTGGGCCCTTGCTGTAATAATGTCCCCTATCTTGGGCCCTTCCTGTAATAATGTCCCCTATCTTGGGCCCTTCCTGTAATAATGTCCCCTATCTTGGGCCCTTGCTGTAATAATGTCCCCTATCTTGGGCCCTTGCTGTAATAATGTCCCCTATCTTGGGCCCTTCCTGTAATAATGTCCCCTATCTTGGGCCCTTGCTGTAATAATGTCCCCTATCTTGGGCCCTTGCTGTAATAATGTCCCCTATCCTCTGCCCTTGCTGTAATAATGTCCCTAGCTTTGTGCCCCTTCCTGTAATAATGTCCCCTATCTTGGGCCCTTGCTGTAATAATGTCCCTTTTCTTGTTGCTGTCCTTCAAGTTGAATATTATCTTCATAGTCTGGACGTTCTCCCTCCAGATGCTGAATATTGTACATTTGTGAGTCCATAGAACCAGCAATCATTAATGATCATGTTTCAGTTTATGGTCCTAAAGAAGTGATTTAATCAGTCAGAATATTGCTAGAATTTGAAGCTAAATATTTTTGGAATGATGCTTTGAATCATCCGCTAATGGAGAAATAACGAGACAAAAAAATGAGAAAACCTAGATGATTTTTGTTGAGATGGTAAAGGTATGTGCTGCACAGCCGTGTGTCAGTATCTGACTACAGAGGGTTTGTGACTTGGGTGACTTTTTTTAAATTTTTTTGCAACAATGCTTTATTCATTCGTTACATTCATTCATTCATTCATTAATGTATTTATTATTATGCTGTATTACACCAATCATAAATTGTTTCATTAATTGTATGTAGCCTTCATCCATCATCAAGGATAGAAATCTACACCAAAGACAGAAAACGAATATCCGAAGAATTGCACTTTTCCTTTTTCTAGTTACATGGTCTCTATACATTGGTTTGGATTCTTTACTTCGGAATCATATCTGCAATTTTTACTGTCCTTTTTTCAAAAATAACCCTGAGTGCCAGGTTAGGAGAAAGGTGAGGATAAATAGAAAAATGCGGTTTGAGGGTGCAGTCACTGTGTACATACATTACATTACTGATCCTGAGTGACATCCTGTATTATACTCCAGAGCTGCACTCACTATTCTGCTGGTGCAGTCACTGTGTACATACATTACATTACTGATCCTGAGTTATCCTGTATTATACTCCAGAGCTGCACTCACTATTCTGCTGGTGCAGTCACTGTGTACATACATTACATTACTGATCCTGAGTTACCTCCTGTATTATACTCCAGAGCTGCACTCACTATTCTGCTGGTGCAGTCACTGTGTACATACATTACATTAATGATCCTGAGTTACATCCTGTATTATACTCCAGAGCTGCACTCACTATTCTGCTGGTGGAGTCACTGTGTACATACATTACATTACTGATCCTGAGTTACCTCCTGTATTATACTCCAGAGCTGCACTCACTATTCTGCTGGTGCAGTCACTGTGTACATACATTACATTACTGATCCTGAGTTACCTCCTGTATTATACTCCAGAGCTGCACTCACTATTCTGCTGGTGCAGTCACTGTGTACATACATTACATTACTGATGCTGCGTTACCTCCTGTATTATACTCCAGAGCTGCACTCACTATTCTGCTGGTGCAGTCACTGTGTACATACATTACATTACTGATCCTGAGTTACCTCCTGTATTATACTCCAGAGCTGCACTCACTATTCTGCTGGTGCAGTCACTGTGTACATACATTACATTACTGATCCTGAGTTACCTCCTGTATTATACTCCAGAGCTGCACTCAATATTGATTTTAGACTCATGTTAAACACAAAATCTTTGGTGCATTTTTTTTTAATCAGATAATTTTTATTAACACTTTATAAAAACCAAATTAACCTAGAGATCCAGGAGCATTAGAAATCAAAATAAAATCAGCAGGTATTACAAAGATTAGTATGTCCCCCCCAACTATCACTCAACTAACAGTGCTCTACTATATCCATTATACTCCAGCCATGTGAGGTAGCAAAGGCGTAACCTAGTTTAAGGCACATGTTGGGTACTTAGGACGAACATCTGGTCTGAATGTCCCACTATAGGCTAATTCTCTATGCAAAACGTATCCTGTCTTTGATCAAATCAAAGGAGGCTAATCCCGGAGAGTCCAGCCAGCACCCCCATATTTTTTCAAATGATCCTGGCCGCCCCCTCTTCAAATAAATTTGCTTCTCCATCATAATCACAAAGTTGAGGTTATTAATGTATTCTCTGCGTGTAGGCACCTTATCCCAGATCCAGTGGGAGGCAATCAACGTCCTGGCCGCAAACAACACTCTAGCAATAGTGATCTTAAGAGTATCATCCCCATTCACACCATCCATACATCCCAGTATACAGACTACCGGATCTCTCGGGATCTCCACCTCAGTCACTAAACAAATAATATTGAGTACAATGATCCAATACGCCTGCAGGCACGGACAGGTCCAAAGCATATACACAATATCTGCGTCATCTAATGTACATGTAGTTCAGTGATGGGCAACCTTTTGAGCTTGGTGTGTCAAAATTCGCCAAAAAAAACCGCGCATAACTCGCGAGGTGTGTCACCTTGAGAAAAAAAAAACTAATTTTACGATATTTATAGTTTAAATAACAAATATGTATAATTATTTAACTTACCTGCTTAGTGACTTCTTTGTTAATCTGTCAGTTGGTTTCTTTTGTTGGTCTTGCTGTTATTTAACCTGTGTGGGGTGCCATGAACTAAGTCAGATAAGTGAGGGGGAGGGGAATTCTTCCAGTGATGGCGAACCTGTGGCAGTCCAGCAACAGCAACAGCAACAGCAACAGCTGGACTGCCACAGGTTCGCCATCACTGATTTAGTGACTTTTTTGTTGCTGAATTTCATTGGCTAAATCTTCAATTGAAGGTTGGTATTTTGTACACTTCAAGGCCAAGCAAGCGCTACTAAGGGTATCTGTCAAAATGTCTATTTATATTCCACGTTCTGCTTACTACCGTTTCACTACATAGAACGCAAAATGATCTGCCATTTTTTTCTATAATGCCATACATCTCAGTCCATGTCTCTTGAAAGGGTCGGCTACTGCTACTACTACCACTTCCTTTACTTAACCTTGTTTTTTTTGGCTTCTCCATAAGAGGGGCAGTGACAGAAGATTTATAGATAGCCCTGCAGGCAATTGGGGGTTAACTGTCTTTTAGGAAAGGGCAGAGTTAATAAGCAGAAATAGGGATTAATAGGGTGAAATGGAGTCTGTATGCTGCAAGATGGCGTTCCTTATGTAAATTAATGGCGGGAAACGGCACCCGTAGCACAGGCCTCTTCCAGCCTCCCCCTCACTTATCTCAGTAATGGCCAATCACACATTCATGACACCCAGCCCAGATTCTGCCCAGAACCTTTCACTGGAGGATGGTTGCTGTAGTAATCACTGGACCTCCAGACAGCGATCACAGGGCCTCAGATATGCGTCCCCCACAGCGTTCCGCTGCTCCCTGCTGCGCCAGCCAGAAGTTCCGCTTACCGGAAGTCCCAGGACTAGACGCTCTGTGCCGGAGCTCTGCTGTTCTGGCTACAGACCTCCAGCACATTTTTTTTTCCTCATCTGTAGTTAGTGATGGGCGAGTCCTAAATTACTTGGAATCGCTTGACTCTAGTCTAGCGAGTCCGAGCCCGGGACTCGCTACTCGTTGCGAATCTAGCGAGTCCAATGTTAATGAATGGGGAAGCGAGTAATAGCGAGTAGTGTGAGATTTACAAATCGCAGATGTCTCGGAAAGCGCTCGCATTGCCGTGTCGGAAACCCGACTCGCAACAGTTTTTTGCTGCTGTGTCCGTGTCTGTGGTTTTTATCCAAATAGCGAGTCTAGTTTCTCCGGCGGCCGCGTGTCACTGAAAATGGCTTCGCGTGTCAGTGCTGACACGCGTAGAAAAGCAGGATAACCACAGCACCATGTGAAGAGTGGAACACAATGAATTCCAAATCTTGGAGACGCACGTCTTATAGTCAGGGAGTTCCACCCAACTGCAACAGTACCACAAGGAAATGAAACAGCGCCTCACCAGCTGGTAACTTCAACTTCGTGTTTAATCCGTCATCACAGCACTTCAACTTCGTGTTTAATCCGTCATCACAGCACGACGTTTCGGTCGCAATGACCTTTTTCAAGTGCATACATCCTATTACAACAGTTTGCTATTTATACCGTTTAACTCCACCCCCAACATTATTCACCCAATCCATACAGAGTATATAATAAACAAGGTTAAAATACCACATTCACTAGACAAAAAACTACTAACCATCTTTTACCCATAGGCGAACCTGCAATCCAGTCCTAAAAACTTGTAAGGAACACAGATCGCCATAGTCCGTGTTTCACAGTGTCCAAAAACGTGTAACAGTGCAGTAACGAGAAATGACCAATCATCGGTGCGCATCGTCCCGTTGGCATAGTAACCATCACATCCCGTGTGTCTCTACCAATCAGCCATCCTCCATACTATGTGCATCCGGGCCCTCGTGCGCATGCGTCGGCGTCCTTCCATGATTCGCCGCTAAGCCAATCAATCAAGTCTCAGTGTCTTCCATGATACGTCGGCGTGTCCATCGCTCAAGCGCCGACCTTGTGGCCGTGCGCTGACGTTCCTCACTTGTCTAGCGTCCATAGAGACGATCTGAAAAAAACCTTAGGCATGCGCACTGACACTCAATGCTTACAAACAACATAACAGCCCGGAAATCACTATCCAAATCATCATGATAACCGCTATTAGTGGAGGATCTGCCAAATGTCTATAAATACTTTAGAACAATAGATTGTTAAACAGTTATGAAGATTTTTTCCAATGGGGATCACATACTCATCCTCCCGGGGTCATATATGCTTGTGTGGGACCCAAAGGGCAGTATCCTAGCTTGCTTATGCAACATAAACCGCCCAAACAAGGACAATTAATGGGTACAAGCAGGACAGTTAAATATACATCTGAAATACATACCCAATAAAAAATATGATCCTCTACATGATCTTACCCCTCAATTGGCCGTATGTATAAACCCCAACATCATTTCTCATAACTGCCACCATAACCAAACGTTATAAACGGACACTGTGGTTCCACAGTAAAGCAATTCTTCCAATCTAGATAGAATATGAAAAGGAATTAAAATTGATAAAAACAAATATGAAGAAGCATGCAAAACCATCAATCTGAACCGAGTAAGCAACCCCTCTGATCGTACTCAATATTCATTCCCTTAGGGGCCAAAGTGTCCAATTCAAAGATCCATTTTAGCTCCTTCTTTCTCAATAGGGCCACACGGTCACCTCCCCTCCTCAGGGGGGGAACACTATCAATGACTCTAAATCTGAGTTGGTTGACCGCATGTCCCATCTCATGGAAGTGCCTTGGTACTGGCAATTCAATCATCCCCGTCCGGATCGTACTTTTGTGTTTACTTATCCGTGCTTTTATTTCCATAGTGGTCTCCCCCACATAGAGGAGACCACAAGGGCAGCAGATAGTGTATATCACGAAGTTGCTATTACACGTGTATCGCTTCTTAATGTTGTACTTTTTTCCGGACCGGGGATGACTAAAGCACCTTCCCTTCAATAGATTACTACAGCACGTACAGCCAAGACAAGGAAAGTTGCCCAGGCTGTGTGGTGCAAAAGTAGTTTGTATACTCCTTTTGGAACTACCAATATCCGCATGGACAAGGTCGTCTTTCAGATTACGCCCCTTTCTGTATGATATCAAGGGAAACGATTTGAATTCTTCAACTTCACTGTGCCCCTTGGACAAAAGGGGCCAGTGTTTTCTTACCACATCCATAATTTTTCTGCTGACTCCACAATAAGTGGTTACCAACGGAATTCTTTTGGTAGGGGTTACCTTCAGTTTAGGGTTCAACAATTCTTTCTGGCTGATGTTCAACGCATCAGTTTTGAACTTTAAGAGACTATGCCTAGGGTATCCCCTTTTCAAAAACCTATTCACCATCTCTTGTAACCTCATGTCGATCTTTGAGTCATCAGAGACAATCCTCCGTACCCTTAACATTTGGCTCCAGGGTAGGGACTCAACCATCCTTCTCGGGTGTTCACTCAAAAAATGCAGAGTACTGTTTCTGTCCGTACTCTTAACAAACAGATCCGTTTTTAGGGAACCATTTTCTTTGTACACCATTGTATCCAGAAATTGCATATTTTCGAGCGAGCATGACATAGTAAAACCCAAGCCAGGGTGGATGTTATTCAGAGAGTTGAAGAACACCTCCAGTTCCTCCTTACTCCCGTCCCACACAAAAAAGATATCGTCGATATAACGTCGCCATCCCCTGACATGACGCCATGATGGTGAACTGTACACGTGTTCGCCCTCGAGGACAGCCATGTAGATGTTGGCATAAGTTGGGGCCACATTGGACCCCATGGCTGTCCCCCGGCGCTGCAGGTAATAATCATCCCCGAAGAGGAAGTAATTCCTCTCCAGGATGAAAGCCAACAGCGCCAGGGCGAACCGTGCACAGTGTGGCGCCATGTCAGAGGCGGCGAGCGTTACATCGACTGCTGAGAGACCTCTCTCGTGCTCTATTGATGTATACAGTGATATAACATCAAACGATACAAGCCATGTAGTGTCACTGACCTGGAGTTCCGACAAGGAACAAATAAAATCACTAGTATCTTTTGTATACGAAGGAGCAGCAACCGCAAACCTTCGCAACAAATGATCCAAAAAAATCGAGACTTTATTACATAAGGAACCTCTCCCCGAGACGATTGGACGTCCGGGGGGATTTTTCAGGTCCTTATGTATTTTTGGAAGGGTATACAGAGTTGGTACCACAGGAAAATCGACCAACAGATATTCAGATAACCCCAGGTCAATAACACCATCATTGAAGGCTTCCATGATCATGGATTTCAATTCAGACTGAAACTTAGTTGTAGGATTGGTAGACAATTTCTCATAGACAGATGTATCGCTCAATTGTCGCATGATCTCCCCTCGGTATTGGGTTGTGTCCATCACCACAATAGCCCCGCCTTTATCTGCAGGCTTTATGGTGATGGACACATCCTCTTTCAATTTTTTGATCTCCTCCCTCTCAGAGCGTGTAATGTTAGATCTCCCCCTACAGCTATCATTCTTTCTCAATTTTGCAATATCCTTTTGGACCAATTTACCAAAGGTTTCTATAACTGGATCATGCCCAGGGGCCACAAATTTACTTTTTTTCCATAGTGCAACGTCTCTGAGTGTGAGGGTATCATCAACTAACACTGGTCCTTTATCATCTTTATCAGAAAAATATTTAGCCAGACCTATTCTGCGAAAAAAGAGGTACAAATCATTATCAACACCAAACCAATCAACAAAGCCTGTAGGGCAAAAAGTTAATCCTTTGGAGAGCATCTTATTTTGTTCATCACTAAGAATAATAGAAGATATATTTACCACTAGTTGTTCACCGTCCACTATCGTTTCCTCGACTTGGATCTTGTCACAGGCTTCTGTCGACCTTCCCCTATGTTTCCTGCCACCCCTGTGGCCATACCGGGTCCGCTTCCTGGGCCTTTGGGTTTGGCTAAAAAACCAGCCCCAGTCTGGTCATCCGTAGAGTCGGATTCACCCGTGCAGCCAGGCGATGGTTGTGGTTGGTGCGGATTTCGTGGTTTCCTAGGCCCTCTATTTGGTCTCTTTGGTCCCAATTTAGGCTTCGGGCCCTGGGATGTAATGGCCCTAAATTGCCAACCATAAACACGGCCTTCATTATAGTCCTCTATATCACGGAACCATTTTGACCTCTTAGTGTCCTCCAAATTGGATCTGTACTTCGTCAGAATATCATCCATTTTGGTGTCAATACCACATAGCTCCTCCTCTGTAGATGCCTCCTCCAAGGCTGTTCTTGTTTCTATTAGTTTCTTTTTTAATGTCTCAATTTCTTTTTTTAGAAATTCTATATTGAGCAACATGATGTCAAACGCATATTTGTTACTAATGGCTTCAAATTTAGCGCAAAAACTGGTGTTATTAGGTAATAAAGTGGGTTGCAGATTCGAACGCAATCCCCTTGGGATACGTCTCACTTTGTAATATTCAACAAGTGTAACCACATGCAGTTCAATGGAAATGAGTTTTTTATGTTCATTCTCCCATTTACGTTTCAACATGTCTGTGGTAGGTTGACTCAAAAAGGAGCTGTCCACTTCGGTGTCAGAAATAATTTTTGCAGCCTCCTCATCTGTGTAAGAAAAAGGACAGACGGAGCTTGACCCACCAGCTCTTGGGTCAGAACCTTCCATTTTGTTTAATTCACCGGTGCACGTGCAGAATGACTCAAATCAATTGTAGAAAAGCAGGATAACCACAGCACCATGTGAAGAGTGGAACACAATGAATTCCAAATCTTGGAGACGCACGTCTTATAGTCAGGGAGTTCCACCCAACTGCAACAGTACCACAAGGAAATGAAACAGCGCCTCACCAGCTGGTAACTTCAACTTCGTGTTTAATCCGTCATCACAGCACAGTGCTGTGATGACGGATTAAACACGAAGTTGAAGTTACCAGCTGGTGAGGCGCTGTTTCATTTCCTTGTGGTAGTGCTGACACGCGTGTCATAGGTTCGCCATCACTGATTTAGGGCATCTGGAGTCGTCTCATATATGCAAGTCGCACATCCACTTAGGTGTTGGGTATGCTCTATAAAGAATATATGTCTGTGATAAGCGCTCTATCATTTGCATAATCAAGTCCCACATCTCCTCCATGACGGGCCCAAGTGTGCCTCCCACATTGGTAGTGCAGTGACAGAAGCACTCTACTTGGTGCATTTTAATCCTTAAATGCCCAATAAAGCTATATCTAGATAGCAGGGCCCAATGTATGCCTTCATCCAACATCAAAACACAAGAAAGAAAAGCAATAAATCCACAAGTTACTTATCAAGGAAACACAGGGATTGAGCAATGTTTACTCTGAATCATGTGTGGTGCACAACTGGAGTGAAAAGAAGTCATGTAACAGCTGGTGTCAGCCAAACAAGTGATCAGGAATCTGGGAATCCTCCCCAAAACCTCATAGTAGGGAAAATACCCTGTCTGTCGTAGAACCATCATGAAAGGAGAAAAAAGTGGAATGAGCATGAAAATGTGTAAACTAAACATTTCATAAAAATACTTAATTTTATTATTATTATTACTATTTATTTATATATTATTATATTATATATTATTTAATAAACACCAGTGTACAAAGAAAACTCCCAACGTATGTCCAGAGGCTGCACGTGGCGGAATACTGAATCCTATCATTACTGTGTCCCTTCAAGCGTGTGCTGTAGACAATTTTTTTGCAAATTATGTGAGTTATTTGTTCAAATTAGTTTCTGTATACATACTTATCATGTACTGATCCTGAGCTACTGGCACATCCTGTATTATACCCCAGAGCTGCATTCACTATTCTGCTGGTGCAGTCACTGTGTACATACATTACATTACTGATCCTGCACTGATCCTGAGTTACCTCCTGTATTATACTCCAGATCTGCACTCACTATTCTGCTGGTGCAGTCACAGTGTACATACATTACATTACTTATCCTGAGTTACCTCCTGTATTATACTCCAGAGCTGCACTCACTATTCTGCTGGTGTAGTCACAGTGTACATACATTACATTACTGATCCTGAGTTACCTCCTGTATTATACTCCAGAGCTGCACTCACTATTCTGCTGGTGCAGTCACTGTGTACATACATTACATTACTGATCCTGAGTTACCTCCTGTAATATACTCCAGAGCTGCACTCACTATTCTGCTGGTGCAGTCACTGTGTACATACATTACATTACTTATCCTGAGTTACCTCCTGTGTTATACTCCTGAGCTGAACTCACTATTCTGCTGGTGCAGTCACTGTGTACATACATTACATTACTGATCCTGAGTTACCTCCTGTATTATACTCCAGAGCTGCACTCACTATTCTGCTGGTGGAGTCACTGTGTACATACATTACATTACTGATCCTGTACTGATCCTGAGTTACCTCCTGTATTATACTTCAGAGCTGCACTCACTTTTCTGCTGGTGCAGTCACTATGTACATACATTACATTACTGATCCTGAGTGACATCCTGTATTATACTCCAGAGCTGCACTCACTATTCTGCTGGTGCAGTCACTGTGGACATACATTACATTACTGATCCTGTACTGATCCTGAGTTACCTCCTGTATTATACTCCAGAGCTGCGCTCACTATTCTGCTGGTGCAGTCATTGTGGACATACATTACAATACTGATCCTGTACTGATCCTGAGTTACATCCTGTATTATACTCCAGAGCTGCACTCACTACTCTGCTGGGGCAGTCACTGTGTACATACATTACATTACTGATCCTGTACTGATCCTGAGTTACCTCCTGTATTATACTCCAGAGCTGCACTCACTTTTCTGCTGGTGCAGTCACTGTGTACATACATTACATTACTGATCCTGAGTTACCTCCTGTATTATACTCCAGAGCTGCACTCACTATTCTGCTGGTGCAGTCACTGTGGACATACATTACACTATTCTTGTGTAAACATTGGAGCCAATTCATTAGGATTGGGAATAGTCATGCTAGTCTTAATGTAGAGTTCATTGGAGCATAATTTGGCGCTTCTTCTCTGTGGACGTCACCAGAAATGCTATTCTAATCAGAGATTGTTCTGGATGTTGTCCCTCGCTCCGGTAGACCAATAATGCGATTATTGTTCCAGCGCATCCTATTCTCCAAGTCGCCTGCCTTCTGGTACCAGGCATTTGAGCCTACCACTTTAGTTAGTTTGAAGGTCATATGAGGTATTTGATCCTATATTAGATACCCGAATCTCGACCTCTATAATTCGGCCCCTCATAGACAGAGCCGTCCCCCCTCCAAATGGCGCTCCTTAATTTTCCCAGTCTAAGAGGTCTTGCAAAGAGAGATGACCTGTAGCAGTTGCTCTGATACTTGACGCAGTCAGTTCCTCCCTATCTTGAGCCTCCTCCTCCTCAAATGGAGAACGTTTGCAGTTATGTGCACCTTTAGCTGACGAGGATCCAGCGCCCCTCTGTGTCTTCAGGGCGTTTAATGATTCATCTCTGGCAAATTCCTTGACTTTATCCACTCCACTGGTGACTTTAGTATGGTATATTGTATCAACTACATAATGTATCCTTTATCTGAGATCTCATTAGTGATGAGGCAGAGGCCTCACTTCATCAGGGTAATCACTGACTGAGGAGTTTGGTGGACATAGAGATAATGTCTCTTTTTATTCCCTGTTGTGTTTTGCAGTCAATGCCTGATGTTGGGCCACATGGGGTTGATCCTCTGGATCCTGTCTCCTTTCTTTTTTTTTTTTTCCAACTATAAGTTTTTATTGGTTTTTTTATAACACAGGATATGAGAATAAACCATCAAATAAATTGCAGTAATACAATAACATAAGGGAGGGGAGTCAAGTAACTTAGGTTATGGTATTTTTAAGGTGGAACCCCTAGGGGTTTTGCATCCATATCGTCAAATATGTCTTGTGTCCTTGGTGGTAGCAATCTACCACTTCCAAGTAGTCATTATGATCTGGTATACTTTCCATAAAGGGACTTCCAGGTGTGTAGGGTCACCAATAATGATCACCTCCCTTGAACAACAAATAATAACAGATAGGGAACAATTGGACTAATAACAACCAAGGAAACTAAGAGAGATAGAACAAGGATAGAACGGTGAGGTGGGGGGGATAGGGAGGGAGATAAAGAAGGGGGGTGGGGGGGGAGAGGAGGATTGGGGAAGGAAGGGATAAGGGAGTAATACCTCCCAGGGCCAGGGAAAATGCCTCAACACTAAATACCCTCCTGGGCAGTGAAGTAATCCCATGGCGCCCAGACCTGATTGAACTGGTCGACTTTGGCTGCTAACAAGGCCGTCAGGTACTCCATCCTCCTGATGTCCGACAACCTAGCGAACAAATCCCTGAGGGAAGGTGGTTCCAATCTCCTCCAAAAAAGGGCGATCAGGCATCTAGCTGCAGTAAGAATATGCAAAAGAAGCTTAGAGGCAGGCTTACCCACCCGTCCAGTGTGTGCATTGAGAAGGTATACCAGTGGGTCCGGTTCCATATCAACAAACAGAACCTGCATAATAAGATCTCTAACAGATCTCCAGAATCCCCTTAATCTTGGACATGACCAAAAGATATGAAACAGGTCTCCCACATCCCGGCTACACCTCCACCAAGTGTCAGGTAAAAGTGGGTTTAGTTTATGGAGGAATTCAGGGGTATGATACCAAAACATCATGAGCTTATATTGATTTTTCTTATAAAGCGTGCATATGGAGGTTTTGGATGCTCTGTCTCAAATATATTGCCAGGTCTGGGAGGGAATCTGTCTGCCCAAAAGGATTTCCCATTTCTTCATGTATGAGAAATTCTCTCGGTCTCCACTGCCCAGGACAGCGAGGAGTTGGTAGATTTCTGAAATCAGACCCTTAGTGCTTGTTCCCCTCCTGCATATTTTTTCGAAGTCTGTTGGGACTGAAACCCCCGAGGTGCCATATAGGAAGGTGGCAAAGTCCCGAATTTGGAGGTACTGATAGAAAGCTCTATTAGTGAGAGGTGGATAGTTTTCAAGTCCTCAAAGGATCGGATCCCCATAGTCCTTTTGTCTACTATGTCCGCGAACCTAAAAAGGCCTGCGGACAGCCACGGGTGAACCATGGCTGGTTCCATCCCCCCCGGTAGCAGGGGGTGATAAATAAATGAGACCATTGGTGACGATGGGCAGGTCAGGGCAAATCTCCTTTGACAATGCTTCCAAACTTCCCAGGTCACCTGCATTGGACCTAATAATGGGATATGTGGAACCACCTGGGCGGGCGGCCATAATAAAGAGTTGGGATGGACGGGTGCCAGCCATAATTTTTCAATTTCCGTCCATTTGTTATATGCCCAGAGAGCTGACCAAGATGGGATTCTTCGGAGGTGAGTGGCCCAATAGTACCTCACTATATCTGGAACTGAAAGGCCACCCCGGGATCTGTGGGTTGTCATAATGTCCTTGGCTATTCTATGTCTCTTATTATTCCACACAAATCTCATGATGGCCATCTGGAGGGATCTAAGATCCCCCAGAGGGACCGTCACTAGTAAGGTCTCGAAGTAGTACAGAAGCTTGGGGACCAGCGTCATTTTCAACGCGGCAATCCTACCCAACCAAGACAAAGACAGTGGACCCCATTTAAAGAGGAGGGCCCTCAGCTCCTTAAAGAGCGGGGGAAAATTATGTTTATAGAGTGAACCAAAGGAGGCCGAAATATTGACCCCTAGGTACTTTATAGTGTCCGTCTTCCACCTGAATTTAAAATTCAGGGTTAGATAGTCCAGTACATCAGGAGGAATGTTGATGGGTAGAGCTTCTGTTTTACTCCGCCTGTCTCCTTTCTAATATGGCCACCACTCCGGGGCAGGGGGAACGGAATAGAAAGATGAGGGGCATTTTATATGAAGGATCATGGGGAGGACCGAAGGGCCTGTTTTCCAGGGCACACACCATGATCCTTACACACCTGCTTGAGAGGAGAGTTACACTGATGCTATTCTCACCTGGTAAAGCCCCTTTCACACTGGCATTTTTTTGAAAATGCAGCTGATCCGGCAGATTTACCGTATCTGCCGCCTAACGGCCGCACTTGCGGCGTGCCCCATGCATTGTCTATGGGGCTTGCGGCAAGTGCGGTTTTGCTGGTTGGGGTAGATGCGGCACTTGCAGCCTTGAAAAAAAAACGCGGTCAGCCATGTTTATATTTTTTTTTTTTTTCGTTTCCGCAACCGGCAAATCCGCACTTGCCGCAAACCCCATAGACAATGCATGGGGCTCAGCGCAAGTGCGGCCGTTAGGCGACAGATGCTGTAAATCTGCCGGATCTGCCGCATTTAAAAAAAAACGCCAGTGTGAAAGGGGCCTAAGCTGTACTGCGGCAGGTATTTCCCGGGGTGAGCCTCGGGCCGCTTGCAGTGTGGTAGGAAAGATGGCGGACTTCTGTGCCGCTTTTACCTGCCACAGTCCGAAAACTGACACCGTCCTCATTTCTCCTCTGAAGTCCTGGGGTATCACTGCTGCCTTAGGCGTGTCCTCTGTTAGCTGCAGATGAATGACAGGATGGCAGGAGCTCTATCTCGGTGCAGCCGCTCTGCTGCGCTACATCCCCATGCACATCTGAAGGGACGGCTGATGTAGACAGTCCATCCTTCCTGTGCCGAGGAACACAGAATGCAAGTTATCGATCTTACATACAGTTTAGGCAAAATTTCCAATAGAACCAGTGTAGTCTATATTCAAAGCATGGAAAGATTATGGAGAACCAGTAGGGAAACCACAACAACGCACAAACTCCATGCAGATGTTGTCCCCTGTGGTTTTGTATGAGGATCCCAGAACTGTAACATATTAACAGCAACCCTCGAGCCATCATGAATTATAAAAAATGAAATGTGACATGGAGGGAAATAGTAGTTGCACCGGTCGTCTTGTTCTGTGGAATATTTTGGTTACTGATGACTGGAGACCGGAAAGTTGGGGTTTCGCGGTTATTAATCGCAC
Source organism: Allobates femoralis (assembly GCA_033576535.1). NCBI lineage: Eukaryota > Metazoa > Chordata > Amphibia > Anura > Aromobatidae > Allobates > Allobates femoralis. The sequence continues at coordinate 154,351,222 of JARQOC010000007.1, forward strand.
TGTTTGATGTGGTTAAGCAATGAGTGATGGGCCCAGAAGTCAAGACTTGTGAATGCCCATGACGTCTCCTTCAAATAAATAACTAATAATGGGCAGGGTCCGGTATGCTGTAACACTTTATCCCCATCACCGGGCTGTGCCGC